>VDFB02270651.1:231079514-231106645 GCA_007258455.2 Sequoia sempervirens | reverse complement strand
TAGGAGGCTCACTAATTAAAGGAGATCCAATTTGTGCAGTCATAACCTCAACTAAGTTGCTTAGATGTCCTTCTAGTAAGGGGGGAACTAATGTGAACTTAATATCATCTATGCCATCCATCTTAGTGTTTGTTGAGAGAAATGTAGCATTAGGAGAGGGACAAACAAGATTCTCATGACGCTCAATAATTGGATCTTCTAACACAAAAATACCTTTGTCACAAGTAGGAGAGGTATTGGGAGAAGAGCAACTATGATTGTCATGATTGTCTATGCTTAAATCCTGTTGCACCAAAGCATAGTGTATGATCTAGGTGAGATGAAGTCTTCAAGGGATTCATCTAACATGCCAAAGTCATCACAACTAAAGGGTTTAAAGGATATGCTCTCGCCAAAGTTAACCATTTAGCTTTTGTTTTTGATTTTTTTGTTTTGTTTTCTAATGATTGCAAAATGTAAACTAATCTATCTAATGGTGCAATGATGTTGAAAATGAAAGAGGAATACAAAAACCCAAGACTATGTTTAATTGAAATATGCAAGAAATTTTTCCCAAAAATGTTGCAAGATCTAACTAAATGAGCAATATTTTGAATGCACAAATAGATTGTTTCAAAAAATCAATTCTTAGTTCTAAAAATTGTAATAGAAATGCAAACCAGAGACTAAAAAGCACCCATAAATTTTCCTAAAAAGTTTGTAAAAGGACTCATTCACCCCTGGGTCCCAAATTAGGGTTTTCAAAAAGTGAAAAATGCAAATTTTGAGTTGTTTTATGTGCTTTCTATGCCCGATTTCAGACTGTAACTTCTATGACAAAATTTTCCAGAATTTTATGTCTAAATGTAAGTGAAATTAAGGACAAATGATGAACAATATGACACTTTTTGAAATGCAATTTTGACTCAGTTTTTTAATATGAATGATGAAAAGTACACTAATATGCAAACACTATGCAAAATTAATGCAAATTTTTGAATTTTTCATATTTAAACAATGCAAAAATGTAAATTTAAACTCCTACATGAATGCAAAGTAATGCAATTTTCAAAACCCTAAATGAGATGCAAAGTAATGCAATGCAATGCAAACTTATGCAAATCCTAGATCTAGGGTTTAAATGTACTCCAAATCAGAAATTAGAATGTTCAAAACTTGAGTTCACCAAAATGAAATGATGAAAAATGGGTGAGTCCACCAAAATGGGATTGATTAACCACTTAGGGACCTATTTTCCTTCAATTCATTAGGAAATGAGATCCATACAAGGAAAGGACTATCAAACTTTAGGTGAGTCAAGTCAAAGTGTGAATCTACTGATTTCCTTTTTTTGCAAGGATGAGGGTCTAGGTCAAATAGCACTTTGTGGAGAAAGATTAAAAATAGCAAATCAACTCCAAATTGCATTCTATCATTTGAATCTGATAGATTATGCATAAAACTAAAGGAACCAATAAGGTTTTTGGCAGATATGGAAGGGATAAATGCTATGTACCTCTCACAAAATGATGTTTTTAGAAGCTGTTTGAGGACTCATTTTCCCTATGGAAAATGAGTCCTATGTAGGGCTCTTCAAAAATCCAGTTCTTGGGTTCTCTGCTCTTATGTCTACACTTCCAGATTCCTAATTTTTACAATCAAACAATCAAAAAATCCAGGATCTGAATTTTCGTGAAATGACAACAAAGGTGACAACTTTGACAACTCTATAATTTTGCACTTTGGATATCTTCAACTTTTCTTCAACCTGCAAATCTACAACAAAGAGAGGGGAAAAATGTTTGTTTTTTGGTGAATGAGGGTGTGCCTTGGTCAAACCCTGTTTTGGTAATTAAACCTTGTGTAGTGTAAGAAAAAGTATCCCTTTTTCACACTTAATTTGGGAATAATTAATATTAAAATGAGCCTAATGTTGCCTTAATTTAGTTTTGTAATATGTTTTACATATTCACATTAAGTTTAGGGCCCTTTTAAACTAAATGGACTTAATTGTGCCCTATTTAGGGTATTGTAAAATGTACCTTTACACTTTCACACTAATCTAGGGATTTATTAATTAATTGAGGTTAATTTTCCTTAATTGGACCCTTTAATTCAAATCCAAGCCTAATTAAATGCAATTTATGAGAGATAAAACCCAACATTTATAAATGCTATCACAACACTCAACTTTGGAAGATGTGTGTTCTAGGTAAGTGACCTAGGACCCATTTTCCATAGGGTGAATGGGTCCTCACTTAGTCCTAGGACCCTATTTTTACATAACATTTCACCTTGTCCAATGTGTGTCCTAGGTAAGTGGCCTAGGACTGATTTTCCCTATGGAAAATGGGTTCTCACTTAGACCTAGGACCCCTCTTTGAAATATGCTTTTAGCAATATTTTAATGATTTCAAATCCATAATTCAATTTCAACTCAAGTGATATTTGAATCTCGGGAATTAATCTTAAGTTATGTATAAAATAAGAGGTTATTTCACTATGTTTTCACCTAAGACTTTCAAGAAATCAAGCAATTTACACAAAAGCATTATAGGAGAATTTCAAGGAATTCAAAGGCATATTTATTGAAGATTATTGTAGCAATCAGGATTCATTTCATCATGTCAAAGATGTATTGCATCATGCATGTAGTTTGAGCTAATGTGTTGATGTAGTGTTCAAGATCTATCAAGCATATCAAAGGAATTGTTTCACATCAAAGTTCATGATCAAGATCTACATTCATTGAGGCCACTTCATGCTAGATTGTAGATTTATCCAAGGTTCAAATAGGGATTTGTGAGTTATGATTTTGCATTTTTCATTCATCATTCCTTCATGCTTTTATTCATTTCAAGGTTTAATTACCAAAATAGGGTTTGACCAAGAAAAACCCCTATTCCCTAACAATCAAAATTTTTCCCTCTTTGATGTTTTATTGCAGGTTTTAGGTTGAAGATCAATTGGAGAGAAAAATTGAAGAAAGTTGCAAAGTTGTCAAAGTTGCAAGAAAAGTAGTCAAATCACAAAAATTTAGCTTCAAGATTTATTTTTGGCTTTTTGATAGTGAACAATTGGAATCTGGGAGTGCATACATAGAAGAACAAAATCTAGGAATTAATTTTTTGGAGCCCTAGCCAGAACCCATTCTCCATAGAGCGAATGAGTCCTCAATGAGGTTCGAAAAAGAAACTTTAGTGACAAGTACACAACATTTAACCCTTTCCAGATTTTCCTTTTGAATTTTAGTTGGGTTAGATTTGATTACTATCCCTCATTTGCATAGTATAGCTTGCATTTTGAATGAAATTAGGAGAAAAGTAGGGTGCATCATTAGTCTCCATTTTGATCACCCCATTTTTTTCACCCTTTCATTTTGGTGAACTAGAGTTTGATCATTGTAATTTGTTGATTTTGGACTCCTTTTCATCCTAGATTTATATCTTGCATTCATTTGCATCTCTTTGCATTGAATTAGGTCTAAATTAGGGTGTCTAGTTTGCATTCAACTTTGCATCTCATTAAAGGTTTTAGGATTGCATATTTTGCATTCTTCAAATCTAAAAAAATAAAAACAAAAAAAATCAGTCATGTTGTATATCATTTACATCATATTAACTTGCATTTGAAAATTGAAACAAAATTGCATATCAAACAAGGTGTTCTAGGTCATCATTTTGTCACAGTTTGCACTTGTATTTCACATTACATTTATAGAAAATTGAAACTGAAACTTGTTGTAACAAACCAGAATTTGAAAACCACTAAGAATCACTTAAAAATTTGTAAAAAATTATTTCAAAAACCTCATCTAGGACCCATTCGCCCTAGGGAAAATGAGTCCCTGATCAAGCTTATAATCTAATTTTCTAATAATTAAAATATTCATTTTTGCATTTTTATGGGTTGTTTTCATATTTTTGTTACTGTTTACAGAATTTGTGTTTCATCAGTTTGATCATATTTAGCTTAATTTGGTACATTTAGTGCATTGTGTGATTTGAAAATTGCATATACAAGACTTCATTTTCAGATTTTTTGCATAGTGTAATAAAAAAATTGCCTTGCTTTAAATCTGAAAATCTAAAAAATGGATAAGTGTTTTAGCAATGTGTGGAAGTCTTTGTTCTCCTTGGTTGATGTTTAAAGTTGTATTTTTGGAAATGATCCTAATGCAATTGAACCTACTCATTCTCAACCAACTCATAATGACTATCCTCATGAAGTTGACATCATTGGAGAAGATGATGCTTGCATGCATGAGTTCATAAATGATTTCCTTAACAATCTTGATAATAATGCATCATTTTATCCTTCCATGAAACAACCAACACAACTTGAGATGTTTGGTCTTTTACATATTGAAATTGAGTCACAAACTAAGCCTAAACCTGCAACAATGAGTGAACCTAGCTCCTCTAATCATACCTATCCATATTATGTTAACAAAGTGACCAAAACTCCTACAACCTAGAAGAAACTTATGGCCAAGGCTTTAAGATTTTAACCAACCAAGGATGTGACATAACTAATGAGCATGAAATTCATAAACTTCTAGAGAAACTTCCTATTGAACAAACCAAAGGATTAGGATATCAAGATCCTCCTGCGGATATAAGTGTCCTCCTTCCTAGGGAACAACTAATACCTCATAAGAATGATAAGGGAATCTTAGGCCCTCCTCCTCAACCTCTTCCTCAACAAATTAGTGAATCAAGCAAGTAACAAAAACCTTAAAAACTCAAAAAATTTCATTCTTACATACTCAAACAAAATTTGAATGAAAGATGGAGTGCCTCCTTAAAAAAATTTGGATTAAATTGCTGCCTCCTAGTAAAAGCAGTATACCTAAGAAAAATATGAATTATTGTGCATATCATAGAACTCTTGGGAATATTACTGAAAAATGTCATGCATTAAAATTGATATTGAGTGATTTTTAATTCGGTGATGATGATTGTTATCAAATGATTACATAACATTCGCTTCACTCCTTGCCATGTAATAGTTGTAGGGTCATAGTATCCTCACTATTACATGTTATACATTCATTGAAAATCATTCTCTTTATCGTAAGGAGATCATTCTCATCACCTTTCCTGGCTCATCCTTGTCCCGTACTTAGTGGGGGAAAGGGTTTAGATAGCCTTGTCCTAGTTTTGACAATTGATGTTGTCCCTTTGGCTAGTTGTCTGCCTTCTGTATATACTGATCGAGATTGGGATGCAAAGGACCTGCTATAGTTTGATTCGCATGTGCCTTACTAGTATTTTTTTTCCTTTTTTCATGTTTCTTTATGTGATTGCATGTTTCTTCTATATGTACCTACATTCTTCTATATGTCATAAAAATTTTACCCTTTTCACTTATCTTGTGTTTTTCTTTTGGAGGTGACGCAAGGCGGTGAGACATTTAGGTCTCCTCCATGTTGACCCAAAAGGATTTTTCATTTTTTTCACTCTCTTTGTGTCATTCTTCTAGTTCTATGAGTATTTGGGGAATGATGACATTTTTGAGCTCTATAACAACATTGTAACAAAGATATACTGACACCAAATCCAAAGATCCCTTATGCATTTTTGGTGGCAACCCCTCCCTCCTTTTTCATGATGTAGCTTTACTTCAGAAACATATGACTTGGCATAGGGCTTTCCGAGTAAGCTCTCATGTCTTAGGAGTAAACACTACTTTAAAGCAATTTCTCGCAGCAATGGTGTTAGCAACCACTTTGAAGTGGGGGCATATGTCGATGATATTTTTTGACACTTCTCATGTTTCATGGTGTGATTTTCTTTTTTCTTGTGATACATCCTTTTTCTTGGTGGTTTCATTTGGTTTGATGTCCTCCAAGAGTGTGATATTTCTTAGTGTGCGACTTTCCCCTTAGTGGTGATGTGACGTACTGCATTCACTAAGTTGTGAAAATTTTACTCTTGAATTGTCCTCTCTTGGAGACATTAGGAACGATGTTCCCTAAGAAGAGGACCTTACACAAATGAAGCAAAATCCCCTTGAAAAAAAACCTATATATAATGTTCATAAGTGTTTGGCATATTGTAGCTTGCTAACATTGTGAAGCTTGAACCCATCCCTAATAAAGGCCACCAAGCATAACACACCTTTATTTCCTATGGAACCTTCCCCATTTTCATATGTTTTTGGCATAATGTATCTTGTTAAGCCCTATGAATCTCAAAACCCTAAATTCAAGGCCACCTAGCATAACATAGCTTGCTTTCCTATGGAGCCTTGCCTAGCATTGTGGTGCCTTGCCGAACTTGTCAGGAGGATAGCTTTGATATGGTATGGTAGCCTCATATGATTCTCTCATTTTCCACCCCATTGGAAGACTCACCTAGTGGGAAAACTAAAAAATTTCTACCTCAAAGTGAGTGCAAACTGATAGCTTAGATGTGTTCCACATCGCGTTGGACAATCTAGGCTTGATCTTCTTGGTATTTGATGTTGTATGATTGTGTATCCTTGTCATTACTGCATACATAAGTGTCTTGAATGTCTAATTTAGTGTGAATTTGACATGGGGTCATACTCTCACTAAAGTGGGGGAAAAATGTAGTGTTAGAAAAAGTATCCCTTTTTCACACTTAATTTAGGAATAATTAGTATTAAAATGAGCCTAATGTTGCCTTAATTTAGTGTGGTAATATTTTTTACATATTCACATTAAGTTTAGGGCCCCTTTAAACTAAATGGAATTAATTGTGCCTTATTTAGGGTATTGAAAAGTGTACCTTTACACTTTCACACTAATCTAGGGCTTTATTAATTAATTGAGGTTAATTTTCCTTAATTGGCCCCTTTAATTCAAATCCAAGCCTAATTAAATGCAATTTTTGAGAGATAAAACCCGACATTCATAAATGCTATTTCACAACACTCAACTTTAGGAGATGTGTGTCCTAGGTAAGTGACCTAGGACCCATTCAACATAGGGTGAATGGGTCCTCACTTAGTCCTAGGACCCTATTTTTACATAGCATTTCACCTTGTCCAACATGTGTCCTAGGTAAGTAGCCTAGGACCCATTTTCCCTATGGCGAATGGGTCCTCACTTAGACCTAGGACCCCTCTTTGAAATCTGTTTTTGGTAGTATTTTAATGATTTGAAATCCATAATTCAATGTCGGCTTGCTATATTTGAATTTCGGGAATTAATCTTAAGTTATGTACATTAATAAGAGGTTATTTCACTATGTTTTCACCTAAGACATTCAAGCAATCAATCAATTTTCACAAGAGCATTATAGGAGCATTCACGAGGAATTTCAAGGCATTCAAAGGTAGATTTATTGAAGATTATTGCAGCAATAAAAATTAATTTCATCATATCAAAGATGTATTGCATCATGCATGTAGTTTGAGCTAATGTGTTGATGTGGTATTCAAGATCTATCAAGCATATCAAAGGCATTGTTTCACATCAAAGTTCATGATCAAGATCTACATTCATTGAGGCCACTTCATGCTAGATTACAAATTTATCCAAGGTTCAAATAGGGATTGGTGAGTTGAGACATTGCATTTGTTCATCCATCATCCCTTCATGCTTTTATTCATTTCAAGGTTTAATTACCAAAACAGGATTGGACCAAGGCAAACCCCTATTCCCTGACAATCAACATTTTTCCCTCTTTGGTATGTGATTGTAAGTTTTAGGTTGAAGATCAATTGGAGAGAAAATTTGATGAAAGTCACAAAGTTTTCAAAGTTACTAGAAAATTTGTCAAATCATGAAAACTGAGCTACAAGATTTATTTCCGGGTTTTTGACAGTGAACAATTGGAATCTAGGAATGCAGCCATAGAAGAACAGAACCCAAAAACTAATTTTCTGGAACCCTAGCAAGGACCCATTCGTCATAGAGCGAACGAGTCCTTAGTGAGGTTTGAAAAGGAAACTTTGGTGACAAGTACATAACATTTAATCCTTCCTAGATCTACCTTTTGACTGTTAGTTGGGTTAGATTTTATTATTGTCCCTCATTTACATATTATAGCTTGCATTTTGAATGAAATTAGGAGAAAAGTAGGGTGCATCATTAGTCTCCATTTTTATCAGCCCATTTTTTACCTTTCACCTTGAAATAAAACAAAATAGCATGAAAGGAATGATGAATGAACAACTCAATGTCACAACACACCAAACCCTTGTATAAACCTTGGAATGTAAATCTACAACTTGCATGAAATGGGTTCAATGGATGTGGATCTTGAACCTTGGATCATGACTTGAAATAATGACTTTGAATGCTTGAATGGATCATGAAATCTACATCACCATATTAGCTCCAATAACATGCATGATGCAAGAAGAATTTGATATGACAATTGGATCTTGATTGCTGCAATAATTCTTTACTAAATCTGCTCTTTAATGCCTTGAATTTCTCTTGAAATGCTCTTGAAAGTGATCTTGATCTCATAAACTTTCTATAGGAATGCTCACTTCAAATTGCTAAAGGCATAATTAAGTTCATTTTAATAATAATTCCAAATTAGGTGTGAAAATGTAAAGTGATACATTTTTATACACTCCAAAAATGAAGGAAATTAAGGCTCATATGTAGCTCTATTGAAGTTTTGAATTCAAGAAATTTTGGAAAGACAACTAAACAATTTTGTCCCCCAACTTAATTTTGCTAATTTTTCTCAAATAGTAGTGTATAAAAGGGAAAAAAAAATGGATTCTAAAGCATTGAAGATATTTGACATGGTATAAATTTAATGTATGCATGATCATGAAGTCTCAAGAAAATTAGAAGGATTGGATTTTAATCATAGTTAATAACAAGAAATGTACCTAAAAGTGTGTTGTGATGGAAAGGTGGCACGTGGGAGGTGAACTGAGTGTCATCCTGCAACTACTTGACATGAAATTTGAAATGATGTACTTAAATGGAGGTACTACAAGAAAATGTGTCATATCAAGCGTTAACTTAATTAATGATGTGTCTGAAAAGTTTGAATATTGGAAATGAAAGTCGTGATGAGTATAAAATTATTAATGATGAGACATGATATTGCATGGATTGTGTAGTGGAGTAGATTTACTGCATGTTTGGATGATAGAGGTGAAGTGTAATGACAAGGGGTAGCAACTACAGATGTAGTGGTAGTGAAGTAGAGGTAAGTTCTATGGGTAGTAGTAGAATAGGTCCCTTTTTAGACACCTTAGGGTTGTTGCTACAAGTCCTGTGAACTTGTGTGCATCTAAAAACAACTAGTGTTAATGGTACATAGTGCATGTGAGATTTTATGTATAGAGAGTATACCTTTTACTCATTAGTAGATGAGTTGCTTGATTCATCTATGGATGTATCATCAAATTATTTTGTTTTAATAAACCTATCATGTCATTTGATATTATGTTGTCGCATAATATTTGTATAATGGATTGCTTCCATCCTTATTTCATCCAAAGCATTTGTGCAATCTTTCCTTTTGAGTTTTAGATAGGTCCATTCCAAGTTTCACAATTGTTCTTAGTGTTTTATGCTCAAATCCAATTGTTAGGACAACCTTTTTTTCATACACCAATTTATCTAGTGTGAGCCTTGTTGTGGTCTTCCATATCATCCTATATTCCTAGACAACTTCAAGTAATGTTGATGCTTAGTCCTTCTGATGTAGTTGAATTGTCTTTATTAGAATGACTTATATCTTTGTATTTGTAACTTCTACTTGCCCATTGACTTGTGGATGGTATATGGTTGAATTCTCATGTTTGATTTTATATTCCTTTACTAAATTTGCAATCAAGTCAGAAGTTAGTTGGGGTCCTTGGTCTATTACTACTCTCTAGACACATTGTACTTGGTGAAGACTTCTTCATAAAGGAATTGGGCAACATTGTCATCTTTGAAAAACTGCATTGCTTTAACCTCCACCCATTTTATGAGATAGTTTGTTCAAACTAAAATGTATTCCTTATTGTTCGACGTTGGAGTTATTGGATCAATGAAGTCCAATCCCCATTTTTCAAATGATGCAATTTGACCAATTGTGGCTAGCAAGGCATTTCATCACTCCTAGTGGGTCTACCCATTCTTTGGAATTTGTCACATATCTTGGTATATTTGTTGCATCATTGTGTAGTGTAGGTCAATAGTAGCTAGTGGTTAATATCTTCAGAGTTGTTCTCTTGGCTGAAAAATGGCCTCAACAAGGCTCATCATGACAAGTCTTAAGGATATCATATACTTAATCCTCCTTGATGCATATTTTCATTATGTTATCTGGCCATGTATAAAATAGATAACCAACCACCCAGGAATAAGGAAATTTGTCTTCTACCAAATGGTACATTTCTCTAGGGGAGAGATGTGGGGTTTTTTTTCTAGCAACCAAGTAATTAGCTATGTCTACATACCAAGGTATTTGCACAAAGAAGGAAAAAAGTGTTCATCTAAAAAGTGTTCATCTACTACTTCTATTGATTTAGTTTATAGCCTAGAAAGGAAATTAGCCACTACATTTTCTTTCCCTAGAACTTATCCATAATGGTTATATCAAATTATTTTAGTAACAATAGCCATCTAATAATTATTCCTCCAACCACTAGTTTTTTCATCAAGTATCTTATTGTTGTGTGGTCTGCATGAACAAGGAAAAAATACCCAGTTATATAGTGTTGAATTTTTTTGATGGCATATACTACTGATAACATTTCTTTTTCAGTAACGGTGTAGTTAAGCTCATTGACCTGAATATTTTTACTAATATAGTAAATTGCATATTCCAAATTTCCTTCTTTCTATCCTAGAACAACAGTTATGGAAAAATCAAAAGTATTTGTATGTATATGGAAAAGGATTGTCTAGTTAGAGCCTCTCAAAATAGGTTTCATTATGAGATTTTTCTTGAGGGATTAAGAGATTCTTGGCAGGTAGTGGTCCAATTAAATTCAATTTATTTAGATAAAAGAACAAAAAGGGGGCTACTATTTTACTAAAATATTTGATAATCCTTTTGTAATATCCTCAATGGCCAAGGAAACTCCTAACATCTTTTTGCTTTTAGGGAATAGGAAAAGTGGAAATTACCTCGATTTTGTTTGGATCTATCTGAATTCTCTTGTTGGACACAAAGTTCCCCAAGACCACTCCTTCAGTCATCATCATGAAATTTTTTTCATGAATTAAAGAGAGGTTATGATCATGACACATTTGAAGTAATTTCTCCAAATTTGTTAACGCTTCTTCATACATGTTTCCATAAGTGGTGAAGTCATCCATATAAATCTCCATAGAGTCATGTGTAAAGTTTGAAAATATACTCAGGACTTCCCTTTGAAATGTTGCAAGTGCATTACACAATCCAAATGCTAAGAATGAATAAGCATACGTACCCCATGGATATGTAGAGTAATTTTGTCTCAGTCTTCTGGAGCTATCTTTATTTGGTTGTATCCACTCAACCCATCTAGGAAGGAAAAGTATTTCATCCTTGCTAGTGAATCCAATACTTGATTAATAATGAAGAGGAAAATTATCCTTCCTTGTTGTTGCATTTAGCTCCGTATAATCTACACAAACTCTTCATTTACCTCCTTTCTTTGGTACAATCACTAATGGAGAAATCCATTGACCATCTAGTATGGCGTAAATGAATGATGCATGCAATAATTTGTACAATTTTGTTTTGACTATATCTCATACAACTGGGTTCATCCTTCTCCATGGTTGTCTAACTGGTTTATATCCTTCATTAATGTATATATCTGCATCCATAGACTAGGATCTATGCCCTTCATATCATGATATTCTAAGGTGAATGTTGTTATGTGAGCTTGTAGCATTGTAATTAATACGAATTGCTAGGATACTGTCAATCAACTATTGACATTGTGTGTTTTTCCCTATGTGATTTTCATGGTTATGGTAGAAGTCATGAGAGAAGCAACATCTAGTCTTGACAAATTAAGGTTGCAATTTTTTGGGAGTAGTGTATGAAATAGCTAGGAAGTGGACTCAGAAGTTTTTTCAAGTATGATATTATATAAAGGGTGTAATGCCGTAAAATTGCACCTCTTGCAATTTCACACATTCTTGTATCTGCTTTAGTGTCCACTCCCCTAGCATTTATGTAGGCTCATGTTAGCCCTTATATCAACCTTTTCCCCTCTCAAGATGCTCGGGACCCCTTTTCAGCAGCTACCCTCATGCATTAACTTTGCGTTAAAACATGCTTTTCCCATTCTCGTTGTTTTGTAGCGTGGTGGGTCTGGACATTAGTGCACTACGCTAGCATCCTGTGACATTTCAACACTCAAACAGTTGTTTTTGAGCATTTTTTCCACTTGTCATTTGATTTTTTCAGTGGTAACGGTTTGGGATGCCTTCTAACCACCCAGGAAGCTTCTTTTTACTTATTTTCTCTCCTTAAAAGTCATCTTTTCAACTCATTTTATCTCTAGCTTCACCTCTAGCTTCTTTCCAACCTTGATTTTGGCACTTTCTCTTGTTATTTTGTTTGCACAACTTCATATAGCTTGCTACAACAACCTTAAGAAATCTCAAGCTTTTACAACACTCTTTGCAAATCTCTTTGCCCTCCCAGCTATCGCTTTCCCTATTTGGCTTGCTTAAGCCTTGTAGCTGACATCTCCTTTACTCCATGCTTGCAAGCATCTTGGGATTACATATCCCTATCTATTGCATCCTTACTTTGTGATATAGGTTCTCCTCCTCGAGCGGAGATTACTTTTATCACTCACATTTTGTGATACAGGTTCTCCTCCTCGAGGAAGGATTTCTTTTATCACATTACATTTGCTTACTTCTCTCATTCTCTCTATCTTTTTGGTTGTCCATGGAGGTGGGAACACCAAAATGGGGGTTTGACTGAGGTAAACCCCTATACAGCCCCAACACTTTCTCCAGATTTTATGCATTCAAGTATTTAAGATGTTCACGTGCTAGAGGTTTCATCACTTGCATGGTTGTAAGAATTTCCTTTCTATCTCTTATTCTTTTTATCATTTCTATTTCACTTCATCTCAGCTTTATCACATTCTATTATTTTCTAGTACTTTTCAAGTTCTCAGTAATTAGATTTCTAGTAGTCACTAAGCTATTCTCTGTGACATTCTCATTTTCTAGTCTGTAAAAACGTAAGCACGCCAGAGAGATGCCAACACGCCACACTATTTCCCCAAACCTACGCTTCCGTCCTTTGGCCAAGAGCTTGTCAGTTTGTCTAAAAAATGTTCATGACCTACTCTTTCTAATTCTAGAAATCTCACGTTGTTCCTTGAGGTAGTTTAGGGAAGTTCACCCTGTGAGGCTCTTTGAATGAAGATAACTTGTGAGTAGCGAATCCCCCTTCTTTACATTTTGGTGAACCCGACGTGAAGAATTTAATATCTTAATTTATTATTTTCAAAATTGATTTATTATCTTCTTTTGTTAGTTTAGTATCTGCTTTTATTCAAAGTGTTAATGATGTTCCATTTCATGCATATGATAGTGGCTTGGATTTTCCCATGTCACTCTTTATCTTTGATCCTTCCAATGAGATTCCTTTTGATTTGAAGGATATATTGTTGCAAGAAGATGAAATCATTGATACTTTCCTTAGAATTACTCGACCTACTCTTCATTCCAATGCTCTCTCTTTGAGAGATGATGTATTAGTGAATGACGAATCTAGCTTTCATTACAATGCACTCTTATAAAGACAATGCATTAGTGAATGATGACTCTCCTTCCACATTTGATCCTCCCTGGAGCGATGTTGAGAATATTTCTTCAAGTAATAATTCTACTAGTTGTGATGATTCTGTAAATGTAATTTATGTCTCTGCTGCCCCTCAAAGGCCTAAGAGACCAGTAATTTACGTGATTCCAGCTAGTCCTCCTAAAAGGATTTGTTCTATTGATAGCGTTCCATTTGATAAGGATTCTCTTGATCTTTTTATGGCTCCCTCTTACAGAGTGGTAGCCCATACTTATGATAATAGAATGAATAAAAAACCAAGCCTTCTTCAAGCTCCTAAACCTACAACTAAAGCACCTAGTGATTACAATCTTTTCAAGCCACTTTGTGTTACTATGGATAAGATCTTATTGTGGGACTTGCTTTAGTTTGTTCTGGTTTATCAAGGTATGCTTCTGGAAGCCTTGCAAAGGATCCTCTTGCCTTCCTCTATTAGGTTAGATGATCTTGATGCATTGATAGCTCATATTTTTGTGGATTCACTGAACATTATGTTTTATCTGGAAGAACTCCCGTCTCCTGAAGTATAGAAGAAAGCGAACCCTCTAATGATTATAATTAACATTAATAATATCAGCATTAGACATACTCTCGTTGACACTGGTTTGGTGCTCAATGTATGTAGCATTGATCTATTGCCTAATATTAATATTGATTCATCTTCTCTTAATGCTTCTTCTGCTGACATTCGTGGGTTTGATAATGTCGGTTGGTAAGCCTTAGGCAAGATAGTATTGCCTTTGAGGTTGGGACCCATTACCATACCAGCCCTTGTATATGTTATATCAAAAAAATTACCATATAAAATTCTTCTTGGTAGACCATGGATTCATGTTATGGGTGCAATCTCGTCTACCTTGCATAAATCTGTTAAGTTCATTTGCAATAATCAAGTAGTCACAGTCAAGGCTGACCCTGAGGCTATACACCTATGTGAGATGGCAATTTCTGGTTAGGTTTCAATTATTCCTACTCTTATCCCTTAAGTTTCTTCCAATGTGTCGATGTTTACTCTAGCAATACCTACTACAAAGGATACTCTCGAGATAGATGTCCCTAAAGAAGATCCTTCTGAAGCAAGAACTATTAAGTCTGATCCTTCTACCTCTTCTCAAGAAAATGCATGTCTTGGTGATGATTGGGGTTCTCTAGACTTTACATAACCCTACAATGGGGAATATAAAGTCGACCTGATCCACTCAAACCTTTTGATAACATCATCCACACTTGTTATTAAAGATGATTACTCTTTTATATCACAAGATAGTGTGAGCATAAATTGTAATGTTCTTAGTGTATCCCCATTGCTGGAATAATGCTCTATATGAAGATCCTCCTCCTTTTACATATTTGCAAACATGTTATGGCCCTGGCTTTAAGCTTGTCTCTAAATATGGCTATGGGCATAAAGGTTATGGGTGTAATGAACAAGGCATTTAGGTCCCTATAGAATTCACACCCCTAAGCATAATCTAGGGCTTGGTTGCTTGAATGAACAATCTAAATGGAATCCATGGTTGAGTGACATGATTTTTTCTCAACCTCATTCTATTGAAAAGATTCATCCTCCATTGTCTTCTATCTTTGTGTCTTCTCGTGAGCAGTCAAGTCTTTCTCCACAAGAGAAAGGGTTGCTTCCTACTCCTCATCCTCTATCTGAGAAAGAGCCTATTTTGTTGTGGCTTCTCAAATCCTACTTAATTACTCTTCCTCCTCCTACACACAAGAAATATCATGAACGTGATAAAGAAAAAAATTATTTTTGTGCATACCATCAAGTGCTTGGCCATTCCACTAGTGAATGTAAGGCCTCGAAGGATAAAATACAACATATTTGTGATTTTGGTGCCATCAAACTCCCGTTTGATTGATACACCCACCTTTTCTTTGTATGACAAGTGATATCGAAGTTTACCTCTATCCTGTATGTTCTAAGTATCTTGCATAGTTCCCCTTCCCTATACACTGGGGGTAGTGATAACTTGTTATGGAGATGTGCGTCCTTCTTAAGGACCCCCCTCTCTTCTCTCTATCTTTCAAATGAAGTGTCCCTCTAGTGGACCCCTTTTTCTTTTGAAGGGTTCCCAAGGAACCCTCTTTGAAATTTTTTATCTCAAATGAATTCTATGGCATCTAGTTTGGGCGCAACCTGACTAGGCCCTTCTTTTATGTGACTGTCCTGTAACACAGCTTGTAGTAGCCACAAGATTCTTTGATTAGTCTTACTCTGCAAGACTGAGAACATGTAGAGCCCCTTTACATTAAGCTTGCCTAACATGTTTAGTCTATGGATTAACATGTTGCTTTGCAAGTGTGGCTATGAAGTTGCTTTCTAGTCTAACTTTGTGGAGTCCCCTTTCACTAGGTTTCCCTCATGAGAGAGAACTTGTGGGACGCGTCCTTGCAGGTTTGTGGGCCTGTAAGGTGCTTACTTTACTAAGTTTCCCTCATGTGAGAGATCTTTGGGGATTCCTCTTTGCAGGTTTGTGGGCCTGTAAGGCGCTTACTTTACTGGGTTTCCCTCATGTGAGAGATCTTGGGGGACACCTCCTTATAGGTCTACGGGCCTGTAAGGCACTTGCTTCATGGGGCTTCCTTCATGTGAGAGATCTTGGGGGTTGCCTCCTTGTAGGTTTGTGGGCCTATAAGATGCTTTCATCCTGTGATACTTGTCCATCATTGGTTTGAGGGCCTTCGGTGTACTTTGTGCAACTTTGTAGTTCCATGGAGCTACGAAGTCCTTTTTGTTTAATCCTCCTCAGGAGAGAGTACCTGTGGAGCCATCTCTCTTGGAATTTTCATTCCTCCTTCTTGCTCTCTCATTGATCCTTTATCTTCTCTCTTCTCTTCCCAATTGTATATACCAGATTGAAGATCTACATCTTCTTCATCCTAAGTAGATGCTCTTTCTCTCTTCAACATTGGTTGCTTCCCTATCTTTTGGGTGTATCACTAGTACAAAAACAACAATAAACTACTAAAAACTATTTATAAATGACTATAGTTGGTCACGTGACCACTAGTAGTTTATTTCCAGTCATATATAACATGACCGGATTGATGATTAAACCATTTTTATTCATTTATTGGTTGTTTTGATTGATAGATTTGGTAGCATATTTAGTTGTTGATTTAGTCATACATTGCTACAATTTGGTCACTTATTTAGTCACTTTTTTCCACTGTTATATTTAGTCATTGATTTAGTCAGTGATTACTATAATCTGGTCACTTATTTAGTCATTTTTTATTCACTGATATATTTAACTGCTCACTTATTTAGTTGTTGATTTAGTCATTGATTGTTGTAATCTGGTCACTTATTTAGTCATTTTTTTATCCATTGATATATTTAGCCATTGATTGTTGTTAAAAGATCACTTATTTAGTCATTTTTATTCACTATTCACTGATTTATATCAATCGGTAGTATATTTAGTTAATTTAATTATTAATTGATGTCAATTAGTAGTATAGTTAGTCATTTTAATTGACTGGTATTTGAATATTTAAGCATAAAACATAGAAATACACATCAATCATCAATTGCACACAATAAGACAACCATTGAGAAGGAAAAATTAGTGAACTTTATTAATAAAAGAAAGGTTTTCTAATTACATCTTAGAAATAGAGTATTACAATTGATATTTTCAATCAGAAGACTAAAAATATGAGTTACAATATTGCACAAAAATGATTGCAAGAAAGAAACTTCTCCAAAAAGCTTCTGCAATGATGGAAACGCATGCTTGAAGCCCTTCAATGCGAGAACATGCCTCTTTCATCTATTAAAAATTCTACAACGTGGGAAATATTCCTGGAGCAATCTGTAACATGTATAATCCAAGAAGGAGAGTGTTGATCATGTCCCATATATCAAGCTCTCTCTTTCAATGCAGTCAACAATAACCCAGCTAGAATATTTCCTCCTTTATAAGCAACGTGCCATCTGATATGAGCAATAGGGTGTTTCCTTTTTTGCCATGAATGAAGATGTGCCTCAATAAAACCAACAAAATTACTATTAGTCTCAATTTAGAAAGAATAAAAGTGCATTATATATTGCAAGTTTACAAAAGTCCAAACATAGCAGAAAGATAAATCAATTAAAAAACTGTAGCCTTGTCAAAAAATTCCTTAAACAGAGTGTTCAACATAGGCCTGAAATATGCATATTGAACCCTTGATTTCAGAACCTTGTTCAAAGTTTAAGAAAGGTGATATGCTCAGATTATAGAATGAAGTTGACATTGTAGAATGAAGGCTATCAACACCAACCAGACTGGAACAACATTATAATAGAAATTTCCTGGAAACCAAGCCCAAGAATGCCATCAGACTTAATTAGACAACAAAAATGTCAACCCTGGTTCATGTGTTGTCTGAGTAAAGATCTGCACCATGGAAGAATCCATTTATACATAAATTCCAAATTAAGTTGATGAGAAAAGATCTTTGATATCCAACTAGGAAGCCTTAACATCCAAAAATTACTAACCTGACATTTCACAACAAGTTTCCCAATTGTAACATCATCTTTACTTAAGAAACTGGATATTGATTCCCTACCATATTGAATCTCACATGATTCTCCTTCACAAAAAAAAATGATATATATTAATATTTTACCAACTTCCTTAATATCCCCATGTAAGCAAACTAAAGTAACTGAGGTTGAGGGTTTGAAGTAGAGCACCATCTTCTTGGTATGTGCTTGAATTTGATGACTTGTATCTTGAATGAAAATAGCAAGCTAGCTGCACTGTAAAATCATTGTTAGTCATTGTTACAAAAATAACCACAAAATACTCTTTAATTAAAATAATCCTTCTAGATATTTCAAGTAATTTATAAGAGAGCTAATTTCACTATCGAAATAGCCATCAATCTATTTACTATATATAATTTCCCAGAATTCAGAATTTGAATGTAATGAAACTAACCATAATTACCAAAGATTTGATACCAAAATGTAGTACAAAATGAATTGTTTGACAGAATGCCTCAAAGAGATGTCATCTCATGGAATGAAATGATATGATTACAGAATGTGAACAAAATAGATTTTGCAAGGAAGCTCTCAAAACTTTTGAATTAATGAAGCACTCTAGAATGCCGACATTGTAATCTTTGCTTGTGTTCTATATGCATGTAGTCATGTAGGTTTAGTAGATGAGGGTTGCACATACTTCACACGTCAGTAACCCTTATTGTATTACATATATAGTTGATCATTAGGTGTGCATGGTTGACCTTTGTGCCTGTGCTAGCTATCTTGAGGACACCCTAAACATTATTACTGAGATTCTAGTTAAACCTTTGGTTCCTGTGGAACATATATGAATATAGACTGAGTATTCCAGCAACATTGCTTTTTTAGTTGGATCCTAAAAATGCTGCAACTTATGTTCTTCTCTAAAACATCTATGCAGAAGTAGGTAGGTGTGGTGAGGTTCAAATAGTAAGGAGATTGATGAAAGATGGAGGAATTAAAAAGATACCTACATGTAATTGGATTGAAGGGTATAAAATGGTACATGATTTTTTGTGTAGGAGACATATCACGTCCACAAACATGGGAGATCTATGTATAATTGGAGAAATTGGCTTGGCAAATGAAGGCAACAGGGTATTTCCAAATTCTAGACTTTTACTCAATGTTGTGGAATAGAAGAAAAAAGAATCATTTATCTGCCACCATAGAGAAAAGTTAGCAATTACATTTGGTTTGTTAAACATGGCCCCTGGTACAACTATTAGAGTTGTTAAGAACCTTGGAGTATGTTCTGATTTTCACATTGCATCTAAATTCATCTCAAAGATTGTTGCAAGATAAATTGTTTTGAGAGATGTGAACCATTTCCATCATTTTAAATAGGGACAATGTTCTTGTGGAGAATATTGGTGATGCTAAATGAAACAATCTAAAAAATAGGCTTACACTATAATAATGTGCACTACATTAGATATCTAGTAATAATGAATGGACATCCATCAAAGCATAACAACAAATTTTTTTGTCATATGTTGTAGTTACAAGTGCCCTGCTAGACATACATGAAAATGTGGAAGCAATATACACAAGGCAAGCAAACTATTTTAAAAAATGCCTCAAAGTAATGTGATATTTCTTTTTATAGTTTAATTGTGATACTGCACCGTTTTGATATGATCCTTGTGGTGATGTGGGATGTTACCACTACATCGCACCATTATTGCTCGACCTTTTTGGTAATGTGGGATGTTACCACTACACCGCACTGTTAGTGCTCGACCTTTGTGGTGATACAGGATGTTACTGCTACACCACACCTTTATTGCTCAGCCTTCGCATTAATGCAGGATGTTATCACTACACCACACCTTGTCTTCTTGGCTCTTGTGGGGATGTGGGAGAATTATTTGAGTTACCTCCATACCACACATATATTATTTAGCCTTCGCGGTAATGTGGGATGTTACCACTACACCGTACCATGTCTTCTTGGCTCTTGCAGTATGGTGGTATTATGAAACTTGTCACAATAGTCTTATGAAGCTTTTCATGACCATATACTACCTTGACACAATAGTTTTATGAAACTTGTCAATATTTATGGGCACCTTTTAAATTACATTCAAATTTATAAGGAAACTATCCTATAGGGATGACAGCCCCAAGAAACATGGAAATGGTTACACCAATAAATATTTAACTAGAAACCATGAATTCTCAATGCATAATGGAGAATATATAAAGAGTTAAGTCAATGAGAAAACATCCTTGGAGAATTGTCATCAAAAGTATGAAAATCATATACCCTCAAATACCTAACAGTCATAATAGACCTAGTGATAGCTTTCAGAATCATAAGAATAAATTCATAAGAGAATAGATGCAAGAGCATGAAAAGACACTGAGATGGAAGGGAAGTTGGTAGAGTTGAAGAACCAGACCTATAGTGAGAAGGTAGGGAAAACAAGGTAATTTACAGTCAAGAGCATCATGGCAGTTTCTTAGGTGACTATATTTGGGCAAGGAGAGAACTTAGTGACAATATTACCATCAAAACAATAAGGATACTCAAAACCCTACCAAACCCTAGGGCCTTTTCCATCACCTTGTAGAGATCTCAAACATGCATGAAAATATTTCACAAAGACTAAAATCATTTCTATTTTTGATGGTCGCAAAAATTTACATTTACAAGTGATGAAAAGAAGTACATGGAAAGTATATTATGCTGATTTTTTCTTTTTAAAAAAAAAAAAAAAACTCAACCATTAACTATCCAATATAATCTAACAAAATACAAATATACAATGAGATATTATGATTAACAAAATGATAATTTTAACAGTTATCTTAAGGTAGAATTTTTTTTTGTGCAAGTGAAAAATACTACTCTTAGATTATTCTGAACAAATAACATTTTCATTTGCATCATTTTCAAGGAACAGTTTTTTAGATCCATCCAGCTGTATAAAAATCAAATCAAATCTGCAATGATCTCAACGATCTGAAGGTTTAAAAATTTGATGTTTTTAGATCTATTCTTGGGTGTATCCTGTAAACTTCATCATAGAAGGATGGGTCATCACCTCATTTAGACCTGGATGTGGAATTTCCTTTTTTGTTTCCATAGAAAGCAAAATAGGCCTAACAAATGTCAGAAGAAATAACTCTGTAAACACACAAAAGGAAAAGATAAATCAGTAGTAATTTACTAATTTTCATTCAACTTCTCTGTAATCATTTTAAGTGTCTGATTTTATTGTACTTTAAAGATTTATAATATGAAGTTTAGCTATTCAAATAACTTAAATAATTTTAAGTTATAAAACTAATAAATAGGCTTTAGCAATTAAAAAAAATCCACTTCTAAATTTTTAAATATCTTTACTGTATCTATTTACCATTGTTAGAGAGTTGCAAACCCGTGAATTGTCCTCTGTCCTATAGGACTGAGAAAGGAAGAACAATGTCAAACAGTGATTGAATCATAACGAACAGTCCAAAAACAATGAAAGTTACTGTCCAATGGTGACAAAGATTTTTCCTCTGAGTCATTTGCACATGGTGATTGAGAACACTATGAGTAAGAAGTAAAAGAGCATTGGATCATAGCACTGTAAACTGGTCATTGTTTGCCTCCTCTAATGGTTCAATAGCTAAGCCCTTAAAGTTGTAACTTAGAGATTAGATATCTACACTAAGTAGTTATTTTTCTCATCATGAAGGTTCATTTCATTGCCAACCCAAGGATGTGAACTTGAAATGGGTCAGCACTATATGTGCACTTGGAATCAACTATGGTCATCCTTATCCTATAACTAGAAAGGAAACAGTACTGAAAATAAAATTCTTAAAAGGAATTAGCATAAGTACTAAGCATGAATCAAAAACTAAATTGAACTGGAATGAATGATAGAAACATAAATCTCAGCAAATAGACAAGAATTTACTTTGTCTGCCTTGGTTGTAGGAACAAACACAGTACATAGTTCTAATGGTTGCAGGGACAGACAATTGCTAAGACCGTAACTAATTACTGAACAGAAAAGTAACTACTAAATTGAATGTATGGAATTCTCACCAAGTGGGTCTCGTTGAATGAGTCTTCCCTAAGCTAACTCAGATACAACAAATCAAAGTGTCATTTTATTCATTGAAAACATGATTACACCATATTAGCAACATGTCTGTATTACTTGAAACTAAAAATGAAAGTACAATATCATAGCATCCAACCTTGTGAAGAGGAACATCTGATCATTATTTATAGAAGGAAAACTTCTAATTAACCCTAACTAACTAGGAAGTTGACTCCAATAGAATAGGAGGATGCCATTTATTGAAAGCATGAAAAAGAGGAAGGAGGTTATGCATGCACCAAACTTAGTCAAACCAGACTTTCCTCAACGAGGATCAAGCATAACAAAACCTCCTAAATCTACTAAACTAACAGACATGATCATTTAAAGGTAAGTTACAACTTCCACATGAGTTGGTAGTTTCCCTCCATTGGAAGAAGACAAGCCTAAAGAAAAGGTTGAAGTTTTGAAGAAGAGCCTAGAAGAAGAACATCGTGAAGAGCATGGGCATGAAAAAGAAGAATAAGAGAGAACCACTGAAGGGGAGGACAAGGGGAGGATAGCCCCAAGGAGCATGCAGCCACCAAGTACCCAAGAAAAAAAATTGTATTCATCTAGGATTTCAATGAAGAAGAGGAAGAAAAGACAGAGCAAGAGGCTCCTAGAAACAAAGAGATTGAAATCCAACACACCCAAGAAGAAGAAGGTGATCATGAATCATCAAAATGGGAATCTTAGATGCCTAAATGGCTCAAAAAGCAAATGGAAAAGAAAACCCCACCCTTCATGGATCCAAAGGAAAGACTAGAGACCATCTTGGCTTGAGCCCAAATAAGTACAAAGGAAGAGAAGAAGCCAAAGGTCAGATCAAATCTGACAATGGATCCATCAAAATCCAAAACTGTACAAATAACCAATCCAGTGATGGGAGAAGAGGGGGTCAACTATAATATTTCTACCCTTGACTTGGGAACAACAACAAGGGAGAAGAAAATTGACCATCTCCAGGGATCCGTCGCCACCATCGTGCACCAAATGAATAAGGATAATACCTCTAAATAGGAGTTAAAAGCACAAGTGGCGGATCTAATAGCTTACATTCAGCAATGGTCATCGCCTAAGGAACTTCCCACTACGTCATCAGTGCCACCACAACTGTTGTCCAAGGACCACATTAATAAGTTGGAGAGAAGAAAGAATTGGACAAAGGCCATGGAGGACTAGTTCCAATAGGTCCTCTACAATGGAAAAATGGGCATAGGCCATGTTGTTAGAACAAAAAACAACTTCCTGGAGGTACAAAAGATACTCGAGGGAATAAGGAAAATTTGCACTGACTTCCCAGAGTTATATAGGATCACATATCCCAAGCTTGAGGCTATCCTCAAGATACTTGATAGATCCTGGGAAAAGGAGCTTGCTTTGGTAGAAGGTGACCACTGGCTCGTGGAGACATGGAATTTCGGCTTGTACCATAGAAAAGAAGTGTTGGAACGATTGCTCCATGAGGTGGAGCTAGATATTGGGTCAAGGAAATTAGGGTAGCCTGTGAAGAATATCTAAGGCTGATGATAGATTTTGACATGCCTGTCATTGAACTAGACCCAGAGAAAATAAAGCCATACTTCCATAAAAAGATGGAGAATGGGACCACAAATGCACTTACATTGGATTTTATGGGTTTTGTTGTGCGAGCCTTTGCCCAATCTAAATAGGTGATAAAGAATGCACAAAAGTATGACAGGGACTGGGATGAGCTTATGAGAAAATCCAGGAAATTGAACTTCCAGGTGCTTCAATTAGACATATTGGAGTGGAACAACCCTCAGGAATTGATTGACAAGTTTGTAGAATATGCCACTACAAAGAAGAATGAAGGAAATCTCGTAATTGATGATGAGTTCCTCACTAAGCAGCTGTAGCAAAAGAAAATCAGCTAGAAGACAAAAGAACTATAGTGCTACCACATGAGGACAAAATAGACTAAATGACAAAATGTAATTTTAAATTGCAATATATTTGGGGGTAGGTGAAACCCTAATTTGTAGTGAATCTTGGCCACACAATGAGATTAAATCTTGGTGATTCATTTTTCTTTTTGGACACTATAAATAGGGGGTCTCCTCTCATTTTCAAGGGAGAGTTGAGTTGTTTTAAAGACATGCTACTAGGATTTTAATAGAAATTCATTGATTTGGTGGATTCTTGAGTTCCAATTTCATGTTGCATAATTCTTCTTCTCATAGTTAGTGAATTTGAGTAGATTAGTTTTGTTGTTCTATATATTTTAGCTTGCTTTAGTAGTTTAGTTGATATTGTTCATTGGTTTTGAAGAATTCTGTTGTGTTGATGCCCTCCCTTGTTCATGATTTTTGTTGTTTATTGCTGATAAACTGCAGTGTAAAGCTAGTCTGAACATTATATGAATGTTGCACTTAAGTTCTATCTCTTGTTCATGCTTTATAGTGAATGAAAGGTTGAAAATATGTAGACCTTAGAAGATTGCACAGGTTTCATGTGAATGTAATTTGATTTGGTTAAGTGGAACTTTTTTTTAGGAAGTTTGTCTACTGTAGCAACCTCCATGATCACTATTCATTCGTAGCTTAGGTCTAGGAACTTTTTCTCTTCCCCGCCCTTTTGAATTTTCTTTTAAATAGGTGACTTTGAATAAGGTTCATTGCACATTATAAAGCCAAACCTGAAGCTGAATAGGAGTTCTAGACTATTGTTTGAACCTACAGCAACTGAACAATGATTTCACACCTTAAGAGCTCCATTTTCAAACCCAATTTCCCACACTTTGTAACTCATCTATAAGTTTTCCTTGTGATTCCAGCAAATCACATGAATCAACTGATGTATTCCAAGCACTATCAACACCTGACATTAGAGGCCTTGGGATAGTGTTCTGCAATTTGATTGTGGAAGGTTGTCTTTCAAGAGAGGTGATGCACCTATGCATTACCTGTGTTGAGAAGTGCATAAAACACCCATCAACAAACATTTGCACATTCATCCTCCTACAATGTCTCATTTGATTCATAAGCTTGAAATGTACAAAATGAAGACGTGATTGGTGACCCTTGCAGGTAATATATTTGATAATGTAGACAACAACTTGTTTCCATTTTTCTAGCAAAGAAGCTCTCCTTATTCCTTGTTTGTCTATAACAAATGGAGGGTCACTAGGTTCAGTGAATTTTTCCCTAGCTGATCTAGCATCCCTAGAAGCAGTAGGGTTCTCCTTCGATAGAAAAACCTGCTACTTCATCAATCCTCTCTTCAGTGGCTATAACTTCTAGCCCTTTCACTATTGCCTTACCATTAAAAAGTGTTTGTGCAAATTCCAAGGCAACGTCGTCATTGAAACTATCTAGTTTCAGAAAGTAATCTAACCATCCACAATTTATGAATTCATCCAAAGAGAGTGCATCCTATAGTATTACTTGGTGAATTGTAGGTTACTTTTTGATTAGCTAACCTCCCATTGCTTCTACTCACATTCCGGAAAACACCTCTACAAATACTTCTTTGCTGCAATTCTTCTTCTAAAAACCTAATTTCTTTTCTACTTCCTCCAACTCTTCACCAGTACTAACGCCAATGTTGTATGACTTCTCAATTTACCTTTTTAGTGGCATTATGATTATGAAAAAGGTAGTAAAGAAGACATAAAGGAGGGATATCATCAAAGAAAATAGTGGTGGTTTAGTGTCATATCATGCATGCAAAACGTCACTTCAACTATATCATTTCAAATTTGTTGCTATGCTGGCACATGAATGACATGTATGAAATATGGAAACATGGGTTCACACTCCCCCCAACCTAAATAAAAGCATGTGTCTACACAGGCTGGGATGTAGTTATGATGTAATAGGGCATAGTAATAACATGTGTTATGTGAAATATCAATATTAAAGTACAGTAATTAAATAAATGTATATAAGGTAATTAAGATACATTAAGTTGTTATGCATGTACTTGAAAAGTTGGAGTGTCTTTTGGAAAGAATTTGGAAGGAAGCACCAGTCACCAGCAAAGGATAGTTGAGCTATTAAATGAAGTGATGGTGGAATGATTTTGAAGTGGTGGTGGAGCTATGGAAGAGAGAGAAGGGATGGAGATGAAAGGGCGGGTAGATTTATTGATGGAGAAGTTAATTCCCATAAAAAGTGGAAATATTTATTATGATTTCATGCGTACCTTTGACTAGTCAGAAGGATGGACACTAGGTCTGCTTCCTTCAGCTGCAAGAACATCGAAGTTTTGGTATTCAATAAATTTCTACATGAACTCTTGCTTTGAGGCTGGTTTGTGATATAACCTGAGACAATGACCATTGACCAGTAGCTTGAATCTGACAGGATCAATTGTTGTAAGTTGAACAACACCATTGGAGAAGACCTCTACAACCTCATATGGTCCCAACCACCTAGTTTGCAGTTTTCCTACGTTGTCTTTATACCTGGAATCATAAAGAAGTGCCTAGTCACCTAGTTGGAACTTCTTTTCTTTGATGTATTTATCATGCCATCTGACTTTGGTTCTGCACCATCTCTGCATGATGGAGAGTTGATTTCCTCATCTCATCTAAGGAATTTAGTTGCATAACCCTATCCTTTTATGCCTTAGATATATCTATTCCAAGATCTAGTGTTGTTCTAAGTGTTTTGTGTTCAAACTCTATAGGAATCATGGTTGTTTTTCCATATAATAATTCAAAGGGAGTAAAACCAGTAGTGGTTTTCCAAGTGGTTCTATAGGCCTAGACAACTTCTGGCAACCTATTTTCTCCTGCTAATATTTTCTATGGATTGCCACTATTTTGGT
>VDFB02270651.1:230988779-231079414 GCA_007258455.2 Sequoia sempervirens | reverse complement strand
TTCATGATGTGCAAGATAACTACTTAGTGCAGATATCTAATCTCTAAGTTACAGATTTAATGGATTAGTTATTGGACTATTAGAGGAGGCCAAAAAATTTTGGCGTCATTGCCATGGATGGTATCAAACTAGGAAGTTCTTTGGATTCATTTCTAGTTTCTTTCTTGTTTTAGTATCTCTGAAGTTTTTTCTTAGCATACCCTTCATTTGAGAAAAGTAATGATTTGCTATTTTTTCACCAATTCTTTGTGTGAGTTGGCTGATACTGAGTTAATACCACATGCATAGAGGTAGGAGAAGAGATGCTCATGGGAGATTCCTTCCTAATGACCCTAATCCTGATAACCAACTAGTTGAGTTTCAAAATCTTCCAAGAGACACAGAAGAAGAGGAGGCAAATCCTTTTCCTGATGCATTTCCCAATTTGACTAGTTCTAAAACTTCCTCTAAAGAGCAAGCTGCCCAAAACCTGATTGAGAATCCATTTTCTTTGGCACTCCATCAAGAAAATATGGCTGGTCAAAATCCAAATAGGCCTAACCAACCATCTTTTCCATTTCCTATCACCCACCAGAATGAAGTTGATAACCTCAAGAACATCCTTGCTTTAGTCCTTCTTGAATTCTATGGGCTTGTAATAGAGGACCGTAACACTTTCTTGTTTGAGTTTGATATCCTCTGTAGAAGCTATGATTACACTATTGATGCTCATAGGCTTAAATTGTTTCCTACTACCTTGGAAGAAGTTGCATTAAGATGGTTTATGAGCTTAGGTAGGAATACTGTAGAGACTTGGGATGATATGAAAACAAAGTTTCTTGAGAAGTATAAAGAATATTGTAGGGGTGGTGATATGAGAGGATATGATATCTTCAAGATGTAGCAGAAGGAAGAAGAAAGTTTGGAGGACTATATTTCAAGGTTCCTATTTTGCCTACAAAAATCTCCACATCATGCAGTCAATGAAGAGTCTCAAAATTTTCTCTTCCTTAGAGGGATCAATGAAAATTGCATTGATGCTGTGGACCTGATAGGAGGAGGAGATATAACCCAAGTTACCTGGGATGATATTAAGAAGATATGTCAGAATTACTCCAGGGCAGCTCTAAATAAAGGAAGAGGTTACCAATATTCTATGGGTAAATCCTCCACTAATGGAGTTTCAAGGATGGAAATTACTCATTTTCTAGCATATTTCAAGTAGGATATTATAAACAATATGGCCACTCAACTAGATACACTTCAAGCAAAGAAGAAACATGAGGAGGAAGAAGCAATGTTGGCAAAATATTGTCCTCATTGCAGGCAAAAGAAGGACTGTAGATGCAAAATGGTAGCCAACATTGATAGCAAGCAGATTCCACTGAAATTTAGGCCAATTCAAGGTGATGATGATAAGGTTTTCTACATTGCACAAAGAATACCATGGGCTTCAAGACAAGGTATGCCACCAAATCCATTATCTTTTAGTGGACCTTATTTGAATTCTTATGCATCCGGTAATCAATGGCAACCCCCATACCCATCAAACTTTGGAGGCTATCCACCTCAGCCTTAGAACAACCCTCCAAATACTTGGCCCAATTACCAAAACTCTCCACCTCAGTGGCAAAAATTCTAGGGGAATTGGAAACAACCTCCAGGAAATTGGCAACAAACATCCCAATGGAGGGGAGGACAACAATGGCCAAACCAGACAACTGGTTACATGCAACCACCTCCATAGCCTCAACAACTTGTCGTAATGCTTCCTCCTTCTAGCTCAAACTCTAGCAGACCTAGACCTACTCAGTTACCAATTCAACCCACACCTAACCCAAATAATAAACCATAGCAACAACCCGTCTACTCTACATATCCCAATCAATTTCCCGCATATGTTGTGAGTGTGAGTGATATTCATCTGCATTCAAGAACCACTTTTCCATATCCTTCCACTCCTATTATCACAAAGCTTCCTATGGAAGAAGAGGAGCATCAAAATCTATCTGATATCCTTGCTCAGTCAAGTGTGCCTAAGAATCCTGAACTAGTACAACAGTCTGATCAAGACCCACCATTTCCTCAAAGGTTAGAAGTTGTTAAACAAAAGGAAGAAAAGGAAGTAACAAACTTTGATATTCTAGATAAGTTGAAATGCATATGTGTCCAAATAACTTTGTTTCAAGCCATAAAAGATGTCCCTGTATATAGTAAGGAAATTAAGGAAACATGTCTCAAAAAGCGAGGAAAAAGGACCCCACAACTGTTCATGTGGTGGGGTAGTTGGCAGGCATCATGCTTGGGAAAGTCACTATTCCCAAATATACTAACCCAAGTAGTCCTGTAGTTGGAGTCATCATAAATGGAATCCAAGTAAAGAATTCTCTAATAGACTTGGGAGCAGTGATCAATGTGATGACTAAGGATATCCTGCAACAACTAAATATTGCAAATATGAGACATACTCCTATTGTCTTGTAGTTTGCTAATAGTTCCACTATCAAACCATATAGTATAGTAGAAGACTTTGTTGTTACTCTAGACTCCTAGGAATATCTAATAGACTTTATGATCCTTTCCCTTAAAGCTACATTAGGAGGGTATCCCATTATTTTGGGTAGGTCGTGGTTAGCTACAATAGATTCTTACATTGGATGTCGGTCAGGGGACATGACTATTTCTGATGGGAGAAGAACTAAAAATATTGTCCTTTATCCTCCTGCTCAACCATCCCATGATATGGACAACCCCATATGGCCACAAGTTGGAGAAGAGGCCAAGGAGGTCAATTCAGTGGCACAACTCATGATGATAGGAAAAAGTCCTTTTATGGCGTAGCTTCAGGAAGAAGATGAAATATTATCCCATATAATTCATAACCATTATGAATTGTATGAAGAATCATCCACTCATGAATCTAGTTCTACATGTCCATTGCAGACACTTCTGCCTGCTCCTCCTGCACCTAGATTTCTTGCAACAACAGATATGCTTCATACATTGTTATCACATGAAATAAAAATTCTAAGCATTAGTGAAACAACCATGATTGAGTTGACCACATAAGTACAAGTTTCAAAGGGGAAACATTTGAATATTAACAAGTTGAGTCAAGAGCAACAGTTGTCCCTGAAAAACCTGTTGGAGTTACATCAGCATGCATTTGCATGGGATTACCATGACATGAAAGGATTAGATCCCAAACTCTGCACTCACAGGATCTACATTAGAGATGACTTCATGCCAGTAAGGAAACCAAAAATGAGAATCAACCCTACACCGAGGGAGATTGTGAAAGGGGAACTACATAAGTTATTAGATGTAGGATTTATCTACCCTATCTCAAATAGCCAATGGGTGTCCCCTTTGGTAATTGTACCTAAAAAGGGAGGTAAATGGATATTTTGTGTTGACTATAGAGAACTAAACTCTGCCACCAAAAAGTATCATTTTCCTCTTCCTTTTATAGACCAAGTATTGGATTCGCTTGCAGGTAAGAAAATTTTTCCTTCCTAGATGGTTTCAATGGTTATAATCAGATATAGATTGCACCTGAAGATCAAGAGAAGATGACTTTCACCTATCCTTGGGGGACTTATGCCTATTCAGTAATTCCATTTAGTTTATGTAATGCACCTGCAACCTTTCAAAGAGAAGTTATCAATATATTCTCATGTATTTCACATGATTGTAGGGAAATCTACATGGGTGATTTTACTACTTATGGTACTGATTTTGTAGAAGCATTAGAAAACCTAAGAAAGGTTTTGCAGAGATGTGAGAGCCATAATTTTTCCTTGAATAGTGAGAAATTCTTTATGATGATGTAGGAAGGAGTAGTCCTTGGCCATTATATCTCTCACAAAAGAATTCAAGTGGACCCAACCAAGATTGAGATAATTACCAATATTTCTATTCTTATCAAGCAAAAAGATGTTAGAAGTTTTATGGGACATGTAGGATACTATAGGTGCTTCATGAAAGATTTCAGTAAGATGGAAGCACCACTTTATAATCTTCTAACTAAAGATGTTGAGTTCCAGTGGACAAAGGATTGTGATAAAGCATTCTCTGATTTAAAAATAGCCTCAACAAATGCTCCTATGCTCAAAGGCCCTAATTGGGAACTCCCTTTCCATATTCACATAGATGCATCTGATTATGCTATAGGGGCTATCTTGGGACAAAAAGAGGGATCAATTGAGAATGCAATCTACTTTTTCAGCAAGAACCTACAAGTAGTTGATTTTAACTACATAGTGACAGAGAAGGAGATGTTGGTAATCATTTATGCTCTCAATAAGTTCAGGCATTATATCACAGGATATTAGATATTTTTCCATACAGACCATGCAACCACAAGATACCTTATGAACAAGCCATTGATTTCAGGGAGGTTAGCAAGGTGGTTCCTATTAATGCAGGAATTTAATATCACCATTATAGACAAACTAGGTAAGGAAAATGTTGTGGAAAATTTTCTCTCTAGATTGACTACATCAGAGGACCCTCAAGTCATTGATGAATCCTTTCCTAAAGAAAACTTGTTCTCCATTAGTGTGCACACACCATGGTATGCAGATATAGCCAATTATCTAGTTATAGGGAGAGTTCCCCCTCATTTCTCTCTAAAAGAGTGAAGGGTTCTTATTGAAATTTTTTTTCCATTCTCATGGATTGGAGGTTGTTTATTCTATACTAGACCAAATCATGTGATGAGAATATGTGTAAGAGAGGATGAAACCTATGATATACTACATGCATTCCATAATGAACCCTATGGGGGGCACTTTGCAGCTAAGAGAACAACCATGAAGATTCTTAATACAGGGTATTACTGGCTAACACTTGATAAGTATGCAAGAAAGTACACTAGGAAGTGTGATAGATGTCAAAGGAAGGGTCGACAAACTAAATCAAATGAGATGCCTCTATACCCTCAAGTAGTTATCACACCATTTGATAGATGGGGACTTGATTTTGTAGGTCCAATTGATCCACTATCAAATGGAAAATCTTACATCTTGGTTTGTACTAACTATGTGACTAAGTGGGTTGAGGTCAAAGCCATGAAACATGCTAGGGACAATAATGTTGTAGAATTCCTCTATGAAGAAATCTTCACATGCTATGGAGTTCCTAGAGAGATAGTCATAGATCAAGGGGCTCAATTCGCATCCACTCTTGTCACAACATTGGTGAATGAGTATAATGTCAGGCATAGAAAATCCACACCCTATCACACTCAAGCCAATGGCTAGTGTAAGGTAACAAATAGGGAAATAGAATCTATTTTGACCAAAATAGTGGCAATCCATAGAAAATATTGGGAAAATAGGTTGCCAGAAGTTGTCTAGGCCTATAGAACCACTTGGAAAACCACTACTGGTTTTACTCCCTTTGAATTATTATATGGAAAAACAACCATGATTCCTATAGAGTTTGAACACAAAACTCTTAGAAAAACACTAGGTCTTGGAATAAATATATCTAAGGCACAAAAGGATAGGGTTATGCAACTAAATTCCTTTGATGAGATGAGGAAATCAACTCTCCATCATGCAAAGATGGTGCAGAACCAAAGAGTCAAATGGCATGATAAATACATCAAAGAAAAGAAGTTCCAACCAGGTGACTGGGCATTTCTTTATGATTCTAGGTATACAGACAACGTAGGAAAACTACAAACTAGGTGGTTGGGACCATATGAGGTTGCAGAGGTCTTCTCCAATGGTGTTGTTCAACTTACAACAATTGATCCTGTCAGATTCAAGCTACTGGTCAATGGTCATCGTCTCAGGTTATATCACAAACCAACCTCAAAACAAGAGTTCATGTAGAAATTTATTGAATACCAAAACTATGATGTTCTTGCAGCTGAAGCAAGCGGACCTAGTGTCCATCCTTCTGACTAGTCAAAGGTACGCATGCAATCATAATAAATATTTCCACTTTTTATGGGAATTAACTTCTCCATCAATAAATCTACCCACCCATTCATCTCCATCCCTTCTCTCTCTTTCATAACTCCACCACCACTTCACAATAATTCCACCATCACTTCATTTAATAGCTCAACTACTTTTTGCTGGTGACCAGTGCTTCCTTCCACATTCTTTGCAAAAGACACTCCAACTTTTCAAGTACGTGCATAACAACTTAATGTATCTTAATTACCTTATATGAATTTATTTAATTATTGTACTTTAATATTGATATTTCACAGAACACATGTTATTACTATGCCCTATTACATCATAAATACATCCCAGCCTATGCAGACACATGCTTTTATTTAGGTTGTGGGGGAGTGTGAACCCATGTGTCCATGTGCCAGCATAGCAGCAAATTTGAAATGAGCAAATTTGAAATGAGCAAATTTGAAATGATATAGTTGAAGTGACGTTTTGCATGCATGATATGACACTAAACCACCACTATTTTCTTTGATGATATCCCTCCTTTATGTCTTCTTTACTACCTTTTTCATAATCATAATGCCACTAAAAAGGTAAATTGAGAAGTTATATGACATTGGTGTTAGTACTGGTGAAGAGTTGTAGGGAGCAAAAAAGAAATTAGGTTTTTAGAAGAAGGATTGCAAGAAAGAAGTATTTGTAGAGGTTTTTTCCAGAATGTGAGTAGAAGCAATGGGAGGTAAGCTAATAAAAAATTAACCTATAATTCACTAAGTAATACTATAGGATGCAATTCTCCGTCAATTCAGAAATTAGCCGGTTAGATCACACCAGAGAATTAACGACTTCATAATGGCCCTGGAATCTTGTGTACAAACACTTTTTAATGGTAAGGCAATAGTGAAAGGGCTAGAAGTTATAGCCACTGAAGAGAGGATTGATGAAGTAGCAGGTTTTTCTATCGAAGGAGAACCCTACTGCTTCTAGGGATGCTAGATCAGCTAGGGAAAAATTCACTGAACCTAGTGACCCTCCATTTGTTATAGACAAACAAGGAATAAGGAGAGCTTCTTTGCTAGAAAAATGGAAACAAGTTGTTGTCTACATTATCAAATATATTACCTGCAAGGGTCACCAATCACGTCTTCATTTTGTACATTTCAAGCTTATGAATCAAATGAGACATTGTAGGAGGATGAATGTGCAAATGTTTGTTGATGGGTGTTTTATGCACTTCTCAACACAGGTAATGCATAGGTGCATCACCTCTCTTGAAAGACAACCTTCCACAATCAAATTGCAGAACACTATCCCAAGGCCTCTAATGTCAGGTGTTGATAGTGCTTGGAATACATCAGTTGATTCATGTGATTTGCTGGAATCACAAGGAAAACTTATAGATGAGTTACAAAGTGTGGGAAATTGGGTTTGAAAATGGAGCTCTTAAGGTGTGAAATCATTGTTCAGTTGCTGTAGGTTCAAACAATAGTCTAGAACTCCTATTCAGCTTCAGGTTTGGCTTTATAATGTGCAATGAACCTTATTCAAAGTCACCTATTTAAAAGAAAATTCAAAAGGGCGGGGAAGAGAAAAAGTTCCTAGACCTAAGCTACGAATGAATAGTGATCATGGAGGTTGCTACAGTAGACAAACTTCCTAAAAAAAAGTTCCACTTAACCAAATCAAATTACATTCACATGAAACCTGTGCAATCTTCTAAGGTCTACATATTTTCAACCTTTCATTCACTATAAAGCATGAACAAGAGATAGAACTTAAGTGCAACATTCATATAATGTTCAGACTAGCTTTACACTGCAGTTTATCAGCAATAAACAACAAAAATCATGAACAAGGGAGGGCATCAACACAACAGAATTCTTCAAAACCAATGAACAATATCAACTAAACTACTAAAGCAAGCTAAAATATATAGAACAACAAAACTAATCTACTCAAATTCACTAACTATGAGAAGAAGAATTATGCAACATGAAATTGGAACTCAAGAATCCACCAAATCAATGAATTTCTATTAAAATCCTAGTAGCATGTCTTTAAAACAACTCAACTCTCCCTTGAAAATGAGAGGAGACCCCCTATTTATAGTGTCCAAAAAGAAAAATGAATCACCAAGATTTAATCTCATTGTGTGGCCAAGATTCACTACAAATTAGGGTTTCACCTACCCCCAAATATATTGCAATTTAAAATTACATTTTGTCATTTAGTCTATTTTGTCCTCATGTGGTAGCACTATAGTTCTTTTGTCTTCTAGCTGATTTTCTTTTGCTACAGCTGCTTAGTGAGGAACTCATCATCAATTACGAGATTTCCTTCATTCTTCTTTGTAGTGGCATATTCTACAAACTTGTCAATCAATTCCTGAGGGTTGTTCCACTCCAATATGTCTAATTGAAGCACCTGGAAGTTCAATTTCCTGGATTTTCTCATAAGCTCATCCCAGTCCCTGTCATACTTTTGTGCATTCTTTATCACCTATTTAGATTGGGCAAAGGCTCGCACAACAAAACCCATAAAATCCAATGTAAGTGCATTTGTGGTCCCATTCTCCATCTTTTTATGGAAGTATGGCTTTATTTTCTCTGGGTCTAGTTCAATGACAGGCATGTCAAAATCTATCATCAGCCTTAGATATTCTTCACAGGCTACCCTAATTTCCTTGACCCAATATCTAGCTCCACCTCATGGAGCAATCGTTCCAACACTTCTTTTCTATGGTACAAGCCGAAATTCCATGTCTCCACGAGCCAGTGGTCACCTTCTACCAAAGCAAGCTCCTTTTCCCAGGATCTATCAAGTATCTTGAGGATAGCCTCAAGCTTGGGATATGTGATCCTATATAACTCTGGGAAGTCAGTGCAAATTTTCCTTATTCCCTCGAGTATCTTTTGTACCTCCAGGAAGTTGTTTTTTGTTCTAACAACATGGCCTATGCCCATTTTTCCATTGTAGAGGACCTATTGGAACTAGTCCTCCATGGCCTTTGTCCAATTCTTTCTTCTCTCCAACTTATTAATGTGGTCCTTGGACAACAGTTGTGGTGGCACTGATGACGTAGTGGGAAGTTCCTTAGGCGATGACCATTGCTGAATGTAAGCTATTAGATCCGCCACTTGTGCTTTTAACTCCTATTTAGAGGTATTATCCTTATTCATTTGGTGCACGATGGTGGCGACGGATCCCTGGAGATGGTCAATTTTCTTCTCCCTTGTTGTTGTTCCCAAGTCAAGGGTAGAAATATTATAGTTGACCCCCTCTTCTCCCATCACTGGATTGGTTATTTGTACAGTTTTGGATTTTGATGGATCCATTGTCAGATTTGATCTGACCTTTGGCTTCTTCTCTTCCTTTGTACTTATTTGGGCTCAAGCCAAGATGGTCTCTAGTCTTTCCTTTGGATCCATGAAGGGTGGGGTTTTCTTTTCCATTTGCTTTTTGAGCCATTTAGGCATCTAAGATTCCCATTTTGATGATTCATGATCACCTTCTTCTTCTTGGGTGTGTCAAATTTCAATCTCTTGTTTCCGGAGGTTCTTGTCTCCTCATTTTCTTCCTCTTCTTCATCAGAATCCTGGATGAATACATTTTTTTTTCTAGGGTACTCGGTGGCTGCATGCTCCTTGGGGTTGTCCTCCCCTTGTCCTCCCCTTCAGTGGTTCTCTCTTCTTCTTCTTTTTCATGCCCATGCTCTTCGTGGTGTTCTTCTTTTGGGCTCTTCTTCACGACTTCAACCTCTTCTCTAGGCTTGTCTTCTTCCAATGGAGGGAAACTCCCAGCTCATGTGGAAGTTGTAACTTACCTTTAAATGATCTTGTCTGTTAGTTGAGTAGATTTAGGAGGTGTTATTATGTTGGATCCTCGTTGAGGCAAGTCTAGTTTGACTAAATCTGGTGCATGCATAACCTCCTTCCTCTTTTTCAATTTTTCAATAAATGGCATCCTCCTATTCTATTGGAGTCGACTTCCTAGTTAGTTAGGGTTAATTAGAAGTTTTCCTTCTATAAATAATGATCAGATGTTCCTCTTCACAAGGTTGGATGCTCTGATATTGTACTTGCATTTTTAGTTTCGAGTAATATAGACATGTTGCTAATATGATGTAATCATGTTTTCAATGAATAAAATGATACTTTGATTTGTTGTATCTGAGTTAGCTTAGCGAAGACTCATTCAAGGGGACCCACTTGGTGAGAATTCCATACATTCAATTTACTAGTTACTTTTCTGTTCAGTAATTAGTTACGGTCTTAGCAGTTGTTTGTCCCTGTAGCCATTGGAACTCTGTACTTTGTTTTTTCCTGCAACCAAGGCAAACAAAGTAACTTCTTGTCTATTTGCTGAGATTTATGTTTCTCTCATTCATTCTAGTTCAATTTAGTTGTTGATTCATGCTTAGTACTTATGCTAATTCCTTTTAAGAATTTTATTTTCAGTAATGTTTCCTTTCTAGTTATAGGATAAGGATGACTATAGTTGAGTCCTAGTGCACATATAGTGCTGACCCATTTCAAGTTCACGTCCTTGGGTTGACAATGAAATGAACCTTCATGATGAGCAAGATAGCTACTAGTGCAGATATCTAATCTCTAAGTTACAACTTTAAGGGCTTAGTTATTGAACCATTAGAGGAGGAGAAAAATGACTAGTTTACATTGCTATGATCCAATGCTCTTTTACTTCTTACTCATTGTGTTCTCAATCACCATGTGCAAATGACTTAGAGGACAAATCTTTGTCACCATTTGACAGTAACTTTCATTATTTTTGGACTGTTCGTTATGATTCAATCACTGTTTGACATTGTTCTTCCTTTTTTAGTCCTATAGGACAAAGGACAATTCACGGGTTTGCAACTCTCTAAAAATGGTAAATAGATATAGTAAAGATATTTAAAAATTTAGAAGTGGATTTTTTTTAATTGCTAAAGCCTATTTATCAGTTTTATAACTTAAAATTATTTAAGCTATTTGAATAGCTAAACTTGATATTATAAATCTTTAAAGTACAATAGAATCAAACACTTAAAATGATTATAGAGAAGTTGAATGAAAATTAGTAAATTACTACTAATTTATCTTTTCCTTTTGCGTGCTTATAGAGTTATTTCTTCCAGAATTTGTTAGGCCTATTTTTCTTTCTATGGAAACAAAAAAGGAAATTCCACATCCAGGTCTAAATGAGGTGATGACCCATCCTTCTATGATGAAGTTTGCAGGATACACCCAAGAATAGATCTAAAAACATCAAAATTTTAAACCTTCAGATCGTTGAGATTGTTGTAGATTTGACTTGATTTTTATATAGCTGGATGGATCTAAAAAACTGTTGCTTGAAAATGATGTAAATGAAAATGTTATTTGTTCAGAATAATCTAAGAGTAGTATTTTTCACTTGCACAAAAAAAAAAATTCTACCTTAAGATAACTGTTAAAATTATCATTTTGTTAATCATAATATTTCATTGTATATTTGTATTTTGTTGGATTGCAATGGATAGTTAATGGTTAAGTTGTATTTTTTTTTTTTTAAAGAAAAAATCAGCATAATATACTTTCCATGTACTTCTTTTCATCACTTGTAAATGTAAATTTCTGTTACTTTTTGTGACCATCAAAAATATAAATGATTTTAGTCTCTATGAAATATTTTCATGCATGTTTGAGATCTCTACAAGGTGATGAAAAAGGCCGTAGGGTTTGGTTTGAGATCTCTACAAGGTGATGAAAAAGGCCGTAGGGTTTGGTAGGGTTTTGAGTATCCTTATTGTTTTGATGGTAATATTGTCACTAAGTTCTCTCCTTGCCTAAATATAGTCACCTAAGAAACTGCCATGATTCTCTTGACTGTAAATTACTTTGTTTTCCCTACCTTCTCACTACAGGTCTGATTCTTCAACTCTTCCAACTTCCCTTCCATCTTAGTGTCTTTTCATGCTCTTGCATCTATTCTCTTATAAATTTATTCTTATGATTATGAAATCTATCACTAGGTCTATTATGACTGTTAGGTCTTTGAGGGTATATGATTTTCTACTACGAACTCTTAGATTTTCATACTTTTGATGATAATTCTCCAAGGATGTTTGCTCACTGACTTAACTCTCTATAGATTCTCCATTATGCATTGAAAATTCATGGTTTCTAGTTAAATATTTATTGGTGTAACCATTTCCATGTTTCTTGGGACTGTCATCCCTATAGGATAGTTTCCTTATAAATTTGAATGTATTTTAAAAGGTGCCCATAAATATTGACAAGTTTCATAAGACTGTTGTGTCAAGGTAGTAGATGGTCGTGACAAGCTTCATAAGACTGTTGTGACAAGTTTCATAATACCACCATACCACAAGAGCCAAGAAGACATGGTGCGTTGTAGTGGTAACATCCTGCATTACTGCGAAGGCTAAGCAATAAATGTGTGGTATGGAGGTAACTCAAATACTTCTCCCACATCCCCACAAGAGCCAAGAAGACAAGGTGTGGTGTAGTGATAACATCCTGCATTACTGCAAAGGCTGAGCAATAAAGGTGTGGTGTAGCAGTAACATCATGTATCACCGCAAAGGTTAAGCACTAATAGTGTGGTGTAGTGGTAACATCCCACATTACCGCAAAGGCCGAGCAATAATGGTGCGATGTAGCAGTAACATCCCACATCATGACAAGGATCATATCAAAACGGTGTAGTATCATGATTAAACTATAAAAAGAAATATCACATTTCTTTGAGGCATTTTTTCGAAATAGTTTGCTTGCCTTGTGTATATTGCTTCCACATTTTTCATGTATGTCTAGCAGGGCACTTGTAACTACAACATATGACAAAAAAATTGTTGTTGTTATGCTTTGATGGATGTCCATTCATTATTACTAGATATCTAATGTAGTGCACATTATTATAGTGTTAGCCTATTTTTCAGATTGTTTCATTTAGCATCACCAATATTCTCCACAAGAACATTGTCCCTATTTAAAATGATGGAAATGGTTCACATCTCTCAAAAAAATTTATCTTGCAACAATCTTGGAGATGAATTTAGATGCAATGTGAAAATCAAAACATACTCCAAGGTTTTTAACAACTCTAATAGTTGTACCAGGGGCCATGTTTAACAAACCAAATACAATTGCTAACTTTTCACTATGGTGGCAGATAAATGATTCTTTTTTCTTCTATTCCACAACATTGAGTAAAAGTTTGGAATTTGGAAATACCATGCTGCCTTCATTTGCCAAGCCAATTTCTCCAATTTTGTATAGATCTCCCATGTTTGTGGATGTGATATGTCTCCTACACAAAAAATCATGTACCATTTTATGCCCTTCAATCCAACTACATGTAGGTATCTTTTTAATTCCTCTATCTTTCATCAATCTCCTTACTATTTGAACCTCATCACACCTGCCTGCTTCTGCATAGATGTTTTAGAGAAGAACATAAGTTGCAGCATTTTTAGGATCCAACTATAAAAGCAATGTTGCTGGAATACTCAGTCTATATTCATATATGTTCCATAGGAACCAAAGGTTTAACTGGAATCTCAGTAATAATGTTTAGGATGTCCTCAAGATAGCTAGCACAGGCACAAAGGTCAACCATGCACACCTAATGATAAACTATATATGTAATACAATAAGGGTTACTGACGTGTGAAGTATGTGCAGCCCTCATCTACTAAACCTGCATGACTACATGCATCTAGAACACAAGCAAAGATTACAATGTCAGTGTTCCAGAGTGCTTCATTAATTCAAAGGTTTTGAGAGCTTCCTTGCAAAATCCATTTTGTGCACATTTTGCAATCATATCATTTCATTCCATGAGATGAAATCTCTTTGAGGCATTATATCAAACAATTTATTTTTTACTACATTTTGGTGTCAAATCTTTTGGTAATTATGGTTAGTTTCATTACATTCAAATTCTAAATTGGGAAATTATATATAGAGAGAGTGAGAAGTAAGCAAATGTTATGTGATAAAAGCAAACCCCACTCGAGGAGAACCCGTATCACAAAATGTAGGAGATAAAAGCAATCCCTGCTTGAGGAGGAGAACTTGTATCATGAAGTAGAGATGAAATAGATAGGTGATATGGAATCCCGTGGATGCCTGCAAGCTTGAAGGCAAAGGAGATACAAGGCTTATGTCAAAGAGGGAAAGCAATAGCTGTGAGAGCCAGGAGATTTGTAGAGAGTGTTGTAAAAGCTTGAGAGTGCTTAAGGCTGTTGTAGCAAGCTATATGAAGTTGTGCAAACAAAATAACAAGAGAAAGTGTCAGAATCAAGGTTGGAAAGAAGCTAGAGGTGAGGCTAGAGATAAATGAGTTGAAAAGATTACTTAAGGAGATAAAATAAGTAAAAGAAGCTTCCTGGGTGGTTAGAAGGCATCCCAAACCGTTACCACTGAAAAAATCAAATGACAAGTGGAAAAAATGCTCAAAAACAACTGTTTGAGTGTTGAAATGTCACAGGATGCTAGCGTAGTGCACTAATGTCCAGACCCACCACGCTACAAAACAACGAGAATGGGAAAAGCATGTTTTAACGCAAAGTTAATGCATGAGGGTAGCTGCTGAAAAGGGGTCCCGAGCATCTTGAGAGGGGAAAAGGTTGATATAAGGGCTAACATGAGCCTACATAAATGCTAGGGGAGTGGACACTAAAGCAGATACAAGAATGTGTGAAATTGCAAGAGGTGCAATTTTACGGCATTACACCCTTTATATAATATCATACTTGAAAAAACTTCTGAGTCCACTTCCTAGCTATTTCATACACTACTCCCAAAAAATTGCAACCTTAATTTGTCAAGACTAGATGTTGCTTCTCTCATGACTTCTACCATAACCATGAAAATCACATAGGGAAAAACACACAATGTCAATAGTTGATTGACAGTATCCTAGCAATTCGTATTAATTACAATGCTACAAGCTCACATAACAACATTCACCTTAGAATATCATGATATGAAGGGCATAGATCCTAGTCTATGGATGCAGATATATACATTAATGAAGGATATAAACCAGTTAGACAACCATGGAGAAGGATGAACCCAGTTGTATGAGATATAGTCAAAACAAAATTGTACAAATTATTGCATGCATCATTCATTTACGCCATACTAGATGGTCAATGGATTTCTCCATTAGTGATTGTACCAAAGAAAGGAGGTAAATGAAGAGTTTGTGTAGATTATACGGAGCTAAATGCAACAACAAGGAAGGATAATTTTCCTCTTCATTATTAATCAAGTATTGGATTCACTAGCAAGGATGAAATACTTTTCCTTCCTAGATGGGTTGAGTGGATACAACCAAATAAAGATAGCTCCAGAAGACTGAGACAAAATTACTCTACATATCCATGGGGTACGTATGCTTATTCATTCTTAGCATTTGGATTGTGTAATGCACTTGCAACATTTCAAAGGGAAGTCCTGAGTATATTTTCAAACTTTACACATGACTCTATGGAGATTTATATGGATGACTTCACCACTTATGGAAACATGTATGAAGAAGCGTTAACAAATTTGGAGAAATTACTTCAAATGTGTCATGATCATAACCTCTCTTTAATTCATGAAAAAAATTTCATGATGATGACTGAAGGAGTGGTCTTGGGGAACTTTGTGTCCAACAAGAGAATTCAGATAGATCCAAACAAAATCGAGGTAATTTCCACTTTTCCTATTCCCTAAAAGCAAAAAGATGTTAGGAGTTTCCTTGGCCATTGAGGATATTACAAAAGGATTATCAAATATTTTAGTAAAATAGTAGCCCCCTTTTTGTTCTTTTATCTAAATAAATTGAATTTAATTGGACCACTACCTGCCAAGAATCTCTTAATCCCTCAAGAAAAATCTCATAATGAAACCTATTTTGAGAGGCTCTAACTAGACAATCCTTTTCCATATACATACAAATACTTTTGATTTTTCCATAACTGTTGTTCTAGGATAGAAAGAAGGAAATTTGGAATATGCAATTTACTATATTAGTAAAAATATTCAGGTCAATGAGCTTAACTACACCGTTACTGAAAAAGAAATGTTATCAGTAGTATATGCCATCAAAAAAATTCAACACTATATAACTGGGTATTTTTTCCTTGTTCATGCAGACCACACAACAATAAGATACTTGATGAAAAAACTAGTGGTTGGAGGAATAATTATTAGATGGCTATTGTTACTAAAATAATTTGATATAACCATTATGGATAAGTTCTAGGGAAAGAAAATGTAGTGGCTAATTTCCTTTCTAGGCTATAAACTAAATCAATAGAAGTAGTAGATGAACACTTTTTAGATGAACACTTTTTTCCTTCTTTGTGCAAATACCTTGGTATGTAGACATAGCTAATTACTTGGTTGCTAGAAAAAAAACCCCACATCTCTCCCCTAGAGAAATGTACCATTTGGTAGAAGACAAATTTCCTTATTCCTGGGTGGTTGGTTATCTATTTTATACATGGCCAGATAACATAATGAAAATATGCATCAAGGAGGATTAAGTATATGATATCCTTAAGACTTGTCATGATGAGCCTTGTTGAGGCCATTTTTCAGCCAAGAGAACAACTCTGAAGATATTAACCACTAGCTACTATTGACCTACACTACACAATGATGCAACAAATATACCAAGATATGTGACAAATTCCAAAGAATGGGTAGACCCACTAGGAGTGATGAAATGCCTTGCTAGCCACAATTGGTCAAATTGCATCATTTGAAAAATGGGGATTGGACTTCATTGATCCAATAACTCCAACGTCGAACAATAAGGAATACATTTTAGTTTGAACAAACTATCTCATAAAATGGGTGGAGGTTAAAGCAATGCAGTTTTTCAAAGATGACAATGTTGCCCAATTCCTTTATGAAGAAGTCTTCACCAAGTACAATGTGTCTAGAGAGTAGTAATAGACCAAGGACCCCAACTAACTTCTGACTTGATTGCAAATTTAGTAAAGGAATATAAAATCAAACATGAGAATTCAACCATATACCATCCACAAGTCAATGGGCAAGTAGAAGTTACAAATACAAAGATATAAGTCATTCTAATAAAGACAATTCAACTACATCAGAAGGACTAAGCATCAACATTACTTGAAGTTGTCTAGGAATATAGGATGATATGGAAGACCACAACAAGGCTCACACTAGATAAATTGGTGTATGAAAAAAAGGTTGTCCTAACAATTGGATTTGAGCATAAAACACTAAGAACAATTGTGAAACTTGGAATGGACCTATCTAAAACTCAAAAGGAAAGATTGCACAAATGCTTTGGATGAAATAAGGATGGAAGCAATCCATTATACAAATATTATGCGACAACATAATATCAAATGACATGATAGGTTTATTAAAACAAAATAATTTGATGATACATCCATAGATGAATCAAGCAACTCATCTACTAATGAGTAAAAGGTATACTCTCTATACATAAAATCTCACATGCACTATGTACCATTAACACTAGTTGTTTTTAGATGCACACAAGTTCACAGGACTTGTAGCAACAACCCTAAGGTGTCTAAAAAGGGACCTATTCTACTACTACCCATAGAACTTACCTCTACTTCACTACCACTACATCTGTAGTTGCTACCCCTTGTCATTACACTTCACCTCTATCATCCAAACATGCAGTAAATCTACTCCACTACACAATCCATGCAATATCATGTCTCATCATTAATAATTTTATACTCATCACGACTTTCATTTCCAATATTCAAACTTTTCAGACACATCATTAATTAAGTTAACGCTTGATATGACACATTTTCTTGTAGTACCTCCATTTAAGTACATCATTTCAAATTTCATGTCAAGTAGTTGCAGGATGACACTCAGTTCACCTCCCACGTGCCACCTTTCCATCACAACACACTTTTAGGTACATTTCTTGTTATTAACTATGATTAAAATCCAATCCTTCTAATTTTCTTGAGACTTCATGATCATGCATACATTAAATTTATACCATGTCAAATATCTTCAATGCTTTAGAATCCATTTTTTTTTCCCTTTTATACACTACTATTTGAGAAAAATTAGCAAAATTAAGTTGGGGGACAAAATTGTTTAGTTGTCTTTCCAAAATTTCTTGAATTCAAAACTTCAATAGAGCTACATATGAGCCTTAATTTCCTTCATTTTTGGAGTGTATAAAAATGTATCACTTTACATTTTCACACCTAATTTGGAATTATTATTAAAATGAACTTAATTATGCCTTTAGCAATTTGAAGTGAGCATTCCTATAGAAAGTTTATGAGATCAAGATCACTTTCAAGAGCATTTCAAGAGAAATTCAAGGCATTAAAGAGCAGATTTAGTAAAGAATTATTGCAGCAATCAAGATCCAATTGTCATATCAAATTCTTCTTGCATCATGCATGTTATTGGAGCTAATATGGTGATGTAGATTTCATGATCCATTCAAGCATTCAAAGTCATTATTTCAAGTCATGATCCAAGGTTCAAGATCCACATCCATTGAACCCATTTCATGCAAGTTGTAGATTTACATTCCAAGGTTTATACAAGGGTTTGGTGTGTTGTGACATTGAGTTGTTCATTCATCATTCCTTTCATGCTATTTTGTTTTATTTCAAGGTGAAAGGTAAAAAATGGGCTGATAAAAATGGAGACTAATGATGCACCCTACTTTTCTCCTAATTTCATTCAAAATGCAAGCTATAATATGTAAATGAGGGACAATAATAAAATCTAACCCAACTAACAGTCAAAAGGTAGATCTAGGAAGGATTAAATGTTATGTACTTGTCACCAAAGTTTCCTTTTCAAACCTCACTAAGGACTCGTTCGCTCTATGACGAATGGGTCCTTGCTAGGGTTCCAGAAAATTAGTTTTTGGGTTCTGTTCTTCTATGGCTGCATTCCTAGATTCCAATTGTTCACTGTCAAAAACCCGGAAATAAATCTTGTAGCTCAGTTTTCATGATTTGACAAATTTTCTAGTAACTTTGAAAACTTTGTGACTTTCATCAAATTTTCTCTCCAATTGATCTTCAACCTAAAACTTACAATCACATACCAAAGAGGGAAAAATGTTGATTGTCAGGGAATAGGGGTTTGCCTTGGTCCAATCCTGTTTTGGTAATTAAACCTTGAAATGAATAAAAGCATGAAGGGATGATGGATGAACAAATGCAATGTCTCAACTCACCAATCCCTATTTGAACCTTGGATAAATTTGTAATCTAGCATGAAGTGGCCTCAATGAATGTAGATCTTGATCATGAACTTTGATGTGAAACAATGCCTTTGATATGCTTGATAGATCTTGAATACCACATCAACACATTAGCTCAAACTACATGCATGATGCAATACATCTTTGATATGATGAAATTAATTTTTATTGCTGCAATAATCTTCAATAAATCTACCTTTGAATGCCTTGAAATTCCTCGTGAATGCTCCTATAATGCTCTTGTGAAAATTGATTGATTGCTTGAATGTCTTAGGTGAAAACATAGTGAAATAACCTCTTATTAATGTACATAACTTAAGATTAATTCCCGAAATTCAAATATAGCAAGCCGACATTGAATTATGGATTTCAAATCATTAAAATACTACCAAAAACAGATTTCAAAGAGGGGTCCTAGGTCTAAGTGAGGACCCATTCGCCATAGGGAAAATGGGTCCTAGGCTACTTACCTAGGACACATGTTGGACAAGGTGAAATGCTATGTAAAAATAGGGTCCTAGGACTAAGTGAGGACCCATTCACCCTATGTTGAATGGGTCCTAGGTCACTTACCTAGGACACACATCTCCTAAAGTTGAGTGTTGTGAAATAGCATTTATGAATGTCGGGTTTTATCTCTCAAAAATTGCATTTAATTAGGCTTGGATTTGAATTAAAGGGGCCAATTAAGGAAAATTAACCTCAATTAATTAATAAAGCCCTAGATTAGTGTGAAAGTGTAAAGGTACACTTTTCAATACCCTAAATAAGGCACAATTAATTCCATTTAGTTTAAAGGGGCCCTAAACTTAATGTGAATATGTAAAAAATATTACCACACTAAATTAAGGCAACATTAGGCTCATTTTAATACTAATTATTCCTAAATTAAGTGTGAAAAAGGGATACTTTTTCTAACACTACATTTTTCCCCCACTTTAGTGAGAGTATGACCCCATGTCAAATTCACACTAAATTAGACATTCAAGACACTTATGTATGCAGTAATGACAAGGATACACAATCATACAACATCAAATACCAAGAAGATCAAGCCTAGATTGTCCAACGCGATGTGGAACACATCTAAGCTATCAGTTTGCACTCACTTTGAGGTAGAAATTTTTTAGTTTTCCCACTAGGTGAGTCTTCCAATGGGGTGGAAAATGAGAGAATCATATGAGGCTACCATACCATATCAAAGCTATCCTCCTGACAAGTTCGGCAAGGCACCACAATGCTAGGCAAGGCTCCATAGGAAAGCAAGCTATGTTATGCTAGGTGGCCTTGAATTTAGGGTTTTGAGATTCATAGGGCTTAACAAGATACATTATGCCAAAAACATATGAAAATGGGGAAGGTTCCATAGGAAATAAAGGTGTGTTATGCTTGGTGGCCTTTATTAGGGATGGGTTCAAGCTTCACAATGTTAGCAAGCTACAATATGCCAAACACTTATGAACATTATATATAGGTTTTTTTTCAAGGGGATTTTGCTTCATTTGTGTAAGGTCCTCTTCTTAGGGAACATCGTTCCTAATGTCTCCAAGAGAGGACAATTCAAGAGTAAAATTTTCACAACTTAGTGAATGCAGTACGTCACATCACCACTAAGGGGAAAGTCGCACACTAAGAAATATCACACTCTTGGAGGACATCAAACCAAATGAAACCACCAAGAAAAAGGATGTATCACAAGAAAAAAGAAAATCACACCATGAAACATGAGAAGTGTCAAAAAATATCATCGACATATGCCCCCACTTCAAAGTGGTTGCTAACACCATTGCTGCGAGAAATTGCTTTAAAGTAGTGTTTACTCCTAAGACATGAGAGCTTACTCGGAAAGCCCTATGCCAAGTCATATGTTTCTGAAGTAAAGCTACATCATGAAAAAGGAGGGAGGGGTTGCCACCAAAAATGCATAAGGGATCTTTGGATTTGGTGTCAGTATATCTTTGTTACAATGTTGTTATAGAGCTCAAAAATGTCATCATTCCCCAAATACTCATAGAACTAGAAGAATGACACAAAGAGAGTGAAAAAAATGAAAAATCCTTTTGGGTCAACATGGAGGAGACCTAAATGTCTCACCGCCTTGCGTCACCTCCAAAAGAAAAACACAAGATAAGTGAAAAGGGTAAAATTTTTATGACATATAGAAGAATGTAGGTACATATAGAAGAAACATGCAATCACATAAAGAAACATGAAAAAAGGAAAAAAAATACTAGTAAGGCACATGCGAATCAAACTATAGCAGGTCCTTTGCATCCCAATCTCGATCAGTATATACAGAAGGCAGACAACTAGCCAAAGGGACAACATCAATTGTCAAAACTAGGACAAGGCTATCTAAACCCTTTCCCCCACTAAGTACGGGACAAGGATGAGCCAGGAAAGGTGATGAGAATGATCTCCTTACGATAAAGAGAATGATTTTCAATGAATGTATAACATGTAATAGTGAGGATACTATGACCCTACAACTATTACATGGCAAGGAGTGAAGCGAATGTTATGTAATCATTTGATAACAATCATCATCACCGAATTAAAAATCACTCAATATCAATTTTAATGCATGACATTTTTCAGTAATATTCCCAAGAGTTCTATGATATGCACAATAATTCATATTTTTCTTAGGTATACTGCTTTTACTAGGAGGCAGCAATTTAATCCAAATTTTTTTAAGGAGGCACTCCATCTTTCATTCAAATTTTGTTTGAGTATGTAAGAATGAAATTTTTTGAGTTTTTAAGGTTTTTGTTACTTGCTTGATTCACTAATTTGTTGAGGAAGAGGTTGAGGAGGAGGGCCTAAGATTCCCTTATCATTCTTATGAGGTATTAGTTGTTCCCTAGGAAGGAGGACACTTATATCCGCAGGAGGATCTTGATATCCTAATCCTTTGGTTTGTTCAATAGGAAGTTTCTCTAGAAGTTTATGAATTTCATGCTCATTAGTTATGTCACATCCTTGGTTGGTTAAAATCTTAAAGCCTTGGCCATAAGTTTCTTCTAGGTTGTAGGAGTTTTGGTCACTTTGTTAACATAATATGGATAGGTATGATTAGAGGAGCTAGGTTCACTCATTGTTGCAGGTTTAGGCTTAGTTTGTGACTCAATTTCAATATGTAAAAGACCAAACATCTCAAGTTGTGTTGGTTGTTTCATGGAAGGATAAAATGATGCATTATTATCAAGATTGTTAAGGAAATCATTTATGAACTCATGCATGCAAGCATCATCTTCTCCAATGATGTCAACTTCATGAGGATAGTCATTATGAGTTGGTTGAGAATGAGTAGGTTCAATTGCATTAGGATCATTTCCAAAAATACAACTTTAAACATCAACCAAGGAGAACAAAGACTTCCACACATTGCTAAAACACTTATCCATTTTTTAGATTTTCAGATTTAAAGCAAGGCAATTTTTTTATTACACTATGCAAAAAATCTGAAAATGAAGTCTTGTATATGCAATTTTCAAATCACACAATGCACTAAATGTACCAAATTAAGCTAAATATGATCAAACTGATGAAACACAAATTCTGTAAACAGTAACAAAAATATGAAAACAACCCATAAAAATGCAAAAATGAATATTTTAATTATTAGAAAATTAGATTATAAGCTTGATCAGGGACTCATTTTCCCTAGGGCGAATGGGTCCTAGATGAGGTTTTTGAAATAATTTTTTACAAATTTTTAAGTGATTCTTAGTGGTTTTCAAATTCTGGTTTGTTACAACAAGTTTCAGTTTCAATTTTCTATAAATGTAATGTGAAATACAAGTGCAAACTGTGACAAAATGATGACCTAGAACACCTTGTTTGATATGCAATTTTGTTTCAATTTTCAAATGCAAGTTAATATGATGTAAATGATATACAACATGACTGATTTTTTTTGTTTTTATTTTTTTAGATTTGAAGAATGCAAAATATGCAATCCTAAAACCTTTAATGAGATGCAAAGTTGAATGCAAACTAGACACCCTAATTTAGACCTAATTCAATGCAAAGAGATGCAAATGAATGCAAGATATAAATCTAGGATGAAAAGGAGTCCAAAATCAACAAATTACAATGATCAAACTCTAGTTCACCAAAATGAAAGGGTGAAAAAAATGGGGTGATCAAAATGGAGACTAATGATGCACCCTACTTTTCTCCTAATTTCATTCAAAATGCAAGCTATACTATGCAAATGAGGGATAGTAATCAAATCTAACCCAACTAAAATTCAAAAGGAAAATCTGGAAAGGGTTAAATGTTGTGTACTTGTCACTAAAGTTTCTTTTTCGAACCTCATTGAGGACTCATTCGCTCTATGGAGAATGGGTTCTGGCTAGGGCTCCAAAAAATTAATTCCTAGATTTTGTTCTTCTATGTATGCACTCCCAGATTCCAATTGTTCACTATCAAAAAGCCAAAAATAAATCTTGAAGCTAAATTTTTGTGATTTGACTACTTTTCTTGCAACTTTGACAACTTTGCAACTTTCTTCAATTTTTCTCTCCAATTGATCTTCAACCTAAAACCTGCAATAAAACATCAAAGAGGGAAAAATTTTGATTGTTAGGGAATAGGGGTTTTTCTTGGTCAAACCCTATTTTGGTAATTAAACCTTGAAATGAATAAAAGCATGAAGGAATGATGAATGAAAAATGCAAAATCATAACTCACAAATCCCTATTTGAACCTTGGATAAATCTACAATCTAGCATGAAGTGGCCTCAATGAATGTAGATCTTGATCATGAACTTTGATGTGAAACAATTCCTTTGATATGCTTGATAGATCTTGAACACTACATCAACACATTAGCTCAAACTACATGCATGATGCAATACATCTTTGACATGATGAAATGAATCCTGATTGCTACAATAATCTTCAATAAATATGCCTTTGAATTCCTTGAAATTCTCCTATAATGCTTTTGTGTAAATTGCTTGATTTCTTGAAAGTCTTAGGTGAAAACATAGTGAAATAACCTCTTATTTTATACATAACTTAAGATTAATTCCCGAGATTCAAATATCACTTGAGTTGAAATTGAATTATGGATTTGAAATCATTAAAATATTGCTAAAAGCATATTTCAAAGAGGGGTCCTAGGTCTAAGTGAGAACCCATTTTCCATAGGGAAAATCAGTCCTAGGCCACTTACCTAGGACACACATTGGACAAGGTGAAATGTTATGTAAAAATAGGGTCCTAGGACTAAGTGAGGACCCATTCACCCTATGGAAAATGGGTCCTAGGTCACTTACCTAGAACACACATCTTCCAAAGTTGAGTGTTGTGATAGCATTTATAAATGTTGGGTTTTATCTCTCATAAATTGCATTTAATTAGGCTTGGATTTGAATTAAAGGGTCCAATTAAGGAAAATTAACCTCAATTAATTAATAAATCCCTAGATTAGTGTGAAAGTGTAAAGGTACATTTTACAATACCCTAAATAGGGCACAATTAAGTCCATTTAGTTTAAAAGGGCCCTAAACTTAATGTGAATATGTAAAACATATTACAAAACTAAATTAAGGCAACATTAGGCTCATTTTAATATTAATTATTCCCAAATTAAGTGTGAAAAAGGGATACTTTTTCTTACACTACACAAGGTTTAATTACCAAAACAGGGTTTGACCAAGGCACACCCTCATTCACCAAAAAACAAACATTTTTCCCCTCTCTTTGTTGTAGATTTGCAGGTTGAAGAAAAGTTGAAGATATCCAAAGTGCAAAATTATAGAGTTGTCAAAGTTGTCACCTTTGTTGTCATTTCACGAAAATTCAGATCCTGGATTTTTTGATTGTTTGATTGTAAAAATTAGGAATCTGGAAGTGTAGACATAAGAGCAGAGAACCCAAGAACTGGATTTTTGAAGAGCCCTACATAGGACTCATTTTCCATAGGGAAAATGAGTCCTCAAACAGCTTCTAAAAACATCATTTTGTGAGAGGTACATAGCATTTATCCCTTCCATATCTGCCAAAAACCTTATTGGTTCCTTTAGTTTTATGCATAATCTATCAGATTCAAATGATAGAATGCAATTTGGAGTTGATTTGCTATTTTTAATCTTTCTCCACAAAGTGCTATTTGACCTAGACCCTCATCCTTGCAAAAAAAGGAAATCAGTAGATTCACACTTTGACTTGACTCACCTAAAGTTTGATAGTCCTTTCCTTGTATGGATCTCATTTCCTAATGAATTGAAGGAAAATAGGTCCCTAAGTGGTTAATCAATCCCATTTTGGTGGACTCACCCATTTTTCATCATTTCATTTTGGTGAACTCAAGTTTTGAACATTCTAATTTCTGATTTGGAGTACATTTAAACCCTAGATCTAGGATTTGCATAAGTTTGCATTGCATTGCATTACTTTGCATCTCATTTAGGGTTTTGAAAATTGCATTACTTTGCATTCATGTAGGAGTTTAAATTTACATTTTTGCATTGTTTAAATATGAAAAATTCAAAAATTTGCATTAATTTTGCATAGTGTTTGCATATTAGTGTACTTTTCATCATTCATATTAAAAAACTGAGTCAAAATTGCATTTCAAAAAGTGTCATATTGTTCATCATTTGTCCTTAATTTCACTTACATTTAGACATAAAATTCTGGAAAATTTTGTCATAGAAGTTACAGTCTGAAATCGGGCATAGAAAGCACATAAAACAACTCAAAATTTGCATTTTTCACTTTTTGAAAACCCTAATTTGGGACCCAGGGGTGAATGAGTCCTTTTACAAACTTTTTAGGAAAATTTATGGGTGCTTTTTAGTCTCTGGTTTGCATTTCTATTACAATTTTTAGAACTAAGAATTGATTTTTTGAAACAATCTATTTGTGCATTCAAAATATTGCTCATTTAGTTAGATCTTGCAACATTTTTGGGAAAAATTTCTTGCATATTTCAATTAAACATAGTCTTGGGTTTTTGTATTCCTCTTTCATTTTCAACATCATTGCACCATTAGATAGATTAGTTTACATTTTGCAATCATTAGAAAACAAAACAAAAAAATCAAAAACAAAAGCTAAATGGTTAACTTTGGCGAGAGCATATCCTTTAAACCCTTTAGTTGTGATGACTTTGGCATGTTAGATGAATCCCTTGAAGACTTCATCTCACCTAGATCATACACTATGCTTTGGTGCAACAGGATTTAAGCATAGACAATCATGACAATCATAGTTGCTCTTCTCCCAATACCTCTCCTACTTGTGACAAAGGTATTTTTGTGTTAGAAGATCCAATTATTGAGCGTCATGAGAATCTTGTTTGTCCCTCTCCTAATGCTACATTTCTCTCAACAAACACTAAGATGGATGGCATAGATGATATTAAGTTCACATTAGTTCCCCCCTTACTAGAAGGACATCTAAGCAACTTAGTTGAGGTTATGACTGCACAAATTGGATCTCCTTTAATTAGTGAGCCTCCTAAGTCACCTCCCATCATAGAACCACCTAAAAAGAAACCATTAAAACTAGGAGATATCTTTAAATTTATAATGCAATATGATAGTAACAATGTTTTGTAGCAATCAAGTTATAATACTGTTACTCACACATACAATACATGGAACAATATGCAACCACAACCCACTCCCATTTCATTACCATTACCTCAACCTACCTTGCCTAGTGCTCCTTGTTTTCCTTTACATGGCGGAAAGGAGTATGATTTTTTCGAACAAGTTAAACATACTCCAACTTCAATATCCTTATGATTTCTTGTTCAAACATCACCTACATTTAATAGGATGCTCCAAGAAATTTTTTAGAAGAATAATATCCAATTTTCTGTGAAATTGAATGATGTAGCATCCTCATTTGATTGTATTTAAGTCACAAAGTCAAAAATCACATTCCCCAAACATGAATTACCCTCGCTTGAGATACAAAATAAGAATGAGGCCTTAATGATAAAGGTTATCATTAATGAAACTCCAATTAGGTGTACTCTCATAGACAATGGAGCAAGTTTTAATGTTTGTAGTGTTGATCTCCTAGATAAAATTAGAGTGGATAAGATGCTTATTCAACTTAATGATAATATTCGTGGCTTTGATAATGTTAATAGGCAACCATTAGGATTGATAATATTACCTATTGAGGTTGGACCTATAGTTTTTCCTACCCCTATCCATATAATGTCAGGACCTCTTTCATACAACCTTCTCCTAGGGAGACCATGGATTCATGCTATGAAATAAGTCTTGTCTACTCTTCACCGTAAGATGAAATTTGAATACAACAACAAGATATACACGATTGAAGCAGATGAATAAAGCTATAAATCACAAGTGAAACATGATCATAACACTTCCAACTCCCCTAATACTTTGATTCCCACTTCCAATGTAGAACCTATACAAGTCAATATTAATCCTAATTGTCTTTCACCTACAACAAAACTCTTATGTGATGATTGGGGTTTGTTATATTTTACGCCTCATTTCAACGAAGAGGCCAAAATATCACCCTCAAAGTCCAAAGAGTCATATACAAATGATTCCTTTCCAGACACATGCTTCAATGACAATTTGGGTTCATTAGATTTTACGCCCTCCTTTATGGGAGAGTACAAAATCTCACAATCTAAACCAAAACAGCTTTGTGTTTCATTTGCTCAACTTTTATATACATCAACAACATCACCTCAGGGTGGTGATGGGGGATCTTTAACTCCCATCCCTCATGAGAGGAAGATGTGTAACTTTAAGAAACCTAAAAAGGATTTGTGCTCTCATGAAAAAGTCAATCCTTCTCAGAAGTATAAAACCTCTTCATCTGAGTTGGAAGAATGTTACGGGCTTGGACACAAAATCCTTTCTAAACATGGACATAATTAAAACATGAAGCAAAATTATAGAGAACAAGTGAAGTCTATACCATACCTTTTCAAGAAAGATCTAGGTTTACCACCTTTATCTCCATCTTCATCTAAGGCCTTATCATCTAATGTGTGTATGGCATCTTGTGCTAAGAAAGAAATATCCCCTACCATTGATCAAGAGAGTATCTTGGCAAGGCTTCTCAAATCCCACTTGATATCTCTCCCTCCAAGAACATGAAAGAAGTTTTACTAGAGTTCATTTTGTGCATATCATAGAGTTCATGGTCATTCTACTAATGAATGTAAGGATTTAAGTGATAGAATTCAACATCTTAAGGATTGTGGTGAACTTCCTTGTGTTGATGCACCTAGTTCCTCTAATTGATACTAATTTTCATTCTATCATGTTTCTTGTCAATTATCTTGGATCATCCTTGTCTTGCACTTAGTGGGGGCAAGGGGTTAGATAGCCTTGTTCCATTTTGGCACTTGATGTTGTCCCTTTGGCTATTTGTCCACCTTCTACATATACTGATCAAGATTGGGATGTGGATGACCTGCTATAGGTTTGCTCACATGTACCTTACTAGTATTTTTCTTTGTTTTCTTTTCATGTTTCTTTGTGTGATTGCATGTGTGTAATGTGATTCCCTGTACTGTTTTGTTTGATGTATCTCTCTTCATGTGCATTCCTCTATTTGTACCTACATTCTTCTATGTGTCATAAAAATTTATCTTTTCATTTGTCTTGTGTTTCCCTTTTGGAGATGACGTAAGGCGTCAAGACATTTAGGTCTCTTCCATGTTGACCCAAAATATTTTTCTTTTTTTTCACTCTCTATGTGTCATTCTTCCTGTTTTATGAGTATTTGGGGAATGATGATGTTTCTAAGCTCTATAAAAACATTGTAGTAAAGATATACTGACCCCGAATATGTGGATCCCTTATGTGTTTTGGGATTTCATTTTGGGGGAAACCCCTTCCCCTCTTCATGATGTAGCTTCATTCGGGAACATATGACTTGGCATAGGGCTTTCTGAATAAGCTATCATGTCTCTTTATTTTTTAGTATTGATTATTGGCTACTTTAGAGTAAATTTCTCACAACAATGGTGCTAGCAATTTCTTTAAAGTGGAGGCATACATTGGCATTATCATTACTCATGTTTCATTGTGTGATTTTCTTTCTTCTTGTGATGTGTCTTTTTTATTTGTGGTGTCATTGGGTTTGATGTCCTCCGAGAGAATGATATAATTTCTTGGAATATCACTTTCCTCTTAGTGGTGATGCTACACATTGCATTCCCTAAGATTGTGATTCTTTTGTTCCTTGACTTGTCCTCTCTTGGAGACATTAGGCATGATGTTCCCTAAGAAGGGACCTTACATGAACTAATAAAAGTACCTTTGAACAAACCTTTGCTTGCATTCTTGTTCATAAGTGTTTAGCATAAACCCTGCTAACCTTGTGAAGCCCGAACCCCCTTTCAAGGCCACCAAGCATAACACACTTTGCTTTCCAGTGGAGCCTTGCCTTGTTCATAGGTGCTTAGAATAACGTAGCTTGTTAGGCCTTATGAATATTGAAGCCTTATTTTTTTGGTGCCTTATCAGAGTTATCAGAGGGATAGCTTTGGTATGATTAGTATATTGAGAGCCTATAGACCTTGTTGGAATCAAGGAACACTGAGAGGGGGGGTGAATTAGTTGTCACATAAATTAAACTTATTAAAATTATTCTTATATCTGATAAATAAACATGAAAGCATAAACCATCACCACATCAGAAACACACATAACACCAAGATTTTTTACGTGGAAACCCTATTAGGGGAAAAACCACGGTGGAAGTTAATCCACAAGATTATACTCTATTAAAAGTATAGAGAATTATAAATGGGGAATGCACATGCATTTAGACACACTACCTAGAGATCACTACTCAAATACAAAAAGGCTTACTATGCAAAGGAAGACACTCTATCTTACAAAAACATTCAGATTACATCCACATGATTTTGAACTGAGAAAATAGCATCTGCTAATGCCAGATTACAGTTTTGGTTTAAGCACATAAACTCTTCTCACTCTTCTTCACAATTCTTAACACTCTACCTCTACCTTTGAAATATGAGAAGATTATTCGCGCATACCATACATCCAAATGGTATAAACAATCACTTATATATATCCGCAACAAGAGATTACATTGCTACATGTTGGCTTTAACAAAATAATAAAACATGTGTACAAACTGTCAGTCCAAATCAATAAACAATTATTAATGTGAATCAACCAATGTTAGCCACAACATAGTGAAGACCCAAAACAACATCCTCGAACATGAAACACCTTCAAAAATTATTCCTCAAACATCCAAAAAATGCTACAATCACCCTATCAACCATGAACATAAAAAACATGAACACACAAGAGAAAATCACCAATCGTGAGCACAATGATCTTTTCGGATGTGCAAAAAAGATAGAGCATGATCTAGAAACATCCATGAGCATCATGAATCACCACAGAAGCATCCACAACAATTCAACTTACTATAATCATATCATCTTCTTTCAAGAACACCAACTGAAGCAACAAAAAAACTGTCAGAACACAAATACACATAACTTGATCAAATATTCATGTAGATCTTTGAAACTTCACTTCATCACTGACAACCTGCAACTTATTTTATTACAATTTTCTCAATATCCTCGACATATACAGCCTTAAAGACATTAATGCCAATAGTGTTGACATTAATGACAACCACATATCAGCAACATCCAACAGACTTGGCATGACTTTCACACTAAGCCACTTCTTGGGGGCTCACCTAGTGGAAAACTTGAGGTTCCATTAGCCTGAAGTGAGTGTACACATTGTTTGCATAGTGGACATCAAGTTCTGCTTGTGAACTTTTTTGGACAAACAACTGAGGTGTGTTCTGCATTGAGTTGGACAATCGAGGCTTGATCTACCTTCTTTTTTCTCACCTATCCTTCTAGTATTTGATGTTGTATGATTAAGTATCTTTGTCATTGCTACATACATATGTTTTGAATGTCTACTTTAGTGTGAGTTTTTGCTTGTGCTCTTCCTCTCACTAAAGTGGGGGCTAAATGTAGTGTACAAAAATGTATCTCTTTACATTTTCACACCTAATTTAGAATTAATATTAAAATGAACTTAATTGTACCTTAATTTAGTGTTGTAATATGTATTTTACATATTCACATTAATTTTAGGGCCCTAGTAATTAAATGGACTTAATTGTGCCTTATTTTTGGCATTATAGAGTGTACCTCTTTACACTTTCACACTTATTTAGGGCTCACTTAATTAATTGAGGTTAATTTTCCTTAATTGTCCCCTTTAATTCAAATCCAATTCTAATTAATTGCATTTTTCAAAGAGGAAACCTAACATTCATTAATGTCTTAACATAACACTTCTCATTGAGCAATGTGTGTCCTAGGTGAGTGACATAGGATCCATTCGCCCATGGGAAAATGGGTCCTCACTTAGACCTAGGACCTAAATTCAAATTATGTTTTTGGTGGTATTTTAATATTTTCAAATCATTATTCAGATGTCAACTTGTGTTATTTGAATTTTGGGAAATTAATATTATATACCTATAAATATAAGGTTATTTCACTATGTTTCACGTAGTGATTTGAAGTGAGCATTCCTATAGTAGGTTTATGAGATCAAGATCACTTTCAATAGCATTTCAAGAGAAATTCAAGGAATTTAAGAGCAGATTTAGTGAAGAATTATTGTAGCAATCAAGATCCAATTGTCATATCAAAGTGTTCTTGCATCATGCATGTTATTGGAGCTAATATGGTGATGTAGGTTTCATGATCCATTCAAGCATTCAAAGTCATTATTTCAAGTCAAGATCCAAGGTTCAAGATCCACATCCATTGAATCCATTTCATGCAAGTTGTAGATTTACATTTCAAGGTTTATAAAAGGGTTTGGTGAGTTGTGACATTAAGTTGTGCATTCATCATTCCTTTCATGCTATTTTTTTTCATTTCAAGGTTGAATTACCAAAATGGGGTTTGACCAAGGAAAACCCTCATTCACCAAAAAAGAAACATTTTTTCCCTCTCTTTGTTTGTTGCAGATTTGTAGGTTGAAGAAAAGTTGAAGATCTCAAAATTGCAAAATTGCAAAGTTGTCAAAGTTTTCACCTTTGTTGTCATTTCATGGAAACTCAAATCTTGAATTTATTTTTGACTGTCTAACTATGAAAATCAAGAATCTGGAAGTGCAGACACATGAGCAAGGAACCTAGAAACCATTTTTGAATAGCCCTACACAAGACCCATTCATCATAGGTAAAATGAGTATTTAGATAGCTTCTTAAAACAACATTTTATGAGAGGTACATAGGATTTATCCCTTCCAGATCTTCCATAAAATTTGTTGGTTCCTTTATTTTTATGCTTAATCTATTAGATCCAAGTGATAGATTGCAACTTGGAGTTTATTTGCTATTTTTATTATTTCTCCCCAAAGTGTTGTTTGACCTAGACCCCCATCCTTGCAAAAAAGAAAATCAGTAGATTCACACTTTGACTTGACTCACCTAAAGGTTGATAGTCCTTTCATTGTATGGATCTCATTTTCTAATGAATTCACCGGTTGTTGTGTCTATTCTTGCATATCTTCCTCCTGTTTCTATCCAGGAGTCATTTCCTCCGCTGGAAACGGCTGTGATGGACACTCTCATGGCAGAACATGAGACTCTTACTCCTCAAATTGTAGCTTCTAGCTCTCAGAGTCAAAGAAACTGCCTTGCGCATGAGCGTAAGTGTCATAGGAAGGCTTTGAATACTAAGTAGGCTACTTTGCAAAAGGCGGAAGGGGAGCCAAAAGCTCCTATTTTAGTGTCTCATGCGATGCCCTCCTCTTCTACCCCTTCTGCTTCAGTTCTCATCGCCTTGATCTTCCTTTTGGATCCTCGTACGAGCATGGATGAACCTCACCCTAAAAGGGTACAAGTGTTCATCGCTCCCTCGATTGAACCTCTTCCCTTGATCTCCCCTCCGGACATCCTACATTTTCCTAAGCCTATGGACATGTCGAATACCTCTGTGGTGTCTATTGTGTTTTTGTCCTCTTCTTCCTCACCTTCCACTTCTTATGTAGGGATCTTGCATCCCTGATGAAGCATAAGTTGGAGGATGATCCTACTTCTAATGAGGGTCGAAAGAGAGGATCGCCTTCTTTGAAAGCTAGTTCTTCTTTGGCTTGTGTTTGTCATTGCCCCCGAGTCTTTCATTGAGGTCGGTAATGGATCTTGGGTGCCTCCTTTTCCCACCTAGTTGACACATGGCACCCCAATCAAGTGCATGTTCAACTCAGTGGATGATATCTTGGCTCTCTTGGTGGTTTTTTACAAAATTAATGGTGTTTACCTCACAACAGTTGAGCGAATAATACCTTGAGGGCCCCTCTTCCTTGGCTCTTATCATAGGAGAGTCGGAGGGCCCTCCCCTCGCTATCCTACCCTTGCAGGCTCATCCACCCTCTCCCTATAATGATCTAGATTGATAGAATGATGACCTCTTGGTTGATGAGGACTAGGAGGGCACCTCTTCTTTATCTATAGATTAGATTTGTGTGTGTGTTGTGTTTCCCATATGCTTGTTTTATGTGTTCCTAAAGGACCCTTCTCAACCTTGTAGGTGCTTGGATATAGGAGTGTTTTGTGTCATGAAATTCTATTTTTTACATCATTCTTCTCTTTATTATGCCTTGATTTTTGACAAATTGGAGACGATGCAAAGTGTTGGGGGAATTTAGGCCTCCCTTCCATGTTCACCCACATACCCTTCTTCATGATCTAATATAGTAGGGGATTGATGACAATTCATATATATGATTATATTATATCTATCTATCTATATCTAAGTAGTTTTGACCCCAAATTATTAGATCCCCATGTCTCTTGATTTCTTTGTCTTTGCTTATGTTTCCTTTTCATCTTTCTCTCTTCTTTGCTTGCTTCATGATGTTGTGGTGCCTATGTGTTGTCCCTCGTGTGTGTGACAACATTTCCATGATTACATCTCATCATGTATCATGGGCCACATCACTTTCTTCTCTCTCCTGAAGATGTCACGTGTCATTGTGTTCGGTAGACACCATCCTAAGGGGGGGCTATCATACTGCTTTGATTTTCAAAAAGGTGTATTTGGTGGCTAGCGAACCCCTTCTTGAAAATCCCTTATTTTTCAAAAAATTATATTCTTCAACAAGGACCCTAGTGGAATTTTCTTTTGAAATGGATTCGTAGAGAAATAATCTAAAACATTTCCTTCGAGAAGGGAGTAATTTTTCTAATGAAGAAGTCTAAAGACTTTCCCTTGCAAGGGAGTATTCTTCCTTTCAAATTCCTTGATGAATGGAATGTTTTAGAAGGATTCCTTGATACTATAATTGTTTGCAAAAAATGTCACCACCTTTCAAATAGAACATCCCTTGATTGGACCCCTTTCTTTTGAAGGGTTCCTAAGGGACCCCTTTGAAAGCTTCTCCTTCAATTGTTGACTGTCTACCTACCTTCCTAGGTTTTTTCTATCTAACATGTTCTGTCTACAGATTAGCATGTTACACTTTGCAGGATAGAGCACATATGAAGCTGCTTTTTCAAACAAGCTTGGAGGACTGAGCACCTCAAGCTTTCCTTGCAAGACTAGGCACCTATAAGGGCTTATCAGACTTTGTGGAGCCTTTCACATCTAGCCTCCCTCAGGACCGAGCACCTGTAGAGCCTTTTGTTCACCTTCCATAGGTTCAAGGACCTACGACACATTTTTTCAACTCTCCTCAGGACTAAGTACCTATGGAGCCATCTCCTCTTCCTATGCATTTGAGTGTGTTGGATTGTGGTATGCTTCCTTGATGGTTTAGGTATACATTCCTCAACTTTCTCTTGACTTTACCATGCATTCATTGACACTTGTGCTCGCTAAAGTGGGGGGAAAATGTAACGGTGTAAATTTGTACCCCTTGAAAATTTCACATTTACATACCTCTTACCTTAGATAATTAAGTCTGATAATGCAATTTCACACTCTTCATCCATTTTCCATCCACTTGGTAACCTGTTTTCATGTCGGTGGGGGATATTTTGTTTGGGATGCTAGCATGGCATGCAAATGTCTACATGGCACATTGCCATCCTGACAAGATTCTTGCCTTTGGAATCTACAAAGGCGTTACACTCCTCCATTGCACATGAAGTGTAACGTCTCCCGCCCTTCAAACCGAATTTGAATGACTCCTTTGCCTCCATTTTTTACTTTCAAATTGCTATCTCATTGGTTCAACTCATATTCTTTCCATTCCTCTATATCATTCTCACTCTTCTCACTCACTTTCAGCTCCTTTAAGCTCTATCACCTCCATTGAAGTTGTAAATTAATACTTTCTTGGTTCACTCTCTTTGTTGTTGCAGCAACGTTGATCTTTGATAGCTTGCGAGCTTGCTCATTCTCCCATTTTCCTTGAGCGCATGTGGTTGAAGGTGATATTACTCCATTTTCCTTTTCTCTTACATTATCATTTTAATATCATTTCATATTTTTGTTCAACGTATTTCTTGGTGTTGCTAGTTCAATATCTTTCTTTATCACATTTCTCCTATTGTTGCTATCTTGGTTGTCTATCAAGGTGGAAACACCAAAGCGGCGGACTAGCTGCAGTAGTCCTCTAAACACAACCCCAACATTTTTTCATCTTCTGTGTGTAGGTTATTCGTTGAGTGAATACCTTGAAGTTATCAACTCATGGGTAGGAAGGTGCGCTTTCCTTACCCTTCTTCGTCATTTCGTAGTTAGACTTTATCTTAGTGTTCCTCTTGATTATTTAGTTATTTCATTATTTTATATTTTTGTTACTATGATAAACCATATTCGTTAGGCTATTAGTAGGCTTTCCTTATCTTGTGATTGTACTTTACACTTTATTTCCATACAAACACCAGCATCCCACTAAGATGCCAGTGTGTCACACTATCATCTCTGTCCCGCATTGTAGTCCTTTGGCAGTGACTTTCCTAAGTCATGGACTTTGGATAATTGCTCCCCTAGCTTCGTGAAACATTCAGGCTTGTTAAAGGATAGTAGCTCCTAGTTGATCTTCCTTTCAACCTTTAAACTTTAAACTCCCCTAAAACATTAATTTAGCTTGAGGTAGATCAGGGTAGCCTATTGTTCTAGACCCTCCTGTGACCTGGGGTCATGAGCAGTCGGTCTCCCTCCTCTACACTTGGAAAGGCACAACTATGGGCTCTTGTAAGATATGTGTGCTCTCTACATCCTTTTCTTCCTTGGATTTTTGTAGGAGACTTTAATGCTATCTTCTTTCTAGAGAAGAGGGGTATTAATGCTCGCCTAGACCCTTCTTCAGATCATCTAAGGGATAATTTTGCTTTGTTGAACTTGGTGGATATCAGACTAGCCAATGGTATATTTACTTGGAATAATACGAAAAGTGAAGAAGAAAATATTTATTAAAGGTTGGATAGGTTCTTAGTGTCTAGCTTTTGGGTTGGTGATAGGTGGATGACTAGCTTTGAGATTTTGGATTGGCATGGATCTGATCATTGGTTGATCAAGCTCTCAGCCAACTTCTCTCATTATTCTAAAAAGTGGTCTTTTATATTTTAACTTATGTGGCTTAGAAATGCAACTTTTCATGACTTGGTTCCTAGCTAGTGGTGCGATGGGAAGCCGACTCATGGTACTACTATGTACTCCTCCAAGAAGCTTCAATATGTTAAATATATGTTGAAACATTGGAATAGACATCATTTTGGTAATGTTTTTCAGGCTAAAAGGTCTTCCCAAGCTCACTCGGACTCCATTACTTGACAAATCCGTGATCAAGCTCTCATAGTGGAGTTTAGTAAGTTGGAGGCCAATATGGTGGATGAGGTTAAAGAATGGGAATTAAGGGAGGAAATTTTTTGGAAGTGAAAGTCTCGAATCGATTGGCTTCAAGAGGGGGATAGGAACACTTCCTTTTTTCACAATTTTGTTAAGGATAGAAGGTAGGGGAATATTATCTCTTCTCTTTTCTCTTCAGAGGGAGCTCTTCTCTCCTCTTTTGTTGCAATTTCTAAAGAATCTATTCTTTTCTTTTCTACTTTGTTCTTTGAGGATTCCCCTCCTACAGATGAGGATGAAGCTACAATTTTGGATAGTATACCACCCCTGGTTACCAGTGAAATCAATGATTCTCTACTCAAATTGATTTAAATTCTAGAGTTGGAGGGTATTGTGTTTCATATGAAGAAAGGAAAGGCTCTTGGGTCTAATGGGTTTTTCAGTCAAGTTCTTTCAGGAGTTCTGGGAGGTAATCAAGATGGACCTTTTGGAGGTTGTCCATGAATCTCAAAAGAATAAGCAAATGTTGAAGGCCATGAATGCAAACTTTTTGGATCTCATCCAAAAAAGATATGGAGCTAACTCTTTGGATAGTTTAGGCCTATAACATTATGTAATGTGGTGTACAAGACCATTACTAAGTTGATTGCGGAATGGCTAAAGCCTTGTTTGAGCAAGTTAATCTCTAAAGATCAAGGTGGTTTTGTTGTTGGAAGGAAGATTCTGGATGGTGTTATTATTGTGGCCAAAACTATTCACTCTATTGCCTCTTCCAAAGAGAAGGTCATGCTCATTAAGTTGGATATGGCTAAAGCGTATGATTGTAAAATGGGCCTTCCTGTTCAAGATGCTGAGGGCTTTTGGTTTTGAAAATGCTTGAATTGAGTAGGTTAGGATTTGTGTCATCTCCTCTTCCTTCTTTGTTTTGTTCAATGGTGATCCCAAAAAGCTTTTTGGAGCTTCAAGGGGCCTTAGGCAAGGTGATCCCTTGTCCCCTTATCTATTCATTTTAATGGTTGAGGGCTTAAGGATATTTATTAGATCTCATGTGGAGTTGGGTCTCATCCAAGGTTAGAATTGGGGAAATAACATCCCTCCCCAATCTCATCTTTAGTTTGTGGATGATACTGCTTTGATGGGCTTGGCTAGAATTGATGAAGTTGTCGCCTTACAGAAGGTCCTAGATAGTTATTTGGCTACTTCAGGAAAAAGTGTCAATAAGGGAAATCCTTCATCTACTTCTTTAATACTCCAAAGCTTATTCAAAGGAGAATTACAAGAATTATTAGATTTCTAGTTGGCTTGCTTCATTTTTTTATCTTGGCACTCCTATTTCTATTCGTTCACTCCCCAAGTTATACTAGCAAGATATGCTTGATAAGTTCCAGAACAAGGTTAGTCACTGAACTTGTAGGTGCCTCTCATCTACAGGGAGAGTGATTCTATTAAATTTGGTGGTTCAAGCTCTTCCTTTGTATAGGTGCCTTGTGTTTTCTACCCCTTCGTGCTTTATCAAGGAATTTGAGTGCCTTGCTCATCAGTTTCTTTGGTTTGGTAAGCTCCTTTATATGAAGTGGAGCTTGGTTAAGTGGGATGATGCTTGTAGGCTAAAGCAGGTGTTGGCAAGAGACGCTACACATGTTTTCTAGTGTTGTCATTTATGGTAACCCTTGTCAGCTAGTCAATCTACATGTTACAATTTTCTCATATTGGCAGACAGATTAAAGATTAGTGATTATCTATTAAGCTAGAACAGAGCATCTAATAATTTTGTGTTCTTCGATTCATATGCAAATTTTCTATTATTATTTTGTGTTGTAGATCTCAGGGAGTATTGTTCAATGCATAATATGTGTTATCTGTAAATCTTGGTGGCTCATATCAATTTGGGTAGAAGTTAGAAGGTCTAGTGAGCTAAAAAAAAATTCATCAGTATTTAGAGGCCAACTTGGTGAATATAGTGTGTCACGGATATTTGAGGAGTTATTGTTTAAGTATTTTTGTGTTTGAAATTTTTGGTTTGGGTCCTCACTATGTTATGGCTGACTCTTGTGGATGCACATTGAATATTATGGATGATTTTAGCTAACTATTTGTGAATATTTCTTATTTTGTTGAAGCTGACATATAGCGATTGAATTCTTGGTGGAAAATATATATAAGTGATCGATTATATCATTTTATTGTGTGTTCGATGTGAGTTGATATATGATGCAAATGTCAAAAGTTCAGTAGAGTGATTATGCATAGTTTCACTTGTGCATTAAGGATTTTTGGTGCGAATTGAAGCACAACAGAGCAAAAGAGAAGAATCAGTCAGAAGGTTCAAAATTTGATTGTTGAGCCTAACTAGAACTATAATCAGGAATTTGTAGATGCTACTTTATCAGTTCAATTCTTTGGAAGTATTCCAAAATTTTGTAAGGCAGTAAGCCTTTCATTTTCTGAGTTGCGAGCTCTAGGAAGTGTGCCTGAATGCAAGTGCATTCTCATCTTATAATTTTTTCTTTTGAGTATACTCAAAACAATATTGTGGATTGACCTCCATTGTGTTTTTTCCCCTAACAGGGTTTCCACGTAAAAAATCCTTGTGTTATGGTTTTGTGATTATTTGCCTTATGTGCATGCATCTTTATTTTGGTTGAATGTTATCAGCACTTAAATGATCAGGTTAATAAAGTTAAAAAATTGAACAACACTGATTCACCCCCCCTCTCAATGTTGCTTGATTCCAACAATTGGTATCAAAACTCAGTTCCTCGAAAGAAGCTTACAAGCTTGGGGAAGATCTTGGAAAGTGTTTCAATGGATTCAAGTAGTCTTCAACAACAACTTATGGTGGCCCTAGTTGATCTTGATCAAGAAAAATATGAAGTCTGAGAATTACAAGAAAATCTCATGAATGTTGAGAGATTATTGAGTCACTAAAAGAAAAAATCAACAAGTCCAGAGAGAAGAGAAGGGAACTATGTGATTAGATCAAGCAAGAAGATAGTAAATACATTGTAGATGAACAACTGAGTCAAGCCCTGAAAGATAAGATAGAAGAATGCAAAAATTTTGCCAGGGATAATGCAGTTTTGAAGCATGAGATAGAATCTATTATGATGAAGATGACTAAGGAGATTGAAGATAGAAAGAAGAATGAAGAAAATCTTTCCCAATCCTTGAAAGAAAAATATGATCAATGCAGTCAAATTACTGATGGATTCATTTAGTTGGAACTTGAGTTAGAACAATCCAAACATAATGAGGAAGAGCTTGAAAAACACATTGTTGATCTCAGAGATGAACTTGCTACTACAAATAAATTCAAGGAGAAGTTCAAGATTAGCTCAGTCAAGCTTGATTAATTGATTAAAAGTCAAAGGACTGATGGTGACAAGCAAGGTCTTGGATATGAAGAAGGATAAAGTTCCATATCCGGACAAAGGAAATCTAGGAAAAGGAGGTTTAGACAAGGAAATCAGATGAACAACACTGGAAGGTATCCAGTAAGACAACCTAATGCTCAAAGGTTTAATGGTAACTGTTATGTTTGTAATAAATTTGGTCATATGGTGGCTCAATGCAAAAGTGGAATGAATTCAAGTGGTCCATCATTCTCTGGTGAATGCTTTAATTATAACAAGTATGGTCATAAGTCAAATGAATGCAAAAATGTGATGAGCAACTTTTATAGGAATGTTAGATGTTATACATGCAATAGATTTGTCCATATTTCTAACCAATGCAGATCAAGAGAAATATAGTGGAACAATTAGTCTAGACAAAGAAATGTGGTGTGTTACAATTGCAACAAAACTGGTCATATTGCTAGATTCTGCATAAGAGGTTTGGTAAATCAGAGAAGAAACATGTAGAAGGATGAAAAAGGAAAAGGGAAAGTCACTATAGATCAGATCAGGAAGCAGATCAAGAAGAAATGGTTAAAGAAGAGTCCCTATGTTGTAGAAAATGAGCTAACACCAAAATCAGCTTCTGGTAATTCCTCCAGGAATTAGGTTAAGGCCTTTGGCCTAGGGGGAACTGTCAAGAAAATCTTTCAAACCACCTACAGGAAATCAACATCAGGATGTGAATGAGTTCAGTGATTGTATTGATGATCTACAGATGTTATTAAACAATTGGAGAGAGTATTTATGTAGAATTGAAGGTTCGCATAAGAGTTATCTTTTACAAAGTATGGAAATAGGGTATCCGGATGTGTTAGGGAAAAAGCATTTATTACGTCTAAAAGGTTAGGTGTGCGAATGCTAAAAGGTTATTTCTATCCTTCATTTGTCACTTTTCATTTTGAGAAGAAGAAGTTTGAAGAGCTCTAAAGCAAACTTTGGTGAAATTTTGCGAGAATTCAAGTGTAAAGGTGATTCGAAGTTCAAACCCTAATTTGGCTAAAAGGTATTTTTTGAGAAAACTTATAAACCTATGAATTTGTGAAAATGGCTACTCCATTGGTAGTTGAAGTCAAGGATAGACCTCGTCCGAAGTTTAAGTGGCATCCTTTCAAGTCTGTTGAGATCAAGCCCTTTGGTGCATTTTCATCTGTTTCGTACGGTTTTTTGCACATTGAAGATATTAGGACATTTATTCATGCTAATATTGAGTTAGGAAGATTGCAGTTGCTAAATTTGTATTCCAAACACATTGTTGGAGAGGCCCGAATTCAAAACCCTAGAGGAGAAGAAATTCACGCAGATTGTAAAATTTCCCATGTTTGATGAAAATGAATGGGTTTGGTACATCTTGAGTCGAGTTCATGTTGAATTCATGTGGTTGAATCAACCCTTAAAGATTACAAAAGAGGTTATAAGTGTTGTTATAGGTTTAAACTCCGGTGGACTATCAATTTTGAAGTCTGTGAAAAATCAAACTATCACTAATGCAACTGGTTATGTATTTGATAGAAGAGCGATGACAATTGATAACATCATTGATGTGGGTGTGAATTTTTCCTTGATGGTTATTGGTTATAAGATATATCACTCTAGCCAAGAAAATTTTGTAGCCGATACAACGATATATGCAGCCTATCAAATGGTAAAGGAGAATGCAGAGTATGATTTATGTGAATTGCTTCAAATTCAGCTTATGGAAAATCTTGGTAATATTAAGAAAGACAAGAATAATTCCTTTAAATACAGTAATTTGTTGCTATGTTTGTTCTTTTATTTCATGGATGAAGTTCTAGGAGTTGGGAAAGTGCATTGGCAAAGCGATAAGCTTGTTGTTGTTCAGATTAGAGACATGTTATTCAACCTTAGTGATTTGTAAGCCAGGAAAACTGGAATTTGGGGATATCTCAAGAACTTCCAGAATGAAATGCAAGCAAGGGAAAGAATTCCCACTTCTATTGTGGAGAATTATAAGGATACAATTTGTTTTATGGTGGATATTGATCAATGCTTGATGGAAGTGGTAGAACCTAGAGCCATCAGGATTATACCAATGGGTTATGAAGTTGAGGAGAGAATCTTAGAGCTATACACAGCAACATTTGTTGAGTAAGCCTGTGGATTCGTCTAAAGAAAGGTTTGGAACATATGAAGAGAAAAATATGCAAGTCCATGAGCAATTGAAGAAACCAATGATAGTCCAGAGAGTCAGGAAAGAAGTGGAAGTCTTCGCAGAGAGCATGGGAATACCTGCAGAAGCTATAAGAGAAGCCAGAAGGAAAAGAGAAGAAGCTGAAAGTGAAAAAGGAAAACAACCTGCTAAAACTGAATCTACTAGTCTGACAACATCCTCTGCTCGAACTAGATCTACAAGGAGCTCAACACCCCTATCCAGTCATGCAAAGAAGTTAACCCCCACAAAAGCTCAAGTTAAGGCATCCAGTAAAAGGAAGAAGGATAAGAGCACAAGAGTGTATATAGTTTTTTCAAATGATGAAGAGATAGAATCTAATGAAGAAGTTAGAGAAATAAAGCATATGATTGCCCTTGTAGCAACAATAGTCAAGCCATCTGGTGAGGAGGAGAAAGCAAAGAAGATGAAGCCTAACAAACCAGGTATGTCAGTAGAGGAAGTTGAAAGAGGTATAATTAAGGATGGAAATCTTAACCCCCTATGTGAAGTGTATGGTACCTTTGATATTGTTGGTCAAAGAGTCCTTGAGGAGGCTACAATAAAATATTTGAACAATTTCAATATGACTCTTGTTGAGATAATGGCACAGTTGCCTAAGGAATTGTATGAAATTTTGGAGATGAGGAGAGTTAATGCTAGAAGTGAAGAAGAGCAGCTGAGATAACGGGTTCTTACAAATCTAAGTCCAATAATGTTTGTTGAAGAAATGAAGTCAATCCTAAAATAAGAAAAAAGAGAGTTCAAAAGAAAAAAAATAATAAACAAGCTTATGTTGGGTAAAATTGAAGAAGTAGAAATAGAAACAGAAAGAATTCTGAAGAAAATTCTATTAAAGAACAAAATTGATGTTGTTTCTAAAGAAGAGCATGTGGAAGATATCTCATCTAGTCCGGTAAATGAAGAGGTCACAATTGAGGACACATAGATTCCTCCTAATGTACATGATATAGAAGAACCTATGGAGATTGAAGCTCCTAAAATTTTGTTTGTTGAAGAAAAGGTGATGTTAGTTTAAGAAGTTGAAGCTCCAAATGACAAGCAAAAATTTGTGGTTGTGGAAATAGTAGTTGAGGAAATGAAGATTGAAGTTAAGGAAGTTCCAGTAGAAGCAAGAGACACTGCAAAGGCAATCAAGATTTTTCTAGAAGAGAAAAATGAAGAATTTGATCTTGAGTTGAGAGATGCTCCTATTTATTTGTCTACCTTGTCCCCAATTCAGAAAATGAAAGTCGCATCATTTGCACAAGCTAAGGCTAGGGAAGAAATTTTGAAGTCTCACATTGAGGACAGTGAGTTATTAAATCTGGCATCTGGCATTTTGGAGAAGATCATGCCTACTTATGTTGAGAATCCATTTGATTCTTCCTCCTGTGAGCTGAAGAAACTTATAAATTTGGTAAGTACTCATTTTGAGTCACTTGAGAAGTCAATTTTGGTCAAAGTTCAGAAGGAATTCGATGCTAGGAATATTAGGAGGTTGAAAGGATTGATAGCTAATGACAAATCTCTATTAGCTATCTGTGTGAAAAAAATTTAAAGTGTATTATCAGAAGGTGGAAGGATTTATAAGTCATGTTTGTCTTTGTCAAAACTTACTGAGGAAAATGAGAAGGTTAAGGATCATGAGAAAGAGTTAGCTACTATTTATGATGCTTTTGATCCTTTAACTATTTCTGTTGGAGAGCAAGAAGGTAAAGTTATAGCCTTACTTGACAAAATAAAGAGTCTGAAGTGTGATAATGACAAAGTTGTGGAAAGAAATGGTGAACTTAGAGGGCTAATTGGTCTAAATATGGAAACCATGTTGAATGCTTTGAAAGAAGCATAAGATGCCATGGCGGTTAGTGATCGAGTGAGCCTTGAATCTACAGAAGTGTAATCTTATTTACTATGTGGTCACATAACTATTCTAGAAAGCCTCAAGAAGTGCTGGGACACAAGCCTGAACCTGTTAAAGACAAATTTTGTAGATATTTTCAAGTTTGTGTAAGTTGTTTGAAACAAAGTTTGTACATATGAAGTTTGAAGTTTATGTTTGTTTATAGGAGTTTTGTATGCGGATTCCCCATCTTTTCCATTGATGTCAAAGGGGGAGAATAGAATAGTGAAAAATATATTTATCTAAGGGGGAGTTGTATTTTTTGTAGTTTTGAGCTTTGGATGAAGATCTTTTTGGAGTTTTGGGTGGCAGTGTATTTTTGTTGGTACTAATCCGACACTTAGTAATTTTTCACTAAGTGTTGCCATCAATGCCAAAGGGGGAGATTGTTGGCAAGAGACACTACACATTTTTTTTGGTGTTGTCATTGATGGCAACCCTTGTCAACTAGTCGATCCGCACGTTGCAATTTGCTCATACCGGTAGACAGATTGAAGATTAGTGATTGTCTGTTAAGCTAGAACAGAGCATCCGATAATTTTGTGTTCTTCGATTCATATGCAAAAAAAATTTTATTATTTTGTGCTATGGATCTAAGGGAGTATTTTTTGATGCATAATATGTGTTATCTATAAATCTTGGTGGCTTGTATCAATTTGGGTGGAAGTTAGAAGGTCTGGTGAACTAATTTTCTATTCTTCAGTGTTTGGAGGCCGACTTGGTGAATATAGTATGTCGTGAATATTTGAGGAGTTATTGTTTAAGTATTTTTGTGTTTGAACTTTTTCATTTGGGTCCTCACTATGTTGTGGCCGACTCTTGTGGATGATTTGAGCCGACTGTTTGTGAATATTTCTTATTTTGTTGAAGCCGACATATAGCAATTGAATTCTTGGTGGAAGATACATATAAGTGATCAATTATATCATTTTGGTGTGTGTTCGATGTGAGTTGATGTATGTTGCGAATGTCAGAAGTTCAGTAGAGTGATTATGCACAGTTTCAATTGTGCATTAAGGATTTTTGGTGTGAATTGAAGCAAAATAGAGCAGAAGAGAAAAATCAGTCAGAAGGTCTAGAATTTGATTGTTGAGCCTAACTGGAATTGTAATCAGGAATTTGTAGATGCTACTTTATTAGTTCAATTCTTTGGAAGTATTCCAAACTTTTTTAAGGTAGTAAGTCTTTCAGTTTTTGAGCAGTGAGCTCTAGGCAATGTGCCTGAATGCAAGTGCATTCTCATTTTGTAAAATTTTCTTTTGAGTATACTCAAAACAATATAGTGGATTGACCTCACCGTGGTTTTTCCCCTAACAAAGTTTCCACGTAAAAAATCCTTGTGTTATGGTGTTGTGATTATTTTTCTTATGTGCATGCATCTTTATTTTGGTTAAATGTTATCAACACTTAAATGATGAGGTTAATAAAGTTAATAATTGCACAAGAATGATTCACCCCCCCTCTCAGTGTTGCTTGATTCCAACAGCAGGAAGGTGGTCTTGGTTTGCGTTAGGTGGATTTGAATGGACAGGCTTTGGTTGCTAAGCTATACTGCAGATGGTGTTCCCAACAACATCAGTTATGGGCTAAAATCCTCATTGTAAAATATCTTGGGGATGTGGAGAGTGTTGGTGTGATTCAATTTAGTCTTCAAGGGAAGGGTTCTATGATTTGAGGTATCTTCAAAAGAGGGTCCAAGTTGGTTAAACAAGGGTTGTTTTGGATATGCAATAGTGGATTGGATGCTATGTTCTGGTTCGATTGGTCAGATGGTCATCCTCCTATTTTGTCAACTCGCCCTCATTTGCAGGCACTATGTAGTCATTTCCTTGATGTTGGTTGGAGTCAGGTGATTGATTTCAAATCGCCTCTAGTTCTTGATCAGGCTAATGTGTTCAAGTGGAATCGCTTGTAGGAGTGGCCCCCAAGGGGATCAATGGAGGATCATCAGGATCTAGCCACTATTTTGGTAGGTAGGGTTTGTAACTCTCTTTTGGGGAGAGATTTCTTGGCCTAGGGACATGATCCAAAAGATAAATTCTCAGTGGCCTCTGGGTATCAAGTGTTGGATAAATAGGTTTTTGGTTGTTTGGGAGTCCCGTGGTGGAAATAGGTTTGGAATAAATTTTCTTAGCGTAAGTGCAATTTCTTTTCTTGGCTTGTGATTCAAACAAGATGCCTAACTTGGGAGTATCTTAGGAAGCATGGTTTTCAGGGCCCTTCTATGTGAATCATGTGCAATTTTCATGAAGAGTGTACTTCACACCTCTTTTTTTAGCATCCCTTCACTAGAAAGATTTGGCTCTACTAGTGGAGTGTTTGGGGCCAGCCATGTAGGCATGTTTTTTCTTTGGAGGACTTTTGGGAGGGGCTTGAGAATCCTCTAACCAAAAATTATTTTCCTCATATAGCTTGGAATATTGTCCCAAGCTTCATTATCTGGCATATCTGGTTGGAGTGCAACCACAGGATTTTTTTGGACAAAAATCTTCTGGTTGGACAACTATGGATGAGAACCTTGGGGGGAATCCAAGAGACTCTGACAACCAAGTTTGATCTATCTATCATGGTGGAGCTTGGTGATTTGGGTATGGTTAGAACTTTGGGACTCTTTGTGGGTGGTTGGGGTGGCTCTTTTCTTGGGAAACAACATCATGGTTGGAAGAATATCTAGCAAAGTGGTCATTGGCATCCTCCTCCCAATGGTGTGTTGAAAATCAGCACTGATGGGTCATCTAGAGGCAATCTTGGATATGTTGGGGTTGGTGGTATTGGTAGGGATAGCTCGGGGTGATGGTTTTTTTCCTCTCAATTTATAAAGGCTAGAAAACTAATTATTTTATGGAGGTCTTGGCTATTCTTCTAGCAGTAGAGCGGGATTATGCCCTTGGTTGGAGGAGGATTATATGCAAGTTTGATTCCCAGGTTGTAGTTGATATGTGTAATAAGTATCACCTTGATGATGTGAGTTGGTAGCTAGAAGTTGTGGTTAGGAAAATCATTGCTCTAGGTGGGTTCTTGGAGTCTATCACCTTCTATCATATCTTTAGGGAATGGAATAAGGTGGTAGATGGCTTGGCTAGATGGGTGTCTGAGTGGTTGGGTACTTGAAGTGTGGATGACTAGGGAAGTCTTCCCGGGGACCTTTCTCAAGAGCTGGAGGATCTGGTTATGAAGGATATGATATGTTTCTTGGGAGTTGATTTATGGCTCACTTGTTGACTTTTGACCTCTGGGGGGTTGGTTGTATTTTCTGACTTTGTATTATTTTCTTGGATTAAGAAATTTTTTACCCGCTTTTTATTAAAAAAAATTACCTTCATCATTCATCATTAATTAATTCTCATTCCTCTCCTAAGTTTAATTAATTAAAACAAATTTAATAAATAAACTTAGATCTTAATGTATTCTAACTTAATCAATTAATTAATCCTTCATTCGTTAATTAATTAAAACTAATTAATCCCACTTATTAATTGTTTTAATTTAATAATCCACATCATCCCCAATCCTTTTCCTTTTAGTCTCAATCATTTAACCCATTTTCATGGATCTTAATCTTGGTTTTTCTTCTCTTGCCATGTATCATCAATCTCCTTGATGATCCCACATGTGTGAGCATACTAACTCATCCCACTCCTTAATCACACATGTGTGATATAACCATCTTGGAAGCATCTTTGACTTCTATTTCAACCCACTTCATACTCCCACATGTATGAGAATTCTAACTCATCCCACTCTTTTCTCACACATGTGTGAGCATGCTAGATTGGATGCATGTTAATCCTCCACCTCATCCCTTGACCTTTGACTGATACCAACTCTTTTCTCACAATTGTGTGAGAATATCTTCTACACATGTCACATCTCTCACACATGTGTTAGCATGGATATTCTTTCCACATCATATGACACTTGTATGTCTTCTCATTTAACCCCATACCTTGATCAAATCATATCCTTTGATTTTGGAACTTCTTCCCCCTTGTGACACTTGCCCCTCCATTTCCCTCTTGGGAAATCTATTTAATGAGAGGCCTCCACTCCCATTTCATAACACATTTTCATGGTAATTTTATATTTCCATTTTATGAGCTAAATTTTATCTAATCATACCCTTATTTTCTCAAATTTGTGGCATGAATACATGGAGTATCCACATCTCTACATTGAATATTACTAAAAACCAATGATGAAGGTATAAATTTTATTTTATTTGATCTTAGTTTGCATTTTTATTTATTGCCTTTATTTATTTTCTCTAACACAAGTGTCTATTTTTCATTTGAACTTTAGATTATTTTTTGTTGCAAATCCATTTTCTTGAGCTCATTTAGAAGGTGAAAAACTAGAATTCAAATCTATTTAGAGGTATGGTGAGTTAGATGAGAAAGAGAAAGTAGAAAAATTCCTAATCAACCATTGAAGAAAAATATATGGCTGCAACATATGCTTGTAAATAAGTAGTGTGGTTGAAGAGATTAATTAATAGTATTGGTTTTAAGAGTCAAATAGTGAAGTGTGATTTATAGAGCATAATTTATCTAGCTAAGAATATCACTCACCATGCTTTAACTAGCCACATTGATTTGAAATATAATTTTGTGAAGGAGATCATTGAGAGAAATAAATACTAGATGGAGAAAACTGATAAAATAAACACTATGAATTCTTAATAAAACCTATTAGTACTTCCAAGTTCAAGTAAATTTAGGGATGAGATAGGATTATCCAATTCTTGAGCATGGGGTTAATTTCTTAGGTTGAATACTACACTTTCTCCCACTATAAATATTGATATGTTGGAAAAGTGAAACCCTAAGATTTCACCTAAGATTTCAAGCTTTTCCAAGCATGGATCATTGAAATTCACATCAACCAAAGGTATAATCTATTAACTTACAACCTATAAGGTGAGTCAATTAATTCTTGGGATATGAATTTGGGGTGATTTGGTATGGATTTTGTATGAGATATAATGATGAAACTAGATAACTATGAAAATACACTACTTTGATTTAAAAAGAACAAATCTGGAAACTAATAGACAAATTTGATTATCAAAAACAGATTGAGTAGAATTTTGAGCACGATCTATCATATAAATTTGAAGCTAAATTTACAAGAATAAGTCACCCAGGGTGCCTATGTTTGACTAATTAAATTTGAAATATGTCTTCACAATCCTCAAGTTTCTGATCAGAGGCTTCTTCCTTCTGGATCTCACTATCGGATCTTCGTTAGATGTTGAGATAATTGAGTTTTCATATCTTGTCAAGTTGTACAGTTTGAATGCAACAATGATCAAATGGTCTCCAATATTCCTCCAATATTATTTAGATCTATAACTTGCACATTCAAAGAGAGAGGAAAGGTTGTGCCATATAGGGCTTACCTCAGTGAAACCTTGTGTTGGTGTTTCCACCTCCACAATGGTAAAATTGATGATAGAGAGCTTATCCTTTTGAGGGATAGAGAATAAATGACAAATGAATGATGAATCAACAATTGGATACAACTCTCCACTCAAATATAAATATCCTTGAAGGGATGAATTTATGCACATCTCCTCAAGGCTTGATTGCAATTAGGCTTGGAACTCTTTCAATACCTACAAGTATTAGTCCTCACAAATAAAATGTATGCATAAACATGAACAAACTCACATAAAAATTAACATGATGCTTTGACAATGAAATGCTATGATACTTTTGCTCTTGATTGTTCTTGAATTGATAATAATAATTTGATAGTGCTCTTGATCAACAATTGTTTCTAGTTAGTTTTCAAATGATGCAATGACTAGGTATTTATATGCAATTAATCTAATTTCCCAAAAATTAAATCCTAATAGTCAACATCTAAAATTTGAAATTCAAATAATAAAATTCCAACTCCAACATATTAAAATTTGGAGCTAAAATAGGGGGACGAAGTCACCTAGGGTGTCAATGTCCCAACCCTATTTTGTGGTGTGTAAAATTTCAAGAGAAAAATATTAAATGTTTTCCTTGGTTTTGTACAAGTGATTTCTTGATAAATGTTCAAATCAAGTTGCGGAATGCATAATTTAGAAAATTAGGTGTACAATTAGGTCCATGCACATAGGAGGGAGAAAAATCTAATGTGAAATTGTCATAGGTGACAATTAATGAAGCTACAAATATCATGTGGGAGAATGTTAAGAATTGGGTAATATTCACCTACAAATATTCCTTATAGGAAGAGTTTGTTTAGATACTTCTTTAAAATGAAATATACTTAGTTTTTAGGTTTATGTTACAACATATGCTTGATTTAATGTCATATTTTTTTAGCAAGAGGTTGCAATGCAACATGTGTTTGTAAACATGTGGTATTTTTATGAAAATAACCTCAAGTCATTTGGAAGAACTCACAACTGCATATCAAATTGGTGTTAGTTGGAGTATGAACAATAATTTAGGAGCACTTGTGTTAGAACTATAGTTCATGTAAAAAAAAATGAGAGATAGATAATGCACAAGGTATTGTAAGTAATAAATTTATGTTTGTATGAGCTATTATAAGTGAGAAGTTGGTATTGGCCACTTAACTAGAAACATGCATGCACATTGATAGTATAAAGGTTGTAACCATTTATTAATAGTGTGTGAAAATGATAGAATATACATGGTAGTTATCCACATGGAGACATCATACTTGGTGAATTATGTAATATTTTAATGTCATGTATGGTCAAATTATATTTGCATGACTCTTGGCATTCCTTAGTGATGCAGGGCATCCTTTGATGTACCTTTGATGCACTTTGTTGCCATCTTGTAGAACACTGAATTCTGGGCTGTTTGGATTTGTTTTGGGTCAATAAGGTCATTTAAGACCATTTGGGGTCATCTAGGACAATTTTAGGATGTTTGGGTGCAATTTTGTTAAAAGTTGTAAAAGTTGCAAATTGTTGTCATTCTTGTCAAGCAAAATTTGTAAAAGTTGTCATTATTGTTAACCAAGATGTTATTGGTCGATTGGGAAGTTTCCAATGATTGGAATTCAATGTAAAAGGAATGTATACATGCAAAAAAAAGGTTGGGGAGGATTTTGAATGAAAAAAACTTCATTTTGCACATTCATTATTACATTTTTTTCTATGAAAACAGACTATAACTTGCATTGTACAAACTAGTATAGATTGGTACGACCCTAAAACCATTTACAGAAGTTGAATAGCTTTCTAATTTTATTTTTTTTGTATAATTTCATTTAGTTTTGTCCAAGATATTGCAATTTTGGTGTGAACGGGTCTAAACCCAACCTAAGGTTTCCAGGGAGCATAAACGAATAATGGGCAGAGTTTCCACCATCCAAAAATCATGAAAATTGGTGGAAATCCCTTTCCCATGCCTATCCACATTCTTGCAAGAGGAAAACTCTTTTTTTCATGTTTGAAGAAGATATGCTTGATTGTGTATGTAGAATTGCAAGGAGACAGTCCTAAAACCCTAGGTTCATTGTTGCCTTGACAAATCTATGTAATGTTTGCTAGTGGAAGGATAGATAATCATTATGGTATGTTGTAAGAGGTCTGCACAAGCAAGGAGTTCATATGAAATTTTTTTATTTCCTTTGTTTGATGTCATTGTCTAAATGCACCTAGTGCAACAAGTGCTTATTTGCATGAATCATTGTGTTACTCACTTGTTTGGGGCTATGAATGTTTGGGAACCCATAGGATGTGTTGAAATAGGTCTAAACAAACCAAGACTTCCATGTTCTATGTTTTATTCAATGTTTAATTCTATAAGGGTGTTGTTCTTATGTTTCAATGTGCATTAGGAAGCCTTTAGGCATTGTTTGAGATGAACCATTGTATGAAGGGTGTAAAAGCAGTCAAGTTGTGTTAGGTTAAGTCCTTCCTCTGCATCATATTGGTATCATAGCCAATAAAGACTAAACTTAATTTAGTGAATTGAAGATAAGCAAAGATGCCTCCAATGTTGAATGTTGTTTAAGAGAAATAGAAAGGTTAGCCAGAGAGATGGGAGACAAACTTGTCCAAGAGATGAGAGAAATGAGAGTAAGTCTTGATGCAAGCCTTAAGGTAGTTGAGACAAATTAGAAAAGATAAAAAAGAAAGGTAAGGGGAAGGAATTTTAGAGGAAGAGGATCATTTTCTGGGAGAGGACAGTCCCAAAGGTCTCAAGGAGAGACAAGTAATTCTCAAGAACAAACCTCATATTCAAGGGGCAGTTTTAGGGGAAGAAGATCAAATTTTAGGGGAAGATTTGGGCATAGAGGAGGATCAAGTGGCTTCATTGGAAAATTATATAAATGTAATAAATTTGTAGGCCACCAAGCATGGGAGCACCCTGAAGAACAACCATCTACTTCTTTTAGGAGTGAAAGGACAAATCAAGTAGCACAAGGTGGAGATGTTGAAAGAGTAAATTCTTCACCACAATCTACAGAACTAGAAGTTGGAGTCCTCGTTGATGAGAACAACCTTGATCAAAGTGACCATGGAGAAGGATCTGCCTCAAAGAAAATCACTCTTCAAGACCACTTGCAAATGGCAAGGTAAATGTTGTCAAGTTGTCATTGATTCTGGTAGTACTGATAACTTAGTTTCTATTGAAATGGTAGAAAAGTTAAAATTGAAAAGATTACCCCATGCCACTCCATATAAAGTCTCTTGGTTAAACAAAGGGAAACAAGTGTTAGTAAATGAGAAAAGTTGGGTATAATTCTAAATAGGGAAATATAAGGACAAATTTTTATGTGACATCATTCCCATGGATTTTTTCCATATGTTACTTGGTAGACCATGAAAATATGATAGAAAAGTAGTCCATGATGGTAGGAAGAACACTTATGTCACAGAGAAGGATGGGGTATCTTAAGCTCTTAGACCTTTGAAAGAGGAAAGCCAAGAACAAGTGGGATCTAGTGTGATGTTGGTAAGTGAGAAAGAGTTCATTAAAACCATGAAAGAGGAGGAAATGGGCTTTGAAATCATAACTAGACCTAGGACTATTGTGACAATAGTTAAGATGAATGAGTTGCCTTTGTAGATCAAATATTTTCTCAAGAAGCATGTTGATATAGTGGTAGATGAGATCCCAAAATAATTGCCTCCAATCAGGGATATAAGTCATCACATTGACTTCATACCATGGGCTATTTTGCCTAATAAAGTAGCCAACAAAATGACACCATAGTAGAATGAGGAGATCAACAAGCAGGTGCGAGAATTGCTTGATAAAGGGATAATAATAGAAATCCTCGGTCCTTGCGTGGTTCCCATTGTCCTAACACCCAAGAAGGGAGGTGAATGGAGGGTGTGCACTGATTCTAGAACCATAAATAAGATCACAACCAGGTATAGCTTCCCAATTCTGAGGATAGAAGATTTGATGGATTGCTTAAGTGGAGCAGGCTTCTTTTCCAAGATAGACCTTACAAGTGGGTATCACCAAATCAGGATTAGACAAGGTGATGAGTGGAAGACAACATTTGAAAAAAATCAAGGGCTCTATGAATGGCTTGTAATGCCTTTGGGTCTCTCCAATGCACCCAACACTTTCATGAGGCTCATGAATGAAGTGCTCAAGCCTTTTATTGGTAAGTTTGTAGTGGTTTATCTTGGTGACATTTTAGTTTTCAGTTCTAGTAAAGAAGAGAACTTAAATCATTTAGATTTGGTATTAAGAAGATTGAATGAGGGGAAACTAATGATTAATCTATAAAAGTGTGAGTTTCTAAAGATAGATCTGTTATACCTTGGGTTTCTTATCACAAAGGGAACATTGAAAATGGATCCTAGCAAAGTTGAAGAAATCTTGAATTGGCCTCCACCTAAGTCAGTTGCTGAGGTAAGAATTTTTCATCGATTAGCAAGATATTATAGGAAATTCATTAAGAGTTTAAGTCATGTGTGTGCACCCATAATAGACACCATTTAGGGAGATAGGAAAAGGAAGTTTGTTTGGACTGAGGAGGCTGAAAAAAGATTTAAGTATTTGAAGAAAAGGGTAGCAGAACAACTTATATTGGATTTACTAGTGTAACATGTCAACCGTTCACTGAAGTAATTTTCCTAAGTTTTCATTTTTTGAGTAAATAAACTATGTAACAAGCCATTACAATAAAAAAATTCTTTTCTTTATTGAGAACAAATGAACATGGATTCCATAACAATATACAACAAGGATTCCATTTCAATATAACAATTTCACAAATTACAATATTCCAAGAATGTGTACAAGTACATACATAGCTCAAGTGAGCTTCAAAGCAATAGATATAAATGGTTCAGGATCCGCCTTTCAAAACCTTAGTCTTATATTGCCTACTGAGGAGGAGAAGCATCACTCAAGCGCTTTTCCACCAACCAAGAACTCATATGCGGTCCCCCACACATCTATCATATGATAGATGGCCTTACCCTTCGATGAAGAGATTGGTGGAGTAACCTCGTATGACAACCAAACTAAGATTAGTGTTGTATATGACTAGAACTTGTAACCCTACAATCTAGAACTAGCATGCACTACATAGACATGGTGAACTGGCAGTGGAGCCAAAGGAAATCACACTACTTTGGCCAAAGTGTTCTCAATCAGTACTTTGAGTGATGGTATGAATTTATTCACTTACACTACTTAAGCTCATTTTGACTTAAGGTCGCTATAATCTATGCATAGGTAATCCCTACCATGGGAAATATTTAACCCCATAATTAAATTATCATTTATCTTACATACTCTAGGGTATTTCTACTCATAAAGTATATGTAAAAGTTCCCTCCCTTCAATGAAAAATAAATCCTAGGAGTAACCCACTAGCTATTAAATAACTTAGCTATGAGTAACCTTTAAGCTACCCTTGTTTAATCATATCTAGTATAATAATACCTATGACAAACAATTTCTCCTATCATGGAGTAATTACAAGCACTTCATAAAACAACATAAACAACTTCTATTTTCCTTTCAAAGTAAATGCTATATTTCCCTAATGCAAGTAATCTCAATAGATCAATAAAACACTCAAGAATCAATCTTTTATAAACAAATACAAATAAAGGAAGATTATCCTCATTCCTATAATACACTTTTCCAATTGACTGATTGTTGCACATCTTTCCAAAACAACAACTATCTTTGCTTTGATATCACAAGCAATGCCTCAATAAATGTTGGGAATATGATACCATTTAATTGCAATCCTAAACACATTTCATGTATCTCCTAAGTCCTTGGAAAGTGTTCCTCAACACTAGGATTAGAAAGAGATTAAATTTGAATGAAATGAGCATGTAAATTGAAATTTGTGATTATTCCTAAATGATAGGAACATGTAGAGACATCCAAGAAGAGATCCTAAAAGATAGGAGCACATGGGGTACCCACATGGAAGGTGGAACCCACCTTGCTTCAGTTAACTATTTGGAGGATTGATAACACTTCAATAATGCATTTTTTTGATCCTACAAATTAGGGATTCATATTTACATAAGTGGAGTGGCACTATCAGCTTAGTATCAGTTCAGTTTAGTTCAATTCAGTTCAGTTATCTTCAGTTACATGTAGTTATTTTGAGTTGAATGCTAGTTTACTTGAGTTTACTTGAGTTGGATCACTAATGACTTCAGTTGGATGATAGATAACAAGTGGTTACTTTTAGTTAAGTGGGGATGATCAATCATGCTTAATGTTTGCATGAATTGGTGGAGAGATATGTTTCAGTTAACTAAGATTGACTTGGGACCACCTTGGGTGCCCAAGTTGGCATCTTTTACTTAACACCTTTTCCATGAGAAGATATTTACAAGGCTCATTCAAGTGGGTCCATTCTTGGGCGCCAACTTTGAGGTGAAATTTGCAAGATATTTTCTTGACCAAAGTTTAGCTAAGTGTTCAGTTTGGGGTGCCTAAATTGAGGAAGACTTTGGTTTGACATCATATTACATTGTGGAACTCTACTTTCCCAATCTAGGCATTGATTTTTGTGAGGAGATTTATGCTCTTGTATTGTACAACTCTTATGAGTTTACATGCTCATTTATTATCTATGAATTGTAGAAAGTGTATGAGAGTTCCATGAGAGTTTATTGCAAGTTGTGAAGAAGGATTGTTGAAGGAAAGGAAACATATCAATCAAGGATTGATACAGTATTATTGTAATATTGTTCTAAGGTTAAATAATACAAGCACTATTGATCCTAGTGGAATTTTTTCCTGAAAGGGTTTCTCCACATATATGTTGTGTCACTTCTATCTTCTTGTCTCATTCTTCTACAAATCTTTTGACTCTTTCTACAATTGGTAAAATTGATCTAAACAGATTAATCATACACAAAGAATTGTGACAAAGAACAATTAATTAGATCTACGGTCTCATAGTTTTACAATTTTTAAGCTACAATATTACCTTCATTTCCAACATTTGGTATTAGAGATAATGGTTGGTTAGAGTTTGGGACACCTTTCTCTTAAAAGTTTGAAGATTTTTTGGCTCTAGTGGGAGCTTTTACTATTGTGTTATTACAGATTTGTAAAAGAAGTGTGTTACAATGAGTTCTACTTATCGTCTAGTTATTGAAAGATTCAATAAATCTAGTTATGAGATGTGGAAACTAAAAATGGAGGATCTCCTTGAAGAGAGAGATCAGTGGTTAGATGTTTGTAATGAGACAAAGCCATCTACAATGATGTCAGATAAGGATTGGGCTAAGCTTGATAAGAAGGAAAGAGGGACCATAAGGTTATGTCTTTTTGATGTTGTTCTCTTGAATGTTTCAGTTGAAGCTACCGCATATAAATTATGGAAGAGGATAGGTGATATCTATCAAACCAAAATTCTTACTAATAAGTTGTATCTGAAAAGACAGTTTATTCTTTAAAGATGAAAGATGGTGATTTTGTTGCACATCATTTAAATGATTTCAATTTGATTCTAATCCAATTAGCATATGTATATGCAAAGCTAGAAGATGAAGATAAATGCATTTTGTTACTTTGTCCTTTACCAGAGTCTTGGGAAAATCTAATTGTTGCTATCAATGGCAGTGGTGTAGATCCTAAGATGGACACTATAATTCCTACTCTCCTATCAGAGGAGATGAGGAGGAAGTCAAAACGGAATCCCAAGATTCCCTATTTGTAAGAGGTGGGCCTAATGAAAAGGAACCTAAGGGAGACAAGAAAGGAAAGGGTAAGTCCAAGGATGGTCTAAAACCCCTGGTAAGAGTAAGGTAAAGTGTTGGAACTGTGGGAAACCAGGACATGTAAAGAAGGATTGTAAGAACAAGAAAAATAGTTTTGATGCTTCTATAGAGAAATCCTCATATGACAGTAATGATGCATTGGTCATTTCATCTCATATTGTTAGTGATTACTCTTGGCTTATTGATTCAGGTTGCTCCTTGTAGACACGTAAATTATACTAATTGATCTCGTGCACCTGATCTTAATTTACTAACACCAATTCTACCTAAATCATCTCTCTGCTAACCATTTAATCAAATAATCTTTATTTGATTAAATTCATCATAATTCGTCTGTTAATTAAATAAATCAACTTTATTTGATTAAGTCATTATCTTCTATTAATTAAATAAATCATTTTATTTGATTAATCCTAATGTTCCTCTTTTAATTAAATAAATCCCTCTATTTGATTAAATCACATTTCTTCCTTTAATTGAATAAACTAACATTTATTTGATTAAATCTAACATCACCCCTTTTAATTAAATAAATCAAACTTTATTTAATTAAATCTAATATTCATTATTCGTCTCATTTGATTTAAATAAATCCAAAAGTCTAAGTCAAATTTCAAATCAAACTAATCTTTGTCTAAGTTAATTAAATCCTAATTAACTCTAACTCTAATCCATCAAATCCTCTAGATTTTGTAACTTGCACAAGTAAATCAATTTAATTGATTTATAAATTCTTCCATTTTCACTCAAAAGGGCATCTAATTGGGATATTCTCTCCATTTGAAATCTCCCTCCCAAAAGGACTTGTCCTCCAACATGGCATTTAAGCCTCTTACATGTCCTTTTCTTAAGCCAAGTGGCATTAATTCTTCTTCCATCTCTTCCTCCACAAGCCATCTTTCAAATTTCAAATTTCACCTAATTGCATTTATTTGCACATTGATCAAAATGTGTTATGCCTCTCTCCACTAGCATGTTGACAAGTGGCACAATGCCATTGGCTTATGTTTAGTCCCACATTCTTCATATCTTTCATTCCTCCATCCTTCTCTCCTATAAATGGAGGACTCTTCTACTAATTTGGGATACACAGCTTTATGCAAGATTACTATCTACAGATTTGGAGCAAGTTCATCATAATTTTATCAAAGTTTTCATAGTTTCTCATCAATCTTAGCTAGGTTATTGCAAATTTCATTAAGGACCACATTGTTCATCATCAAAGCTTGCAAGGAATTGGGAACGGGCTACTTTCCACATCAAAGTAGCACCAATTCCCATGGGATTGAGGCTTTGAATGTTTTGAGAAAGATTTAATAGCTTTTATTTGATGTTATTTGCTTTGTTTCATGTTCTTTTCATTTGAATGAATTGCATGGGGAATGATTGTTTTAGATGTGTTTGATGACTAACATTGTGTTGTTTGTCTATGTTTCAGTGGGTCTAGGGCTAGCATTCACATTTTGGTGCTAGAAGGAGGGCCAATCTTAAGAAATTAACATGTAATTCTGTTATTTTTTCAAATTTTTGTGTTTGCAGGAAACAACGACACTGCAAAAGATAAATAGCGACACTATCAGTCCAACGTCGCTATATAGAAACACTGCATTAGCTTCAAAGGGCGATGCTTCTATGATTTTTCTAAGGAATGGCCAGTCAAACTCCAAAGAGTGACACTTTGTGAAACAACGATGCAATCACAGTCTCTATTTTTCCACAGAGCGTTGTTGGTTTCACTAGAGCATTGCTGACCTGCTCCAAACAGTGACGCCTTTGTGGATTGCACCGTTGGGTGGGGTAAAAGTCATCCTACAAGTTATTTTTAACATGTTCTTTTTGTCTTTGATCAATTTGAACTTTTAACCTATTTTAGGTCTCTATTTTCTGTGGATTAACCAACTTTTGTAGGTTGAGGCAATCAAGAGGAAAAGGAGGAAGAAAGGAGAACATTTTTAATGGAATATTCTTTCTATTGTAACAAGTGTTTTTAAACACTTTGGAAACATTTATAATTCCATCCTAAGGATTTTGTCATATTCAGTTTTAGGACTCAATATATTTCATTTGGGTTTTAAAAAGAACAAAGGGATTAAAAAGAACTTTAGGAACTTACTATAGTTGGTTTTGGATTTTAAAAATTGAACAAGAAAACTTCATGCTTCATCTTGATGCTTAAAAAGAATCCATTATTGCTTTTGAAGTTAAAATGAGCATGTGTTTTTCATGTTTTGTAATCCTTTTTATACGTTAATATCATTTAAAAGGCATATGCACTTCCCTCATGCTTCATGATGATCTTGAGAATCAAATGTCGTTTGGTGATATTAAGTTTTATAAAATATTTCCTCCACACTTCAATTTGGGCTTCTTAAAATTGAGTAAAATCTTGCTAGTGTGAGTTAGGTATATTGCATGCGTTCTCTCTTTGTTCACACAAACAAAGATTGATCAAACAATGGATGTGCTTGCTCACTTCTGTTTACCTTTAGAGGGCCTACCTAAGACCAATTCAAAGGTGACTCCAATTGGTTTTTCACTTGGGCCAGTATACAAATGGATAAGACTAAACTATCAAGTCCTCATGGTATGTAGACCTTAGTTGTATAGTGTCTTTCAGAACGGGGTATTACCTTAAAAATTATAAGCACCCCTAGTAGGATCGATTAAAGCCTTTAGTGGCTTGCTAGACACTCGCAAGGTTCCATGTCCCTGATCACCCTGACTAAGAACCAATTTGTGTAGAATCCAAAATCCTTTTCTATTTGTTGGTGCAAGAGGTTAGACCTCTGAAGCTGCCCCACATTTTTGTGGTTCTTTGTAGAGATGAGAATTTTTTCATGGGAGATTCATGAGAACTGAAGCTTGGTTGACCCGAGAAGTGTGTGCCATGGAGGGGAGCCAGTGTGGTCAAGCTTCTAGTCATCCAATTTCAATAAGCGCAGCTAGATTTATCCAAGTGGGGATTCAACAAATATTGTCTCTTTCTATCCTAGGGTTGTGCATCTTTTTGGAATCAAAAAACTTTTCTTGGATCTAAAACATTGGAAAAAAAACATTAAACCCTGATGATCAAATTTCAAACCCTTTAGAGGGAGCAAATACCTTTGAAAAAATCCAAGTGCTATTACTTGCCCTAGGGATTCTATCCTTAGAGGCTTCTAAGTATTTGGATTTACATCTTAATTTTCTCTCACTAAAGTCAACATTAGGGAACTATTGCCTTGATTTCCTTGATTTCCACATAATGGACCTTGTGGGATAAAAATAAATTGGGACATTAGACATTTAGTTTGAAAAGCTAAGGCAAGAAAGTATTTGTGGTAAAAGGAACTCATTAAGAAAAGACAAGAAACAATTGAACCCCACACATGTGTTGTTCCAAATGATTTCCTGAAAGATAAAAATCTAAAAACCAAAGTCTAAAAGTCTTAGTCCAAGAGCTCTCAAGAAACGTTTGTCTATGCTTTAAAAATTTAGAGAGAGATTGGTCTTCAACTTTTACAAACGTGCATCAAATAATAATCCCAATTTATATTCTTTTTACTATTGTCAAAATCCAAGACTTTTTCAAAGGTTTGAGTATCTCACATAGGAAGTATAGCATGTTCTTCAACACCTAGGTCTTGTAAACAAAAGTCTCTCTAAGTTCACTTAGGATCAAAATCAACACTCTCATCCATCCCTCAAACATCAATCAAAATCCATCTCACAAACAACTCTTGGAAATATTGAAAAAATCCTTCATACTAGACTTTTGGCAAATCCTCTTGAATAAAATCAAAATCATCTTTTGTTTAACTAAGTGTGTTTGGATGCATCCTTCTTCATACACTTAGTTAGATTATCACCTTGTGGAAAAATTTATTCCAAGACAAAATCTAACCTCCTGGAGTTTATGAGTTCATTATCAAATCCAAAATCAAATCCAAACCAAATCAAAGTCAAAATCCAACATCAAAAATCCAAAATTCCTAAAGTCTAGTATCTCCTTCAAGGTTCGTAAGAGTTCAATCATTCACATCACCCATCTTTCATTTTATCATCACCACCCTTTGATCCTTAACATTTTAGACTTTCTTTTTTGTACCTAAAGTTTAGATCAATCCAAGGAGTTAGAGGTTCACCTCCCACATTCTTGAAAATTGATCCTTATTTTATGGTCCAAACTAGATCTGAACACAAGAAGAACATGGAAATGAACAAAGAAACGTCCACTTCAAGTGACTTGAGTCAAACTGCACCTAAAATGAATCCCATTGGGTCTAGCAATCCCACACTCAATCTTCCTCCACTTCCCCAAGATCCTCAAGAAGAAGGTTTCCAAGTGGAGGACATCACCAACAATGTCCTAGGAATGACTCAAGATGAAATCATTGAAATGGTCCAAAATCTTGAGACTCACAACATTGTCAATGCTATGATGAAACTTAGTCCTTCACAATACATGCTAGAATTGGCAAAAGAAGGGGCTAAACTCCCTTCTGATTTTAATGTAAGCACTATTGTGGAGAAACTTCTTAGGATTATACCACCGATCTCATTCACACCCTCCTTTCAAAGCATCACTCAAACTATCCCAAAAACCACATCATCCATTGCTCCAACTCAACCTATTGTCAATAAGGGAAGCTCATTACTTCATGCTCTTAAAAAAAATCCCCTTGTGAACAACCGAGACTTGGATGCAAACACCATCTTGGGTCAATCCGTTCCTCAAAATCTGAAACACCCATACATTTTTCTCATCTTTCATGACCCCAATGACCCCTCCTCTTTTCACGCAACACTGACATACCCTCTTAACACATAAGTCTCTCTCCCCATGACCTCACAAGGAGAAGGAGGACTATTTCGACAAGGGGGAATCTTTGATCCCTCATCATCATCATTTCCTCAAGGGAACACACCACCCATCTTCCCACCATTTCCACCTCTCCCACTAACATCCACACCACTCCTCGGTTTAGGGAAACCCCTTTTATCAACCAATCAACAAAATCAAAACAATCCCCCGATTGTAAATCAAACCATCGTACCAAATCCTCTAATCATGCCATCAATATCGCAACAATAGGTGGAAATAATCCAAACAACACAAGCAATCAACACATCATCTACAATACCCCAAAATGTGGTCTCCCAAGGACCTATCATATTAACCACACCATCCACCACACAAATCAATCCAACAACACCTCTCATCACAACATCTCAGACCATTTTGAATCCTCCACCACCCCCACAAAAACCAAACATAGAAAACCAATATAGCATCACACTGCAAGCTGCCCAACAATCCTATCAAAAGGAACTTCAACAATTTCAAAATCAACAAGCTACGCAAGCTGCAAAGCAAGCCACATAACAAGCACAACAAGCACAATAGGCTGCCCAAGCCCAAGCTTTGTTGCAACAACAATAGGTCGCCTAAGCTACCCAAGTTGCGCAAGAATCTCAAGCCACCCAAGCCACGCAAGAAACCCAACAACCTCAAGCTCAAGCACAATCCAATATCTAGCCAAGCAAGCTCAAGCGCAAGCACAATACCAAGCACAACATCAAGCAGCTCAGCAACAAGCATATCACTAAGCCCTGCAACTGTACCAAGTGCAACAAGAAGCAACCCAGCTATTATCCCAACAACAAGCATTGTTGGCACAACAACAACAAGGCCAACAACAAGCATTATTGGCACAACAACAACTAGACCAACAACAAGCATTGTTGTCACAACAACAATTGCAGGCATATCAACAAGCATTGATCGCATAGAAAAGATTGCAACAAACTCCCCCAAACATGCAAAACACCCCATCCATCACTAAAATGATCAAACCATCTCAAACATATTCACCCCACCCCCCGATCCACAAAACGATGTGATGACACAAATAAAATTACTTTCGCAATAGGTGTTAGATCTCCAATCTGGGAAAACAATGAAAATACCAAGCAATTTGCACCACTATCCATTTGACAGGAGCCTCACGATGATACCATTCCCAAAAGGGTTTGAAATCCCTAAATTTGAAAAATATCGTGGGACGAGAAACCCTGAAGAACACATTAGAGAATTCTAGGTACATTGCATGGAAGTTGCATACGATGACACATATCTAATGCGACTATTCCCTCGAATTTAAGCAGGACCAACAATGGAATGGTTCTCTTGCCTTCCTCCTGGAATCAAAAAGTTCCAAGAAATTGTGGATGCATTCATATAGAACTACACATTCAACATTGGCATGGATGTTATACTAGAGTAATTATCTGTGCTCAAACAAGCTAAGGGGGAAACATTCACATCCTTCTTGCAATGATGGTGATCTAAGGCCAATAGGAGCAAGTTGACCATACCAAAAGAACAAAAAATCTGCACCATCATAGCCAATCTTGAGAAAACCTTGTCTTTCCATCTAAAATGCAATGCATCACCACATATGACCAGTTGATCCCCAAGGCGCTCAACATCGAAAGAGCCCTTATTGCATAAGGTGGAACACCCACATATCAAGAATATCAAGATAACCGCCCATCAACCAGTTACAACGAAAAACCTCACACATAGGTGAAGAACAAAAATGTCACTAATGATGGTGTGGTTGATGCCAAGGTCATAATTAGTGCTCTAAAACAAAACATCCAATCATACCAACAACTACAAGGAAACAATCGAAACAACACACAAGCCAACATGGTATCACAACAACCACCCAATAATCAAGCGATCAACAATTTGAATAATCAAGGGGGACCACACTCGAGAAACAAGTATCCCCCCAAACGAAAATACATAGTCCTTGGGAAATTAATTGAATTGGTCAAGAAGAAGCTGGTAAATGAGAATCTCATCAAAATTATCATTTATGAGAACTATCAAGAGAACCAAGTGAAACCACCATGGTACAATGAAAACCACCTTTGCAATTTTCATAAAATCAAGGGACACACAATGGCCAGTTGCTTGAGGCTAAAAAATCTGATCCAAGACCTTATTGATGAAAAATTCATAAACATTAAACAACTTACAAGAAATCAAGAACTTAAGATATACATGAATCTAATGCCTGATCATAATAAAGGGAATAACAATGGAAAGACAAAATATGACAATGTAAACCATTTGTACGATCATGTTGTCGCATCCCTAGATGAATGGGTCACTGTTGTTAACGTCAAGGGAGCCAAAGCCGATTGTGGAGTCACCACGCATGGTGGCAAAGTTACCATTGTTGGATCATCACAGCCACCTAGGGCATCCACCTCAAATCTGAAATCTATTCCCAATGGTTATAATGTCTTAGACCATTTGAAAAGAACTCCCGCTTAGATCTCCATCATGGAGTTACTAAAGATCTCACTCGCACATAGAAAAATCCTAGAGGAAGCTTTGGCTTCTTCCACCATCTTCACGGATCTTGATGTTGATCAGTTTCAAGCTATGGTCGGACACCTCACCACCCCGCATCTCTTAACATTTTCTGATCAGGACTTTCCCACTCAACCATCTTGAAGTCTTGGTCCATTAAAAAAAAGTCAAAAGGGTCATGGTGGATGGGGGTGTAGGTCAAAATATTTGTTCACTCAAACTAATAAAGAATATGGGATTCTCCAAGGATTCCATTGAAAAAGGTAAAGGTTATTAAAATTAGGGCATATGATGATCAGGAAAGAGTGTCTCAAGGCACTATTCAACTCCCTATTCAAGCAGGGACATCCATCATGGAAACCACATGCCAGGTCCTTGATCTTGATTTACCTTATAATATTCTCCTGGGGCGTCCATGGATCCATGGGATGCAAGCAGTTGCATCTACTTTCCATCAATGTGTCAAGTTTCCCTAGCAAAACCAAGAGATCATGGTCCATGGTGATCCTAAGCCCTTTTATTATTGCAAGAATATGGAAGCAAAGTACTATAAAATCCCTCAAGTCCCAAAGAATGATGAAGGCCCTTCAACCCCATATGTAGACCCAACTAGTTTAGCCTCCACTTCTGAGACAAGACACTCGCCATTCCTAACATCTCTGAAATCAAAGTCATTATCCAAGACAATGGGTGTGGGGATTACATAATGAAGAAAATTTCTTTCATAGTGGGAGAGCTACATCAATCTCCTAGGTCTCACAGGAAACCCCAACTGATTGAAACATCATCCCAAACCTTCAAAGCAGACCCCTCCAGATTCAAATGTTGGGGGAACCTAAGTTGGGAAGTGGGCAGACCCCTCCAGATTCAAATGTTCTACCAAGATGAAAGGCCCGTGCCTGGTCTTCCCATGGATGAAACTAGTAAAGGACTACAAATGATGCTTGGTATGGGCTATAACAAAAAAAAGAAACTTGAATAGAATGGCAATGGTCTCCTAGTACCTCTCATTCCTGAAAAGCGTATGATAAATTGGTCTCGAATGTACCCCTCTGAAGGTAACCATACTTGGAAAAGGTGCCCCGGTTAGAAAGTCAAAGCTCCCCCTCAATTGCTAGTATCCATAGGTCTGCCCTTAGACAACTATACCTTTGACATAACTGATGTGGGTAGTGATGAAGATCCCATAACTAATTTACCCATGCTATTCTAGGATTCCTCCCTTCTCATGATTAGAACCTTATCTTCGAGTCAAACAACCAAACCCATGAGATAAACTTAGTCTATCCCCAACTCATCGATTATGATCAATGAGGACCACCAATTCTAGACACATTCAAAAAAGATGAGGCACTCTTGGAATTCATGGGATTGTGGCATACGATACCATATGGATATCACAAAGTTGGGTTCAACAATGTGCTAGACACACATTCCTATTATGGGGAGACGATTGAATCCTTCACTCGCAAAAGTGAAAATTTGAGAATAATCTCTAGGTCTTTGAGTGAAAACCACATTGTGGCACTCTCTGACCTAAAAATAGTAAAAATAAAGGATGCATCCAATGGTGAAGACCTCTCTGAGGTGCCAAAGGATTAGGGATTCATTCTTCCCCTTAGTGCCATTCATCAGGAGAAGTTAGTAATCTTAGCAGAGAAGTGTAACCTAGTCAACTTGGGAATAGAGGAAATGCACATATCACCTTTTATGCAGAATCACTATTGACAGAAGAATAAGAACTCCTAGCTACATTTCTAAGGGAAAGAAAGGTAAATTTTGCATTGACCTATGCTGACATGCCTATTCTTGATCCAGAAGTTGTGTTTCACCACCTAGCTATATATCCCGAAGCAAAGCCAATCAGAGAAAAGTTGACAAAGATTCATGCCCAAATAGCATTATTGGTCAAGATGGAATTACAAAAGCTCCTTGATGTAGGGTTCATGTGGCCGATTCATTAGCCAGAGTGGGTTTCAAACCTTGTACCTATTTCAAATCCCACTGGGGGCATTCACATATGCACTTATTTCAGAAATTTGAACAAAGCATGTCCCAAGGATGATTTCCCTCTCCCAAACATAGATATGATTGTGGATATGATGATAGGACATGAAATTCTATCAGTAATGGATGGATTCTCAGGGTACAATCACCAACAAAAAATGGCTTTCACTTGTCCATGGGGGACATATTGCTCGAATATGATGCCATTTGGGTTGAAAAATGCAGGAGCTACCTATCAAAGGGCCATGACACTAATCTTCCATGATATGATTCACAAAATTGTGGAAGATTATGTGGATGATATATTGGAAAAATCAAAGAAACCTCAAGATCACATAGTGGCATTGAGCTCCATCTTTGAAAGGCTAGAGGAATACAAGGTCAGACTAAATCCAAAGAAGTGTCTTTGGGGTACAATCAAGCAAGTTACTAGGATACATTGTATCTATGAGAGGAATTGAGATAGACCTCGCCAAGGTCAAGGTAATCCTCTAGATGGAGGCACCGAAAACATTGAAACAACTAAGAGGCTTACAAGGAAGAATCCAATCCATCCACCAATTCATAGCGCAACTAGCAAACAAGACTATCCCATATTCTCATCTACTCCAAAAGGGGGTAGCATAAAAATGGGATGAGAAATGTGATCAAGATTTCAAAAAAATCAAGGAGTACTTGCTTACACCACTAGTTCTCATGCCACCAATTCCAAGCAAACCCTTGATCCTATATATATCAGCAACAATGGAAGCCCTTGGCACTCTCTTAGCACAACAAGATGAGAATAGGAAAGAGAGAGATATTTACTACATCAACATAACCATGGTGGGACACGAGCTGAATTACACATCCATTGAGAAATCTTTCTTATCAGTCATGTTCACAACGCAAAAGTTCAGGCACTATATGCTAGCACATTAGATAAAACTCATTGCAAAGTAGACCCTCTCAAGTATCTACTTTTTAAAGCAACGCTCACAGGGTGAACAACTAAATGGGTTATGATTCTGACATAACACAACATTGAGTATGTAGAATGCAAGGCCATTAAAGGACAAGCAATTACAAATCAGCTAGCAGAAGCACCGATATATTCAGAGAATCCACTTGTATTAGAGTTCCCTGATGAGTCCATCTTTAACCTAAGTGTGAAAAATCACTAGAAAATGTACTTTGATGGATCCTACACACAACATGGGTCAAGAGCTGGAGTCTTCTTCATTACACCACAAGGAGATTGCATACCCAAATCATACAAGTTGTCATTTCCTTGCACAAATAACATTGCAAAATATGAGGCTCTTGTCATAGGGCTAAGAATTGCAGTACAGTGGCAGATCATGGCACTCAAAGTCTATGGAGACTCACAACTTATCATCAACTAGGTCAATGATGAGTATCAAATGAAGGACAATGAGTTGACCCCATACAAGAAACTAATGGAAAGCCTTAAAGAGTTCTTCATTGATATCACGTTTGAACAGATACCTAGAGAAAATAACAGAGCAGTAGATGTTATGGAAACAATCGGATCACTACTGGATGTCCCACACAATGTCCCTAAGCAAGAATTCCTCGTAGAGAAGCTTCTCGTACCAACATTTGAGGTACTAGAGTCTGAATTTTTGTGTGAAATCATTGGTCTCAGTGATCCCTAGTATCATGATACATACACCTACTTGAGAATAGGAGTCCTCCTCATTGATATTACCACGAACCTTAAAAGAACATTTGTCAAAAAGTCATCCCATTTTGTTATCTTAAGAGACACCCTATATCGTAGGAGTATCAAGTGAACCTTGTTACGATGCCTTAATGTTGAGGAAGCCTTGAATGCTTTAACCAAGGTACACAATGGCATTTGTGGGTCGGTCACATTCGAGGGGTATGACCTTAGCTAAGAAACTACTAAGGATTGGGTACTATTGGCCGATGATGGAAAGGGAAGCTCATGACTATGTCTAAAGATGTGTGTAGTGTGAATGACATGGGGATCTCATCCATGCACCAGATTAGGAGCTCCACCCAATCATAACACCTTGGCCCTTTTCACAATGGCGGCTCAATCTCATTGGAAAAATTACCCCCACCTCATCCAGTGGACATAAGTTCATCATCACCACAACGAAGTACTTCACAAAGCATGTGGAGGACATTCCCATGGCCTATATCATAAGAAAGTAGATATCCAAGTCCATCTTGACCTACCTAATTTTCCACTATTGTGTCCCTCAGGCCATTACCTCAGATAACAGGACACCTTTCAAAAACTAGGATGTTCGAGACCTATGCTAAAACTTTAATATCCAACATCACTTTTCCACTCCATACTACCCCCAAGGAAATGGCCAAGTTGAGGCTACAAATAATTTTTTTTTTTAGAACCCTAAAGAAAACAATCAATGATGCTAGTCGTGATTGGCACCCACAACTAAATCCCACCTTATGGGCCTACCGAACAAGTATCTGCACACCAACAAGTGCAACCCCTTTCTCCCTAGTCTATGGATTAGAATCCATCCTACTCATTGAGATCAAGATCTCATCCCTAAGAATATCATTGTAGAGTCTCATCACAGATGAAGAATATCTACCAAAACCGTCTCAAGCGAAGCTACAACAAGAAGATTAGGAGTCAAAATTTTCAAGTCGGGGAGCTCGTGTTGAAGGAGAATTAGAAAAATGTACCAAATCCAGACAAAAAGGGCAAGTTCAAACCCAATTGGTTGGGACCCTTCATCATCACAATGAGCTACAAATCAAGAGAATATCAGCTATCAACACCCAAAGGAGAACCTCTATAGGAGCCCATGAATAGCTCCCATCTCAAAAAAAGTTATGCCTAATCTTAAAAGGTGTAAATCAAAAAATCCAAAAAAATCAAAAAATATAAAAATCCAAAAAAGAAAAGAAAAAGAATTGAAAATAGTAAAGAGAAAAAGATTGTCCTCTAGTGAAAACCACTTCGGTGGCGCTTTGGGAAAGTACCTTGGTGAAAACCTAGCAATCAAGTGGCTTTTGTAAATAAGCACTTTCCATCCACTAGGATCTTTGTGGCTTGTTCTGCATCATCCATCTATCTCACTTCCATATCTCCATCCGTCACCCATCCATGTCTACATCATAGCTTGATCGTATGTTCATATCATGATCCCTCCTAAGTACTACTCGGCCCATTCTTAAGGTCAATTTTTCCTACCTACATTGGAGTAGTCTATTGCATCATGCTTGGGGCATGTTCTCATCAGATCAAATTTTTGTATATTCTTGAAATCTTCCTTAAAATCAAAAAATCCAAAACATGTAGAAAATCCAAAAATCCAAAAACATCATAAAATCAAAAAATCCAAAAACATTCAGAACATGTCAAAATCCAAAAATAGGTCAAAAATTCAGTCAAAAAGTAAAAAATAGATTCGTCTTGTCAAACTACGGGTCTCTGAGCTCTGAACGTAGGCAAGGTTGATCTTTGATCATCCCCCAAGAAACTTATGTCAAACCTTTAGGAGTCCATCACAATAAACGGGCAATCCATTTGTTCATGTCTCATTAATAAACGAGTATATGTCACTCGAACTATGCAATCTCTGCATGTATAATGTAGGAAAGGATAATCTTTGATAAGCCCCCAAGGCCCCTAGGACAGGTCTTTAGGTTAGGTCCTTGGTCAAAATCTTAGAAAACCCAAAAACATTGGAAATTTTGAAAATCAAAACATTTGCATAACATCTCGAAAATACCAAAAACAACCTCAAAACATTTCAAAAGATCAAAAACATCCAAATATCTGAAAAAATCCATCCACCCCATCTCACGATCACCTACAATAAACATCACTCACAATAAATCAATTACCACCCTCAACCTTTGGTGAAACAATCAGAAACAAGTCTAGCAAGTTAAAAGTGAAAACTCAAACATCAGGGTCTCAAGTCTAGGTCGGTAAGTAAACAAGTTGGTCAACTCTTGGTATCAATGGTTTATCATCTAGTTTTTCCCAAATCATATGATAACATCATTTCCTAGGATGCATCCTTCCTACAATGGACATTAACATCAGGCATCACCGTAGTTTAGTCTTGGCTAGCGGTTGGAAGAACATTAGCTTGTTTGTTTACTTGATCTTTGTCTTTTGGCTTATCTTATTACATTCATTTTGATGACCTCTCGATGATGTCCAAACAAAAGGATTTAGAGAGAAAAGAATGGAGCAAAAATTATTATTTTTTATCTGTTGTGCTTGTTGGATATTCTTGTAATATAACCTTGGTCATACATACTTTGTTTGGCCTGTAGGGAGGGTGTTTTAAGTGTCTTGTTGACCACATAGGAAGGATTTCCTTTCTATATTTTGGTCCGAGATGTTTGGAATATCTCAATTGCATTTTAAATGAGGTTTCATATGTCAGGTGTGAACAAGAGTACTCTTATCTAATTTTCAAGTCAAATTCCATCGCACTAGGTACAATGTCATCTTGGTTCTATATACCTTGATGCATCGTGCCCATGTGTGTTATCAACATAAGGTAATTAGCCCTTTTAAAATCCTAATTCCTGATAAGTAAAGCATGGTACCATGATAGTTAATCAAAAATATCATTTCTTCTTTCTTATCTTCATGCTAACATGGTACCATGATAGTTAATCAAAAATATCACTAATGCATCCATCCTGCATCCACAAACTATCAGTGTGTTGCATATCATCATATCATATCATAATAGGAAACACTGATCATCTCACATGCATTGCATTATATAATATAGATTGGTTATTCTAAGCATCTCATAAACCATAAATTTGTATCCATTGCATAATCATAAAAGCATCAACATATCATCCACATAAGCATCATCATATCATCCATACATGCATCATCATATCATACATGAAAAAGATACTGTAAAATAAAAAGAGCATGTCATAATATCCCATACATCTCATAACATATAACATTTTCCATTAGGGGCATAATATAGATCTGTTAGTCTAAGCATATTAAAATCATTTGCATATCATAACATTTGCATCCATGCATCCATACTCCATACATCATCATCATAAAAAATACATAGAAAAGATACTAAAAAAGAAATGCATCCATGACATCCATAAGCATCTACATAATAATACATACATCGTATCACATAATATAGAGTCACATCGCATTTGCATCCATCCATAATGCATAAATAAAATAAGACACTTCTCATAAAGAACCAATCATATCATATCATCATGTAACTATCATGGTACAAAATGAGGATCATGTATGTATCAATCAAATGTACAAATTCCCATGGGACTATCAAAAATGGAGCCCATGGATCTCAAAAAGAATCAGGTGTTGCTGATCAAAACTGTGTGAGGTAGCCCTGATGGTTTCTCCCCTCACCAACTTGCCTCTCTAGCTGGTCCTACCTGTATCCTGTCTACTAAGAAAACTTTGGAACTTGAGCTGTCGTAGGCACTGCCTGTTGATAATGCAACTAATAATACTCTGCCTCTAGCACTGCATCAAGGTACATCCATGAGGATTGTCCTGCCCTATGATGTAGCAGCCATGCTCTCTAGTTGTTGTCTCCTGTTGACCTCCTGGGCCAGCGACATGCAACTCTGTCGTCTTTCATTGTTGTCTCTCTTGGTCTCGCTTGGTAGTTAGGCCCTGGACCTATTGTCTGGCCTGGTCCCTCTTGGCTGTAAGTGTTTGTACCTGAGCCTACCCTTGTATCTTCCCCTACAACTATTGTATCAGGGCATCTCTCTGATCAGGCTGAGGTGGTGGAGGTGGTGGTGGTGGCAGTTGATCCCTCTGCGGTAGTTGTTGATCCCTTTGCGATGGTTGCAGATCCCTCTAGGGCAGATTCTAATCCCTCTACTGGTACCCATCCCCCTAGTCCCTCTGGTCTAGCTGGTGTGGAGGTGGTCCTCCTCCTCCTCCTCCTGGAACCCGTCCCCTCCGAGTTGTCCTGCCCTGGGGTGTCCACCATGGAAGTACTGCCCCTAGAACTGTCAAGCAGACTGGAGGCCTGAACCAATCATCATAGGCACGTGTAGTGCCTAGATCTGCCTACCCCTGATCGTAGGCCCATGGCCAAGCTACCAGTTGCTTGAAAGAATTGACTACATCTGATGTTGGGATCGTCTAACCCCATGTGGTCTCTCTGGTAAACTAAGCAAAGATAGCCATGTACTGATCATCGGGGCAGTCTTTCACATTGCCAAACTGTCTCACTACCCTATCAGGTAGGTAGCACTCAATCATGGTGTGCTCACACCCCTGCATAAGTCTATCCTACCTAGTGTAGAATAGTTGTTGACATCATTGTACCAAGTCGACATCTATAGCCAAGGTCTCTAAGTGAACACTGTCATCTTGTCCAAGACCCTCCACCAGTGGGGTAGGTCAGGATTTCCTGTATGGGTAAATGTGAGGCCACCCCTGTACCTCCAAACTATTGGGTCGTCAGGCTCGATGTCGACCACTATAACCCTCAAATGGAGCACGACAATGTGCTCCAAAGCCCATATGTGCAATAAGGTGAACCCGACACCAATCACTTTGCTGTCACAACAGGAAAACTCATGAAAATCATGGTATAATGAGGCCAGCATCACTGGTCCCCAAGCAAAACAACACCTCCTGAATAGCATCCACTCCTAAGCTAGATCCCATCCCGGATTGAAATATCGACCTCATTGATCAGGAGCTACTAGTCCTGATACGATCGCCACAATCAGTCAGAAAGTCGACACCCAACCTCTATAATACTCAAGATTGAGCTATCCATCAATAAAAACAATCTCATCTGTCCCCATGATCTAATATCATGCATCTTTTCCAACATCCATGTCATATATAACTCTCTTATTATGGATGGGAAATCGCAAAATATGCCAGACCTCCTCTAATGTGACGATCGCCTCGCCGGTGAGAAGATGAAAGGATGATGTCTCGTTGTGCCATCGCTCAGCTAACGTGGTCATCACTACCAAATAGGTCCTAATGGTAGGTGCATAAGCAACACACCAGAGGTTGATCACACCAAGTTGCTCCTGTAGTAACTCATGCAGTTTGCTCAATTTGCTAAGCACTGAGGGTCGGTGCTTGTGTGAATGCATAGGCTCTCTGTCCTCCTACACACATGAGGCCATAGCGTCAAGTTTCATAAAAAGACTAAACTCCGTTTGAATTTTTTCGACATTGAAACATCAAATGTCTCACTATTTGCAAAGGTGTCACTCTTTGAAAAATCCAAATTGTGACGCTAGGAACCCCCAAAGTGAAAACTAAGTCACGACATCACTGTTTGATCTGTGGGCCTATTTGACCAAAAACCCTAAAAACCTAACAGAAGCGCAACATCGCCATTTGCAATGGTGTCGCCCTTTGGAGTTTGAACCCCTAAACCTAAAGTGCGACATGGAATCACAAGTCATAGTAGTGGTGCAATTTGAAGTTGAGCGTTGTCGATTATGCACTTTTAGCATCGCTATATAGTGACGCTGGAAAAGTTGACCCTTCAAACTGTGATAAATGCACACAAAAATCAAAATTCAAGGCTGGGTTAGGATAACATACCGCTAGTCCTGCACCTGGAGGTCTCTAGTAGACTCGAACTCGCTCACAAATTTTTCGGGGAAGCACTCTTTGTGCCATTTTTCATGGAGGTCAGAGCTCAAAAAACAAAAAATCTCAAAGTTTGAATGTGAAAATGAATTGAAAGTGACCCCTCGAAGGCTATTTAAGCATGAAAAATTAGTGTTTTTTGACCTGTTTTAGCCGTCAAACTAGGGTTTTGTGCCCTTGACCCCATTTTTACCCAACTGAAGCCTATTTTGCATATTTTTTCCATGTTTTGGCATGTTTTCAGCACCTTGGAGCCTTCTTAGACCCATCGAGCAGCTTGTCCTCTTTTTTGAGAAATCCCCAAAAAACCAAATTTTCATCTTATCTCTCAAGGGGGCAATATAACAACATAATTCTTTCGCTGGGGTGGCGATGGGACATCCGAAAAAATTTGAAATGTTTTGAATTTTGATATCGGCAAGGTTATTCTTTGAACCGACACAGTAGGTACATTGCTTCAGAGAGGGGAAAAATGTAGACACATAAATTATATTGATTGATCTCGTGCACCTGATCCTGATTTACTAACACCAATTCTGCCTAAATCATCTCTCTGCTAACCATTTAATCGAATAATCTTTATTTGATAAAATTCATCACAGTTCCTTTGTTAATTAAATAAATCAACTTTATTTGATTAAGTCATTATCTTCTATTAATTAAATAAATCATTTTATTTGATTAATCCTAATGTTCCTCTTTTAATTAAATAAATCCCTCTATTTGATTAAAGCACATATCTTCCTTTAATTGAATAAACTATTTATTTGATTAAATCTAACATCACCCCTTTTAATTAAATAAAACAAACTTTATTTAATTAAATCTAATATTCATTATTCCTCTCACTTGATTTAAATAAATCCAAAAATCTACATCAAATGTCAAATCAAACTAATCTCCATCTAAGTTAATTAACTCTAACTCTAATCCATCAAAGCTTCTAGATTCTGCAACTTGCACAAGTAAATCAATTTAATTAATTTATAAATTCTTCTATTTTCATTCAAAATGGCATCTGATTGGGATATTCTCTCCATTTGAAATCTCCCTCCCAAAAGGACTTGTCCTCCAACAAGGCATTTAAGCCTCTTACACGTCCTTTTTCTTGAGCCAAGTGGCACTAACTATTCTTCCATCTCTTCCTCCACAAGCCATCTTTCAAATTTCAAATTCCACCTAATTGCATTTATTTTCACATTGATCAAAATGTGCTCCACCTCTCTCCACTAGCATGTTGACAAGTGGCACAATACCATTGGCTTATGTTTAGTACCACATTCTCCATATCTTTCATTCCTCCATCCTTCTCTCCTATAAATGGAGGACTCTTCTACTAATTTGGGATACACAACTTTATGCAAGATTATGATCTACAGATTTGGAGCAAGCTCATCATCATTTTATCAAAGTTTTCATAGTTTCACATCAATCTTAGCTAGGTTATTGCAAATTTCATCAAGGACCACATTGTTCATCATCAAAGCTTGCAAGGAATTGGGAAAGGTCTACTTTCCACATCAAAGTAGCACCAATTCCCCCATGGGATTGAAGGGTTGAATGTTTTGAGCAAGATTTAATAGATTTTATTTCATGTTATTTGCTTTGTTTATTATTCTTTGCATTTGAATGAATTGCATGGGGAATGATTGTTTTAGATGTGTTTGATGACTAACATTGTGTTGTTTGTCTATGTTTGAGCAGGTCTAGAGCTACCATTCACACTCCTATCATATGACTCCTAATAAGGAGTGGTTCACTATGTATACTGCATATGATGGAGGGAATGTCTTCTTAGGAGATAATAGCACAACAAAGATTGTGGGAAAAGGAGAGGTAAAGTTGTGTTTTAGTGATGGTAGGGTTAAGACCCTTAATGATGTTTTACATATTCCAGGACTTGCTAGAAATCTACTTTTTGTATCTAAGTTCAAATATTCTGGAATGCAAGTGACATTTGACAAAGGTGGTTGCAGATTGGTGAAAGGGAATATGGTGGTTGCTAAAGGATCTCAAATTGGGACTTTGTTTAAGCTTAATACCTCCAATTTGAATAAATCAGCCAATGTAACTGAAGCTAAAAATACATGCATGTTGTGGCACCATAGATTGGGCCACATTGGTGAAAAAGGTCTTAGGACCATTCTTAATAAGAAATTGGTTGACGGTATTCCTGATTATAATATTGGCAAAAAATATTTTTGTGAGCATTATGTGTTTGGAAAGCAATCTAGATCTTGATTTCCTAATGGAACAAATAAAGCTAAAGGACTATTAGAGATTATTCATTCAGATGTTATGGGTCCTGTGGATATTGACTCTATTGGAAAATATAGATATTATGTCACATTTATTGATGATGTCTCAAGATACACTTGGATCTATTTTATGCATAACAAATCTGATGTGTTCAATAAGTTTAAAGAATTTAAGGCTTTAGTTGAGAAACAATTAGATCATAAGATAAAAGTGTTGAGATCAAATAATGGTGGTGAATATTGTTTAAGGAATTTGATGATTATTGTAAGCATGGAGGAATTGTGAGACAAAAAACTACTCCTTATACACTTCAACAAAATGGAGTAGCAGAAAGGATGAACTAAACCTTAATGGAAAGAGCTAGGAGTATGTTAAGTAGTGCTAAGCTAGATCGGTACCTTTGGGCCAAGGTTGTAAGTACTTGTTTTTATTTAATCAATAGATCTCCTAGTTCATCTATTGAAGATAAAACCTCTTATGAAATTTAGTTAGGTAGGAAACCTAGTGTTGTACATTTAAGGATCTTTGGTTGTGAGGATTTTTCTCATGTGCCTAAAGAAAAGCGGTATAAGTTGGATTCAAAAGAATAGAAATGGATATTCATAGGTTATGGTGAAAATGTAAAAGGTTACAAGCTTTCAAATCCTCTAACCCAAAAAATTACTTTATCTAGAGATGTGATTTTCAGAGAATTTTATATCTTATACAGGAGAAGAAAACCCAAAGGAGAAGGATACTTCTCGAACAGTGCATTTTGAGAAAAATATTAAGAAGCATGAAGATGCACATGTTGAAAAATTGGATGGATTGGATGAGGAGAGTTCACATAGTTTTGAGATAGATGCTCATGATGAGCATATTGATGAACAAGAAGAACCTTCTTTGAGAAGATCCACAAGACAACAGAATCCCATTGATAGGTATAGCCCACCTGATTTATGTTGTATATTTTCCTTGATGAGTACTAATGATGAACCTAGATCTTACAGGGAAGCTTTTTCTTTAGATGAGAACAAGCTTTGGTCACAAGCTATGCATGAGGAAATGGTTTCCTTGGATACTTGTGACACATGGGATCTTGAGAGCTTTCCCAAAGGAAGAAAGGCCATTGGTTGTAAATGGATCTTTAATAAGAAAATTGGAGCAGATGGTAATCTCGAAAGGTACAGGCTAGATTAGTAGCCAAGGGCTACTCCTAGAGAGAGGGAGTTGAATTTAATGAAATCTTCTCTCCTATTTCTAAATTAACTTCTATTAGATTCTTTTTTATCTATTGCTGCTACTTATGATTTTGAGATAGAGAAAATGGATGTGAAAATTGCTTTCTTACATGGGGATCTTGATGAGGAGATTTATATGATGAAACCTAATGGTTTTGTTGTAAAAGGAAAAGAATTATTGGTTTGCAGGTTAAAGAGATCTTTATATGGATTGAAATAGTCACCAAGAATGTGGTGCTAGAATTTTGATGCTTTTGCATTGAAAATTGGTTAAGTTAGGAGTGAGGAAGATCGTTGTGTTTACATAAAATTTATTGATGATCAGCTTTTAATTATTATCCTGTATGTACATGTTATTGGTAACAACAAGGTAATGATCAAAGAATTAAAAGAACAACTCTCTACGGAATTTGAGATGAACAATCTAGGGGATACAAAATATATCATTGGTATGGAGATCAACGGAGATAGAGGTAATAGAAAGCTTTGCTTAAGTCAAAGCAACTATGTTGATACTATTTTGAAACAATTTAAAATGCATGATAGTAAACCAACTAATATTCCTTTACCAGTTGGCACAGAGTTAAGTTTAGAAATGGATCCTAAATCTAATTTTGATCATGAGGAAATGTCTAAAATTCCATATATGCTAGTGTAGTTGGTAGTTTGATGTATGCAATGGTCTGTACAAGACCAGATATAGCCCAAGCAGTGGGATTTCTAAGTAGGTTTATGTCTAACCCTGGTAAAGAACATTAGACTTATGCTAATAGGGTGTTTGGATATTTACAAGGTACTTCTAATTACTATTTGGTTTATCATGGTTCTAATGATATTGATATTATGCACAAATCATTGGACATATAGGGTTTTGTTGATTCATATTGGGCAGGAGACCTGGACAGTCAGAGGTTGACAAGTGGCTATGTGTTTACTTTGTTTGGAGCTGTGATTAGTTGGATGAGTAAGAGGTATCCTATGGTTGCTTTGTCCGCCACAAAAGCAGAGTACATGGCTGCTACACATGCCTCGAAAGAGGAAGTTTGGTTACAGAGACTTGGGAAAGGTATTGGTTTTAATTGCAAGCAAATTAGACTTGAATGTGATAGTCAAAGTGCTATTTGTTTACCCAAAAATCCTATGTATCATGCTTGTACTAAGCATGTTGATATTCAATGTCACTTTGTGTGAGAAATGGTTGAGAGTGGAAAGGTATTGATTGAGAAAGTTGACACTTTGATCAATGTTGCAAATTATCTTATGAAACCAATTCCTACAGATAAGTTCTCTTGATGTGGGAAGGCCATTGTCCTTGAGTCCTATACTTGATTTATAATAATGATTCCTTGTTTAGAATAATTGCAATGTATAATGTCAAGTTGGAGAATGTTGGGAATAGGATTCTATTTAATTGCAATCCTAAACATATTTCACGTATCTCCTAAGTCCTTGGAAAGTGTTCCCCAACAATAGAATTAGAAAGAGATTAAATTCGAATGAAATGAACATGTAAATTGACATTTGTGATTATTCCTAAATGATAGGAACATGTGGGGATGTCCAAGAGGAGATCCTACAAGATAGGAGTACATGGGGCACCCACATGGAAGGTGGAACCCACCTTGCTTCAATTAACTGTTTGGAGGATTGATAACACTTTAGTAATACATGTTTTTTATCCCAAAAATTAGGGATTGATATTTACGTGAGTGGAGTGGAAATATTAGCTTAGTATCAGTTTAGTTCAGTTTAGTTTAGTTTAGTTCAGTTTAGTTCAGTTCAATTTAGTTCATTTCAATTTAGTTCAGTTTGGTTTAGTTCAGTTAAGTTATGGTTTAGTTATCTTCAGTTGCATGTAGTTATTTTGAATTGAATGCTAGTTGACTTGAGTTGAATTGAGTTGCATGACTAATGAATTCAATTGCATGACAAATAACAAGTGGATAATTTTAGTTAAGTGGGGATGATCAATCATGCATAATGTTTGCATGAATTGGTGGAGAGATATGTTTCAATTAACTAAGATTGACTTGGAGCCACCTTGGGTGCCCAAGTTGTTATCTTTTACTTAACACCTTTTGCATGAGAAGATATTTACAAGGTACAGTCAAGTGGGCCCATTCTTGGCGCCAACTTTGAGGTGAATTTTGCAAGATATTTTCTTGACCAAAGTTCAGTTAAGTGTTCAGTTTGGGGTGCCTAAATTGAGGAAGACTTTGGTTTGACTTCAGATTACATTGTGGAACTCTACTTGCCCAATCTAGGCGTAGATTTTTGTGAGGAGATTTATGCTCTTGTATTGTACAACTCTTATGAGTTTACATGCTCATTTATTATCTATGAATTGTAGAAAGTGTATGAGAGTTTATTACAGGTTGTGAAGAAGGATTGTTGAAGGCAAGGAAACATATCAATCAAGGATTGATACAGTATTATTGTAATCTTGTTCTAAGGTTAAATAATACAAGCACTATTGATTCTAGTGGAGTTTTTCCCTGAAAGGGTTTCTCTACATATATGTTGTGTCACTTCTATCTTCTTGTCTCATTCTTCTACAATCTTTTTTCTCTTTCTACAATTGGTAAAATTGATCTAAATAGATTAATCATACACAAAGAATTGTGACAAAGCTAGTTTTACAAGTTTTAAGCTACAATATTACCTTCATTTCCAACAATAAACCTCTCTCTCAAATTGATAATTGTGATAGATGGATTAGTATGGGCCAACTACACTTGATCCATGAAGATTTGAAGCATAACTATGCCACTAAACATCAGTCTAATAAGATCAATTAATAAAAACTAGACTAAGAATTCATTAAAACTTAACATATTAAGTTACGAAATATTTAGAAATATGTATTCTAATACATTGAAACTTATCCTATTGGGGGAGTGGTGTTGCAATGATGTGGAATGGCAACCCTTTCCCAATCTCGTGGATAAATGAGCCTATTCCAATTGATTCTATTAAAGAGAATCGATGGAACTAATGAAAGATATGTGATGAAACACTATTTAAATGCTAAATTAACATGATGCAATCTATTTTAACATGATCTATGCTAAGATGATCGATATGGATGTATGCAAAGCTAATCTAAATAAATTTTAAGATAAAAGATTGAAACCCTAATTACTAAATATGCTAAATGTATGCATTTATGTTACCATGGAAGCCATTAATGGAAGTTAAGCTAATATGATGCAAGAAATTAAACTAAAAGATGCTAAACAAGTGTTAAAAATGAGTGCAAGTGCAAGTGATTTTAACAACATAAGTTTGTTGCTAAAAGATGGATCCATTTGTCTCCAAATAGTGACCTATTTATAGGAGGACAAATGAGAAATGTGTTGAAATGCACAAGACAATTGAGAGGGGGAGGGGTTTGAATTAGTTGTCAACAATCACAAGCCTCAAACAATTCTTATCTCTACATCCACTTTAATTTTTTATTAAGTATGAGCATGAATTGCAAATGATGGAAAGAAATATCAACACAAGCAACACTAGATTTATGTGGAAAATCCAATAAGGGAAAAACCACGGTGAGAATTAACTCACAATATAAGAGTAATTGCAAAACCATTTACAAAGAGGCTCATTGCCCAAGATAGGACTCATTGTCTAGATAGGACTCACCATCCGAATAAGAGGCTCACTACCTACAAATACAGAAAGATAGAAATAAGAATGTTACATAGAGAACACTATCTCAATGCAACAAAAGATCCACCACAACTTGCACACATATGTAGCCTTGATCAGAAAATTGTAGACAACATCAGCTCACTGCTTTTAGGATTCTAACACATTGAAGTTCTCACTGCCTCAGTTCACTTTCGCACTTTCTTCACATCTACCTTGCTTCTCACACTTGTGTCTTACAATCCTTAACATATTTCCTTGTATTTATACCATCTTCAACCTTAGAAACTTTCTCCAAGGTCGGCTACACACGCTTCATTTTACAAATTCAAATTAGGTTGTCAATTCAACATTCTTGCAGTGGATAAGAGTGGAAGCAGACCAAACCAACACTTAACTAGGACCCAAAACAACATCTTGGATCAATCACATGCTTCCTTAATCGATACTTATCCTTCGCATGACGTGTAAACACCAGGTCGACCAAACCTAATGAAAACACTAATGAGCTTTGAAGTACACGCTTCCGCAACAAGAAGATAACATGCAAACCAAAAAACATGCCTCACCATACACTGGAACACGTATTAGATGCCTTTAGATTCACCTATAGCTACTGCAACAACCTTCATACTCATAACACTTCCATCAGTATATATGGACTGTATAGACACACATAGAAACTCTAAAACTAGTCTGCTGGAGCACCAAACCACGAACACCTTTGATAGAACAAAGATAACACCATTACAAGCCTTCTTCCAGATCCACAAAACCTAAAAAAATTAGTGGAGAACTGTGGAGAAAATAAATTTCTCCCAATCCACAGACAAACAACTCTACCAGATTAGTTCACACACAGGTGAACACAACTTTCACTCTTCATCAAACCAAAAGCTATAATACAGGATATATGACCCAAGGATTTCCATAAACAACACTTCATATCCACACAAGCATAGTATCAACACAAAATAAATGTGGAGCACATACTAGAGCACACGCAATTCTAACTTCACTATTTATTAATTTTCTCAAAAGCACTTGGTAACGCATCACATCAGCACACCTACAACACCATAAAGATAGCTTCATATACTCACATCTCTACAATATCTCAACTATACATGCACCACATGTAATCACTTGATTCCTTTCTCTGCAACAACCTATATTGTTTTGACATCAATGACAACATTAATGACAACACTACCATACGCATTCATACTTGCAACAATCTCCCCCTTTTTCATTGATGGAAACACATGACTCTCTCTCCCCCTTTGACATCAATGGAAAAGAATAAAAAAAATTTACATAGTTCTGATCACTCCTCCTTAGGAGTGCACCCATGGCAACACACCTCTCATACTGCAACAATGATAATTCCTACTCCCCCTGAGGAGTAGACCCCAGTCATCAGTCTAGACAAATGATGAATTTGTAGATCCACTAGAATGATGCACCTCCATGTGCACCTAGTTCAAAGTAGGGGTAGAAATCCCCAATTTCTCCCTGAGATAATCAAAAGTATCCTTCAGAAGAGCTTTAGTAAACATATCAGTAATTTGATCCTTTGTAGGCACATACTCAAGCTTGACTTCATTCTCCAATACCTTCTCTCTTAAGAAATGATATCTGATAAATATATGCTTTTTCCTTGAATGCATTACCAGATTCTTTGAAATATTTATTGCACTTGTATTATCATAGAAGATAGGGATAGGTTCATCACACATCACTCTTATATCCTTCAATGTTTGCTTCATCCATAGTACTTATGTGCAGCAAGATGCTACTGCATTGTACTCGACTTCTGCAGTGGATAAAGAAACTGAATCATGTTTCTTACTTAGCCATGAAACCAACCTACATCCAAGAAAGAATGCACCACGACTTGTACTCTTCTGTTCATCTACACAACTAGCCCAATCTGCATCAATGTAAGCACTCAAAGTAAAATCAATATCCTTAGGATACCGCGAAACATAATCCAGAGCCCCTTTTAGATATCTTACTATCCTTTTCACAGCTATAACATGTGTTTCTTTGGGTTTTGCTTGAAATATGGCAACCAAACATATTGCATGCATTATATCCATTCAAGTAGCAATAAGATATAATAGTCCACCAATCATAGATCTGTACATGCTCTGATCAACTTTAGGAGATTCATCATCCTTACTTAGTTTGCATCTAGTCACCATAGGGGTACAGACTGGTTTGGAGTCATCCATTCCAAACTTCTTCAGCAGTTCTTTAACATACTTTGATTGTGAAATGAATATGCCCTTACTAGTTTGATTCACTTGAAGTCCAAGAAAGAAATTCAACTCACTAATCATAGACATTTCAAACTCTTTTTACATCTCCTTTGCAAATTTCTTGCACATACCCTCATTTCCTCCAAAGATAACGTCATTAGCATACACAACCAATATCAAATTTTTGTTTCCTTCAACCTTGAAATAGAGATTATTGTATGCAGAGCCTTTGTTGAACCTTTGCTGAGTCAAGTACATGTCCAACCTTGCATACCATGCTCTGGGAGCCTGTTTGAGTCCATACAATACCTTTTTCAACTTACAGACCATGTCCGATTGATTTGATAATTGAAATCCCTTTGGTTGTTCCATGTAGACCTCTTCTTCCAATTATCCATTCAAGAATGCAGACTTAGCATCCATCTAGTATACCTTAAAATATTTGTGAGCAGAGAATGCCACAAACATCTGAATAGCCTCCATTCTTGCCACTAGGGAAAATGTCTCCTCAAATTTTATTCCTTCAACCTATGAATAACCTTTGCACACAATCCTTGCTTTGTTTCTTACTACTTCACCATTCTCATTCAGCTTATTCTTGAATACCCATTTTGTACCAATTATATTCTTGTTTACCGGTCTAGTAACCAATTCCCATGTCTAATTTTTCTCTATCTATTTTAATTCCTCTTTCATTTATCTAATCTAGTTTTCATCTTTTCATGCTTCACACACTATTTTAGGTTCTATCTTGGAAAGTAAACAAAAAATTTCCTCAGCTGCCACCACTTTTCTTCTTGTCATTATACTTTTGTCTTTGTCTCCAATTATTTGTTCTTCCAGATGATTTTTCTGTACATATTTTGGAGTCTGGAAGCGGGTTTCGAGCTTTGCTTCTTTCGATTTTTATTCTTCTTCCTTAGCTTTATACTTGGACTTGTAAGCAGATAGAGTTCAACTGGTTCAACTGCGCTTATTTTCGGCTAATCTGTGCATATTTTCATTAGCTTTTACATTTGCGCTTTCAACAATATTTCTCAATATTTTATTGTAGCATCTATAAGCTTTGATTTTGGTTGAATATCCAAGGAAAATGCCTTCATCACATCTTGCATCAAAATTTCCTAGGTTCTCATCATCTCTTTTTAATATAACATTTTTCTCCCAAATTATACTTAGTTCATAAGGTTGCTTTGTGTTTGTTACCTTTGATCTAAAACTCATTAAGAAAATAAAGCAATTGTGAATTAGCTCTCCTCAATATACTCGGTACATTCCATTTTTAGCTTTCATCACTTAGTCCCTTGTAGCTTCTTAAATAGTCTAGTTCTTCCTCTTAGCAACTCCATTTTGCTTAGGAGTTCTAGGAGTAGAAAGATTCTTCTTTATACCATGCTATTCACAAAACATATTAAACTCATTGGAGGTGAATTATCCATCTTTGTTAGACCTTAAACATTTGATTTTTAGGTTCACTTCATTCTCTACCATAGCCTTGAGGCAGCTGAATCTATCTAGAGCTTAAGCTTCTCCTAAGAAAATTAACCCATGTCATTCTATAATAATCATCAATAAGAAGCATAAAATACCTGTCACCATTAAGACTTGTTGTTCTTCTAGGACCACAAAGATCTGTATGAATCAATTCCAACATTCTAGTAGTTGATTGTTCTTTTCCTTTAAAGCTACAACTTGTTTGTTTTCCCAACTAACAACTTCTACAAATAGTATTGGTAGGCTTTGTGATTCTAGGAAAATCCATGACAACTTCTCTTGAACTAATCTTGATTAGGTTGTCAAATTTTACATGTCTCATCCTCTAGTTCCATAGACAACATTCATTAACTTGAGACACAAATCACTGACCATCAGTACCCTTAAGCTAATAAATGTTTCCATGTGTTCTTCTGTAGCTTCACCCGCGGTTTAGGACCTTTTTACGATCTCACGAGTATTTTTCACCGAAACACAAGTTTAAATCCTTTGCTACACATTTTTTAACCTCAAGAGATTATGCCTTAAAGGTGCCAGATAATAGACATCGCTCCGATTATTGTGTTCTCCATCAAAACTAATTGTTCCTTTTCCAACAATCGTTGCACCAGAATCATCTCCAAACATGACTAATCCTCCATCATACTTTTCAAGTTTAGTGAACTTACTTTTGTCTATGGGCATATGATTTGAGCAACCACTATCAATTACCCAATAATCTTCATCTTGTCTAGCATGAAAGGCAGTAACCAAAGTACCTTCCATCTCTCCTTCTTGTTTTCTGGACCACATTCCCTTGCACATCTTCCATGGTTAGTAGACATTGATTTATTCTCTAAGTCTAGAAACAAGCATTCATCTTTATAATTCTCACAATCAGATTCATCATTAGAAATTCTAGTATCTTCTCTAACATAATAAAATTTCTTGAAATTTTTATCCTTTTTGTCTTTATTGTCTCTACTCTTCTTATGTATGGCTCCATTTGGACATCTTGAAGCATAGTGACCAATATTTCCACAATTGAAACATTTAAAAGGTAGCATACATTTGTACTTACCGATATCTTTCTTCAACTTCCTTGTAAAATTTTCTTCCAACTCTAAACTATCACCATCCAAATCATCTTTTGTCTTAGTGGTTTTGAAGGTTGTTTCTATTTTCTCCTTTTCTTTTCCAAATTTCCTCATTTTGAAAGTAGTCAAGGTGCCAAATAGCTATTCTTTAGTGAATTTCTTTGGATCATACACTTCCTCAATGGATGAGACCTTGTCACTGTAACTCTCTGGTAGGGTCATCAGAATATTCTCCATTACATCTTCATTTGTCAGAGTACCACATTGAATTTTGACTTCATTTACTGCAATATCAACCCTCTGAAGTAGCTTTGGAAATGTCTTACCTTCTTTTTTCAAGAGTTCTCATATTTGTGCTTAGTTGTTAGCTGTGACAGGCGGCTATGTCATTTCATTCAGGATATCTTTCCAATTTTTGAAGCTGCTTAAGCAATGCCCAATGAAATAACTTTTTTCATCTGAATCTTAGATAAAGAACTATACATTGTATACCTTTCTTTTTCATTTTCTTCATAGGTAGAAATCTCATTTGCAGAAGAAGGACCACTTGTCAACTCAACATATTTTGTCTCAACAGCTTTCCAAGTCTTGTAACCAAGAGAGATCAGGTAACCTCTCATCTGCACTTTCTAGAAACTATAGTCAGATCCATCAAACACATGGATTGTTAATTTGTGCACCATCGGATCTACCTCAAGCGATTAAGCTCTTCTCCGAGGAACTAAAGCTCTAATACCAATTGTTGAAATGCACAAGACAACTAAGAGGGGGGGTGAATCAGTTGTCACAAATCACAAACCTCAAACAATTATTATCTCTACATCCACTTTAATTTGTTATTAAGTATGAGCATGAAGTGAAAATGAAAAAAAGCAATATCAACACAAGCAACACCGAATTTACATGGAAAACCCAATAAGGGAAAAACCATGGTGAGAATTAACTCACAATATAAGAGTAATTGCAAAATCGTTTACAAAGAGGATCACTTCCAAAGGGTCTCACTTCCCAAGATAGGACTCACTATTCAAATAAGAGGCTCACTGCCTACATATATAGAAAGATAGAAATAAGAATGTTACACAGAGAACATTATCTCAATGCAACAGAAGATCCACCACAACAACTTGCACACATCCACAGCCTTGATTAGAAAATTGTAGACATTGTTGGCTCACTGCTTTCAGGAGTCTAACACATTGAATTTCTTGATACCTCAGTTCACTTTCACACTATCTTCGCATCTACCTTGCTTCTCACACTTGTGGCTTACAATCCTTAACATCTTTCCTTGTATTTATACTATCTTCAACCTTAGAAACTTTCTCCAAGGTCGGCTACACAGGCTTCATTTTACAAATTCAAATTAGGTCGACAACTCAACATTCCTGTGGTGGATAAGAATGAGATCGGACCAAACCAACACTTAATCAGGACCTAAAACAACATCTTGGATCAATCACATGCTTTCTTAATTGATACTTATCCTTTACATGACATGTAAACACCAGGTCGATCAAACCTAATGAAAACACCAATGAACTTTGAAGTACACACTTCCACAACAAGAAGATAACATGCAAACCACAAAACATGCTTCACCATACACTGGAACACATCTTAGATGCCTTCATATTCATCTGTAGCTACTACAACAACCTTCATACTCATAACACTTTCCATCAGTCCATCCAGACTGTAGAGACACACATAGAAGCTCTAAAACTAGTCTTCTCAAACACCAAATTGTGAACACCTTTGATAGAACACAGATAACACCATTACAATCCTTCTTCCAGATTTGCAAGACCTGAAACAAACCAGCGGAGGACTATGGAGTAGATACATTTCTCCCAGTCCACAAACAAACAACTCTGCTAGACCAGTGAACACAACTTTCACTCTTCATCAAACCAGAAGCTATAATCCAGGATATATCACCCAAGGATTCCCATAAACAACACTTCAAATCCACGCAATCATAGGATCAACACAAAATAAATATGGAGCACATACTGGAGCACACACAATTCTGAATTCACTATTTATTAATTTTCTCAAAAGCACCTGGTAACTCATCACATCAATACACCTGCAACACCATAAAGATAGCTCCATGTACTCAACATCTCTATAGTATCTCAACTATACATGCACCACCTACAATCACTTGATTCCTTTCTCTGCAACAAACTATACTGTGTTGACATCAATGACAACATTAATGACAACACCACCATACTCATTCATACTTGTAAAAAAATGAAGGGTTGAGATTGAAAAATCTATTCAATGGTCAAGGATGGAGGAAAGGTGAAACATGGATCATGGATTCTCATCAATGGATAAGAATCAATGATCACATGGATCAAGGAAAGAATCAAGGATCCATATTCTTCCAAACAAACACACTCAAAACTTGCACAAGAAGTCTTGTAAGTTTGTTAGGAAGAAAAATATTCTCTTTTTCAAATGAGTGAGGAGAGAATATTCTTTTGAATATTCTCATGGGTGAGGGGAAATTAGATATTTAGCAAATTAAAACAAATTTTTAATGTGCAAAGGGGAAGGAATATTCCATGGGAATGTTCCTTTTGGGGGAATGTGCAAAGGAGGTATATTCCCTTGCAAGTGGGGTGGATTAGATTATTTAGTAATTTATAATTAAACAAATGTTTAATTGTGCAATTAGGGGAATTTCATGATATTCATTAAATAAAGTGATTTAATGAAAGGGGGAAAGTGAAATGATATTTAATCAAATAACTTAGGGTTATTTAATTAAATAAGAAGACTTAGGGATTTAAATTAAATAACTTGATGTATTTAATTTAATAGGATGAAATGTTAGCATGGAAGGGGGTGAATTAACTTGATTAGATTAATTAAGTTAATAGATGAAAATGATGTAATTAATTAAATAGTGATACAAATTTAATCAATTAAGTGAAAAGAGGATGGATTTTAGGAGGAAATGATGTTAGTATACCTGATTCAAGTGAATGATATCATTCAAGACATTTTTAAGTATCTAAAATAATATACTTCTCTCAAAATACTCAAGCTCTCACACAATACTTAGAATGAACTTGCAGAATAATGCAGACTAGAAGTGGAGAATAGAATGTAATAGAATGCAAATGGAATGTGTCCCCAAAAGAGAGAATAAGCCTCTCTATTTATACAACAAGATGGAGAATTCATAGCCTACAAAAAAGAAATGTATATTGACAACAAACTCTATGCAAGTCGACTCACTTCACTTGGAAAAAAGGTGGCAACAAATAAAGAGTTTTCTTAGCACATTAAGCTATAGGTTGACATCTAAGTTTGACAATATATTATGACTATTTCAATCTGCACATGACCAAATGGTGATAATTTAATTGCTTCCAAAATGTACTTCTACAACAATTAGAACTTCATAATATGGTGCCAAGCAAGCAGCCATGAGCTCCCTATAAGTTTGGCATGATCTTTCTCATTGAATCAGTCAACTCTCAAAATGCAACTCATGCTCAAGTCGACTAAGTCTTTGCTTTGCAGCAAACAGAGTATTGAAGAGTTGCTTGACACATAAATGATATTTTGACCATTTCATCACCTTGTTATAACTTATCCTATCATCATGCATTTACATTTACTTTATTGTTGGTATTAATCCATCGATATATGATAAGGCATCTCAAGTAGATTGCAATTTACTAAGTCAAAGATGTTCTATCTAAAAGCATCAACTATGTCAAATTCCCCATATCAACTTAACTGCTACAAATTATATTGCATATAAATCAATCTTTACTCATTGCCATTATGTATTATATTCGGCCTTTAACATGTTTGGATCGACCTATGCTTATTTAAATAAATCGGCCTCTAAGCATAGCATATGTCAATCGATCTCCAAGCATCTAATCATATTTAAATATATATTCATATATTTACATATACATATATATGTATATGTACACACGCGCGCGCGCGCGCGCGCACGCACACACACACACACATAATATATATATATATATAT
>VDFB02270651.1:230958868-230988679 GCA_007258455.2 Sequoia sempervirens | reverse complement strand
CTCTATAATACTCAAGATTGAGCTATCCATCAATAAAAACAATCTCATCTGTCCCCATGATCTAATATCATGCATCTTTTCCAACATCCATGTCATATATAACTCTCTTATTATGGATGGGAAATCGCAAAATATGCCAGACCTCCTCTAATGTGACGATCGCCTCGCCGGTGAGAAGATGAAAGGATGATGTCTCGTTGTGCCATCGCTCAGCTAACGTGGTCATCACTACCAAATAGGTCCTAATGGTAGGTGCATAAGCAACACACCAGAGGTTGATCACACCAAGTTGCTCCTGTAGTAACTCATGCAGTTTGCTCAATTTGCTAAGCACTGAGGGTCGGTGCTTGTGTGAATGCATAGGCTCTCTGTCCTCCTACACACATGAGGCCATAGCGTCAAGTTTCATAAAAAGACTAAACTCCGTTTGAATTTTTTCGACATTGAAACATCAAATGTCTCACTATTTGCAAAGGTGTCACTCTTTGAAAAATCCAAATTGTGACGCTAGGAACCCCCAAAGTGAAAACTAAGTCACGACATCACTGTTTGATCTGTGGGCCTATTTGACCAAAAACCCTAAAAACCTAACAGAAGCGCAACATCGCCATTTGCAATGGTGTCGCCCTTTGGAGTTTGAACCCCTAAACCTAAAGTGCGACATGGAATCACAAGTCATAGTAGTGGTGCAATTTGAAGTTGAGCGTTGTCGATTATGCACTTTTAGCATCGCTATATAGTGACGCTGGAAAAGTTGACCCTTCAAACTGTGATAAATGCACACAAAAATCAAAATTCAAGGCTGGGTTAGGATAACATACCGCTAGTCCTGCACCTGGAGGTCTCTAGTAGACTCGAACTCGCTCACAAATTTTTCGGGGAAGCACTCTTTGTGCCATTTTTCATGGAGGTCAGAGCTCAAAAAACAAAAAATCTCAAAGTTTGAATGTGAAAATGAATTGAAAGTGACCCCTCGAAGGCTATTTAAGCATGAAAAATTAGTGTTTTTTGACCTGTTTTAGCCGTCAAACTAGGGTTTTGTGCCCTTGACCCCATTTTTACCCAACTGAAGCCTATTTTGCATATTTTTTCCATGTTTTGGCATGTTTTCAGCACCTTGGAGCCTTCTTAGACCCATCGAGCAGCTTGTCCTCTTTTTTGAGAAATCCCCAAAAAACCAAATTTTCATCTTATCTCTCAAGGGGGCAATATAACAACATAATTCTTTCGCTGGGGTGGCGATGGGACATCCGAAAAAATTTGAAATGTTTTGAATTTTGATATCGGCAAGGTTATTCTTTGAACCGACACAGTAGGTACATTGCTTCAGAGAGGGGAAAAATGTAGACACATAAATTATATTGATTGATCTCGTGCACCTGATCCTGATTTACTAACACCAATTCTGCCTAAATCATCTCTCTGCTAACCATTTAATCGAATAATCTTTATTTGATAAAATTCATCACAGTTCCTTTGTTAATTAAATAAATCAACTTTATTTGATTAAGTCATTATCTTCTATTAATTAAATAAATCATTTTATTTGATTAATCCTAATGTTCCTCTTTTAATTAAATAAATCCCTCTATTTGATTAAAGCACATATCTTCCTTTAATTGAATAAACTATTTATTTGATTAAATCTAACATCACCCCTTTTAATTAAATAAAACAAACTTTATTTAATTAAATCTAATATTCATTATTCCTCTCACTTGATTTAAATAAATCCAAAAATCTACATCAAATGTCAAATCAAACTAATCTCCATCTAAGTTAATTAACTCTAACTCTAATCCATCAAAGCTTCTAGATTCTGCAACTTGCACAAGTAAATCAATTTAATTAATTTATAAATTCTTCTATTTTCATTCAAAATGGCATCTGATTGGGATATTCTCTCCATTTGAAATCTCCCTCCCAAAAGGACTTGTCCTCCAACAAGGCATTTAAGCCTCTTACACGTCCTTTTTCTTGAGCCAAGTGGCACTAACTATTCTTCCATCTCTTCCTCCACAAGCCATCTTTCAAATTTCAAATTCCACCTAATTGCATTTATTTTCACATTGATCAAAATGTGCTCCACCTCTCTCCACTAGCATGTTGACAAGTGGCACAATACCATTGGCTTATGTTTAGTACCACATTCTCCATATCTTTCATTCCTCCATCCTTCTCTCCTATAAATGGAGGACTCTTCTACTAATTTGGGATACACAACTTTATGCAAGATTATGATCTACAGATTTGGAGCAAGCTCATCATCATTTTATCAAAGTTTTCATAGTTTCACATCAATCTTAGCTAGGTTATTGCAAATTTCATCAAGGACCACATTGTTCATCATCAAAGCTTGCAAGGAATTGGGAAAGGTCTACTTTCCACATCAAAGTAGCACCAATTCCCCCATGGGATTGAAGGGTTGAATGTTTTGAGCAAGATTTAATAGATTTTATTTCATGTTATTTGCTTTGTTTATTATTCTTTGCATTTGAATGAATTGCATGGGGAATGATTGTTTTAGATGTGTTTGATGACTAACATTGTGTTGTTTGTCTATGTTTGAGCAGGTCTAGAGCTACCATTCACACTCCTATCATATGACTCCTAATAAGGAGTGGTTCACTATGTATACTGCATATGATGGAGGGAATGTCTTCTTAGGAGATAATAGCACAACAAAGATTGTGGGAAAAGGAGAGGTAAAGTTGTGTTTTAGTGATGGTAGGGTTAAGACCCTTAATGATGTTTTACATATTCCAGGACTTGCTAGAAATCTACTTTTTGTATCTAAGTTCAAATATTCTGGAATGCAAGTGACATTTGACAAAGGTGGTTGCAGATTGGTGAAAGGGAATATGGTGGTTGCTAAAGGATCTCAAATTGGGACTTTGTTTAAGCTTAATACCTCCAATTTGAATAAATCAGCCAATGTAACTGAAGCTAAAAATACATGCATGTTGTGGCACCATAGATTGGGCCACATTGGTGAAAAAGGTCTTAGGACCATTCTTAATAAGAAATTGGTTGACGGTATTCCTGATTATAATATTGGCAAAAAATATTTTTGTGAGCATTATGTGTTTGGAAAGCAATCTAGATCTTGATTTCCTAATGGAACAAATAAAGCTAAAGGACTATTAGAGATTATTCATTCAGATGTTATGGGTCCTGTGGATATTGACTCTATTGGAAAATATAGATATTATGTCACATTTATTGATGATGTCTCAAGATACACTTGGATCTATTTTATGCATAACAAATCTGATGTGTTCAATAAGTTTAAAGAATTTAAGGCTTTAGTTGAGAAACAATTAGATCATAAGATAAAAGTGTTGAGATCAAATAATGGTGGTGAATATTGTTTAAGGAATTTGATGATTATTGTAAGCATGGAGGAATTGTGAGACAAAAAACTACTCCTTATACACTTCAACAAAATGGAGTAGCAGAAAGGATGAACTAAACCTTAATGGAAAGAGCTAGGAGTATGTTAAGTAGTGCTAAGCTAGATCGGTACCTTTGGGCCAAGGTTGTAAGTACTTGTTTTTATTTAATCAATAGATCTCCTAGTTCATCTATTGAAGATAAAACCTCTTATGAAATTTAGTTAGGTAGGAAACCTAGTGTTGTACATTTAAGGATCTTTGGTTGTGAGGATTTTTCTCATGTGCCTAAAGAAAAGCGGTATAAGTTGGATTCAAAAGAATAGAAATGGATATTCATAGGTTATGGTGAAAATGTAAAAGGTTACAAGCTTTCAAATCCTCTAACCCAAAAAATTACTTTATCTAGAGATGTGATTTTCAGAGAATTTTATATCTTATACAGGAGAAGAAAACCCAAAGGAGAAGGATACTTCTCGAACAGTGCATTTTGAGAAAAATATTAAGAAGCATGAAGATGCACATGTTGAAAAATTGGATGGATTGGATGAGGAGAGTTCACATAGTTTTGAGATAGATGCTCATGATGAGCATATTGATGAACAAGAAGAACCTTCTTTGAGAAGATCCACAAGACAACAGAATCCCATTGATAGGTATAGCCCACCTGATTTATGTTGTATATTTTCCTTGATGAGTACTAATGATGAACCTAGATCTTACAGGGAAGCTTTTTCTTTAGATGAGAACAAGCTTTGGTCACAAGCTATGCATGAGGAAATGGTTTCCTTGGATACTTGTGACACATGGGATCTTGAGAGCTTTCCCAAAGGAAGAAAGGCCATTGGTTGTAAATGGATCTTTAATAAGAAAATTGGAGCAGATGGTAATCTCGAAAGGTACAGGCTAGATTAGTAGCCAAGGGCTACTCCTAGAGAGAGGGAGTTGAATTTAATGAAATCTTCTCTCCTATTTCTAAATTAACTTCTATTAGATTCTTTTTTATCTATTGCTGCTACTTATGATTTTGAGATAGAGAAAATGGATGTGAAAATTGCTTTCTTACATGGGGATCTTGATGAGGAGATTTATATGATGAAACCTAATGGTTTTGTTGTAAAAGGAAAAGAATTATTGGTTTGCAGGTTAAAGAGATCTTTATATGGATTGAAATAGTCACCAAGAATGTGGTGCTAGAATTTTGATGCTTTTGCATTGAAAATTGGTTAAGTTAGGAGTGAGGAAGATCGTTGTGTTTACATAAAATTTATTGATGATCAGCTTTTAATTATTATCCTGTATGTACATGTTATTGGTAACAACAAGGTAATGATCAAAGAATTAAAAGAACAACTCTCTACGGAATTTGAGATGAACAATCTAGGGGATACAAAATATATCATTGGTATGGAGATCAACGGAGATAGAGGTAATAGAAAGCTTTGCTTAAGTCAAAGCAACTATGTTGATACTATTTTGAAACAATTTAAAATGCATGATAGTAAACCAACTAATATTCCTTTACCAGTTGGCACAGAGTTAAGTTTAGAAATGGATCCTAAATCTAATTTTGATCATGAGGAAATGTCTAAAATTCCATATATGCTAGTGTAGTTGGTAGTTTGATGTATGCAATGGTCTGTACAAGACCAGATATAGCCCAAGCAGTGGGATTTCTAAGTAGGTTTATGTCTAACCCTGGTAAAGAACATTAGACTTATGCTAATAGGGTGTTTGGATATTTACAAGGTACTTCTAATTACTATTTGGTTTATCATGGTTCTAATGATATTGATATTATGCACAAATCATTGGACATATAGGGTTTTGTTGATTCATATTGGGCAGGAGACCTGGACAGTCAGAGGTTGACAAGTGGCTATGTGTTTACTTTGTTTGGAGCTGTGATTAGTTGGATGAGTAAGAGGTATCCTATGGTTGCTTTGTCCGCCACAAAAGCAGAGTACATGGCTGCTACACATGCCTCGAAAGAGGAAGTTTGGTTACAGAGACTTGGGAAAGGTATTGGTTTTAATTGCAAGCAAATTAGACTTGAATGTGATAGTCAAAGTGCTATTTGTTTACCCAAAAATCCTATGTATCATGCTTGTACTAAGCATGTTGATATTCAATGTCACTTTGTGTGAGAAATGGTTGAGAGTGGAAAGGTATTGATTGAGAAAGTTGACACTTTGATCAATGTTGCAAATTATCTTATGAAACCAATTCCTACAGATAAGTTCTCTTGATGTGGGAAGGCCATTGTCCTTGAGTCCTATACTTGATTTATAATAATGATTCCTTGTTTAGAATAATTGCAATGTATAATGTCAAGTTGGAGAATGTTGGGAATAGGATTCTATTTAATTGCAATCCTAAACATATTTCACGTATCTCCTAAGTCCTTGGAAAGTGTTCCCCAACAATAGAATTAGAAAGAGATTAAATTCGAATGAAATGAACATGTAAATTGACATTTGTGATTATTCCTAAATGATAGGAACATGTGGGGATGTCCAAGAGGAGATCCTACAAGATAGGAGTACATGGGGCACCCACATGGAAGGTGGAACCCACCTTGCTTCAATTAACTGTTTGGAGGATTGATAACACTTTAGTAATACATGTTTTTTATCCCAAAAATTAGGGATTGATATTTACGTGAGTGGAGTGGAAATATTAGCTTAGTATCAGTTTAGTTCAGTTTAGTTTAGTTTAGTTCAGTTTAGTTCAGTTCAATTTAGTTCATTTCAATTTAGTTCAGTTTGGTTTAGTTCAGTTAAGTTATGGTTTAGTTATCTTCAGTTGCATGTAGTTATTTTGAATTGAATGCTAGTTGACTTGAGTTGAATTGAGTTGCATGACTAATGAATTCAATTGCATGACAAATAACAAGTGGATAATTTTAGTTAAGTGGGGATGATCAATCATGCATAATGTTTGCATGAATTGGTGGAGAGATATGTTTCAATTAACTAAGATTGACTTGGAGCCACCTTGGGTGCCCAAGTTGTTATCTTTTACTTAACACCTTTTGCATGAGAAGATATTTACAAGGTACAGTCAAGTGGGCCCATTCTTGGCGCCAACTTTGAGGTGAATTTTGCAAGATATTTTCTTGACCAAAGTTCAGTTAAGTGTTCAGTTTGGGGTGCCTAAATTGAGGAAGACTTTGGTTTGACTTCAGATTACATTGTGGAACTCTACTTGCCCAATCTAGGCGTAGATTTTTGTGAGGAGATTTATGCTCTTGTATTGTACAACTCTTATGAGTTTACATGCTCATTTATTATCTATGAATTGTAGAAAGTGTATGAGAGTTTATTACAGGTTGTGAAGAAGGATTGTTGAAGGCAAGGAAACATATCAATCAAGGATTGATACAGTATTATTGTAATCTTGTTCTAAGGTTAAATAATACAAGCACTATTGATTCTAGTGGAGTTTTTCCCTGAAAGGGTTTCTCTACATATATGTTGTGTCACTTCTATCTTCTTGTCTCATTCTTCTACAATCTTTTTTCTCTTTCTACAATTGGTAAAATTGATCTAAATAGATTAATCATACACAAAGAATTGTGACAAAGCTAGTTTTACAAGTTTTAAGCTACAATATTACCTTCATTTCCAACAATAAACCTCTCTCTCAAATTGATAATTGTGATAGATGGATTAGTATGGGCCAACTACACTTGATCCATGAAGATTTGAAGCATAACTATGCCACTAAACATCAGTCTAATAAGATCAATTAATAAAAACTAGACTAAGAATTCATTAAAACTTAACATATTAAGTTACGAAATATTTAGAAATATGTATTCTAATACATTGAAACTTATCCTATTGGGGGAGTGGTGTTGCAATGATGTGGAATGGCAACCCTTTCCCAATCTCGTGGATAAATGAGCCTATTCCAATTGATTCTATTAAAGAGAATCGATGGAACTAATGAAAGATATGTGATGAAACACTATTTAAATGCTAAATTAACATGATGCAATCTATTTTAACATGATCTATGCTAAGATGATCGATATGGATGTATGCAAAGCTAATCTAAATAAATTTTAAGATAAAAGATTGAAACCCTAATTACTAAATATGCTAAATGTATGCATTTATGTTACCATGGAAGCCATTAATGGAAGTTAAGCTAATATGATGCAAGAAATTAAACTAAAAGATGCTAAACAAGTGTTAAAAATGAGTGCAAGTGCAAGTGATTTTAACAACATAAGTTTGTTGCTAAAAGATGGATCCATTTGTCTCCAAATAGTGACCTATTTATAGGAGGACAAATGAGAAATGTGTTGAAATGCACAAGACAATTGAGAGGGGGAGGGGTTTGAATTAGTTGTCAACAATCACAAGCCTCAAACAATTCTTATCTCTACATCCACTTTAATTTTTTATTAAGTATGAGCATGAATTGCAAATGATGGAAAGAAATATCAACACAAGCAACACTAGATTTATGTGGAAAATCCAATAAGGGAAAAACCACGGTGAGAATTAACTCACAATATAAGAGTAATTGCAAAACCATTTACAAAGAGGCTCATTGCCCAAGATAGGACTCATTGTCTAGATAGGACTCACCATCCGAATAAGAGGCTCACTACCTACAAATACAGAAAGATAGAAATAAGAATGTTACATAGAGAACACTATCTCAATGCAACAAAAGATCCACCACAACTTGCACACATATGTAGCCTTGATCAGAAAATTGTAGACAACATCAGCTCACTGCTTTTAGGATTCTAACACATTGAAGTTCTCACTGCCTCAGTTCACTTTCGCACTTTCTTCACATCTACCTTGCTTCTCACACTTGTGTCTTACAATCCTTAACATATTTCCTTGTATTTATACCATCTTCAACCTTAGAAACTTTCTCCAAGGTCGGCTACACACGCTTCATTTTACAAATTCAAATTAGGTTGTCAATTCAACATTCTTGCAGTGGATAAGAGTGGAAGCAGACCAAACCAACACTTAACTAGGACCCAAAACAACATCTTGGATCAATCACATGCTTCCTTAATCGATACTTATCCTTCGCATGACGTGTAAACACCAGGTCGACCAAACCTAATGAAAACACTAATGAGCTTTGAAGTACACGCTTCCGCAACAAGAAGATAACATGCAAACCAAAAAACATGCCTCACCATACACTGGAACACGTATTAGATGCCTTTAGATTCACCTATAGCTACTGCAACAACCTTCATACTCATAACACTTCCATCAGTATATATGGACTGTATAGACACACATAGAAACTCTAAAACTAGTCTGCTGGAGCACCAAACCACGAACACCTTTGATAGAACAAAGATAACACCATTACAAGCCTTCTTCCAGATCCACAAAACCTAAAAAAATTAGTGGAGAACTGTGGAGAAAATAAATTTCTCCCAATCCACAGACAAACAACTCTACCAGATTAGTTCACACACAGGTGAACACAACTTTCACTCTTCATCAAACCAAAAGCTATAATACAGGATATATGACCCAAGGATTTCCATAAACAACACTTCATATCCACACAAGCATAGTATCAACACAAAATAAATGTGGAGCACATACTAGAGCACACGCAATTCTAACTTCACTATTTATTAATTTTCTCAAAAGCACTTGGTAACGCATCACATCAGCACACCTACAACACCATAAAGATAGCTTCATATACTCACATCTCTACAATATCTCAACTATACATGCACCACATGTAATCACTTGATTCCTTTCTCTGCAACAACCTATATTGTTTTGACATCAATGACAACATTAATGACAACACTACCATACGCATTCATACTTGCAACAATCTCCCCCTTTTTCATTGATGGAAACACATGACTCTCTCTCCCCCTTTGACATCAATGGAAAAGAATAAAAAAAATTTACATAGTTCTGATCACTCCTCCTTAGGAGTGCACCCATGGCAACACACCTCTCATACTGCAACAATGATAATTCCTACTCCCCCTGAGGAGTAGACCCCAGTCATCAGTCTAGACAAATGATGAATTTGTAGATCCACTAGAATGATGCACCTCCATGTGCACCTAGTTCAAAGTAGGGGTAGAAATCCCCAATTTCTCCCTGAGATAATCAAAAGTATCCTTCAGAAGAGCTTTAGTAAACATATCAGTAATTTGATCCTTTGTAGGCACATACTCAAGCTTGACTTCATTCTCCAATACCTTCTCTCTTAAGAAATGATATCTGATAAATATATGCTTTTTCCTTGAATGCATTACCAGATTCTTTGAAATATTTATTGCACTTGTATTATCATAGAAGATAGGGATAGGTTCATCACACATCACTCTTATATCCTTCAATGTTTGCTTCATCCATAGTACTTATGTGCAGCAAGATGCTACTGCATTGTACTCGACTTCTGCAGTGGATAAAGAAACTGAATCATGTTTCTTACTTAGCCATGAAACCAACCTACATCCAAGAAAGAATGCACCACGACTTGTACTCTTCTGTTCATCTACACAACTAGCCCAATCTGCATCAATGTAAGCACTCAAAGTAAAATCAATATCCTTAGGATACCGCGAAACATAATCCAGAGCCCCTTTTAGATATCTTACTATCCTTTTCACAGCTATAACATGTGTTTCTTTGGGTTTTGCTTGAAATATGGCAACCAAACATATTGCATGCATTATATCCATTCAAGTAGCAATAAGATATAATAGTCCACCAATCATAGATCTGTACATGCTCTGATCAACTTTAGGAGATTCATCATCCTTACTTAGTTTGCATCTAGTCACCATAGGGGTACAGACTGGTTTGGAGTCATCCATTCCAAACTTCTTCAGCAGTTCTTTAACATACTTTGATTGTGAAATGAATATGCCCTTACTAGTTTGATTCACTTGAAGTCCAAGAAAGAAATTCAACTCACTAATCATAGACATTTCAAACTCTTTTTACATCTCCTTTGCAAATTTCTTGCACATACCCTCATTTCCTCCAAAGATAACGTCATTAGCATACACAACCAATATCAAATTTTTGTTTCCTTCAACCTTGAAATAGAGATTATTGTATGCAGAGCCTTTGTTGAACCTTTGCTGAGTCAAGTACATGTCCAACCTTGCATACCATGCTCTGGGAGCCTGTTTGAGTCCATACAATACCTTTTTCAACTTACAGACCATGTCCGATTGATTTGATAATTGAAATCCCTTTGGTTGTTCCATGTAGACCTCTTCTTCCAATTATCCATTCAAGAATGCAGACTTAGCATCCATCTAGTATACCTTAAAATATTTGTGAGCAGAGAATGCCACAAACATCTGAATAGCCTCCATTCTTGCCACTAGGGAAAATGTCTCCTCAAATTTTATTCCTTCAACCTATGAATAACCTTTGCACACAATCCTTGCTTTGTTTCTTACTACTTCACCATTCTCATTCAGCTTATTCTTGAATACCCATTTTGTACCAATTATATTCTTGTTTACCGGTCTAGTAACCAATTCCCATGTCTAATTTTTCTCTATCTATTTTAATTCCTCTTTCATTTATCTAATCTAGTTTTCATCTTTTCATGCTTCACACACTATTTTAGGTTCTATCTTGGAAAGTAAACAAAAAATTTCCTCAGCTGCCACCACTTTTCTTCTTGTCATTATACTTTTGTCTTTGTCTCCAATTATTTGTTCTTCCAGATGATTTTTCTGTACATATTTTGGAGTCTTAGGAGCAAGTTCCAAAGCTTCTTCTTTTTCAATTTTTTCTTCTTCTTCCTTATCCTTCTCTTGCACTTTTCTGTAGATAGGTTCATCTAGTTCAACTTCACTTATTTCAACTGATCTTTGCATATCTTCATCAACTTTTACATTTGCGCTTTCAATAATCTTTCTCAGTCTTTTATTGAAGCATCTATAAGCTTTGATATTAGTTGAGTATCTAAGGAAAATACCTTCATCACATCCTACATCAAAATTTCCTAGATACTTATCATCTCTTTTAATATAACATTTGCTCCCAAGTGTCATGTCACAGCTCATAAGGGTTCTTTGTATTGTTACCTTTGATCTAAACTCTATTAAGAAAATAAACAACAGTGTGAATTGCTTCTCTCCAATATACTTCAGGTACATTTTCTTCTTTCACCATAGTCCTTGTAGCTTCTTGAATAGTCTGGTTCTTCCTCTTAGCAACTCCATTCTGCCGAGGAGTTATCAGAGCAAAAAGATGCCTCTTTATACCATGCTCTTCACAAAACATATTAAACTCATTGGATTTGAATTCTCCACCTATGTTATACCTTAAACATTTTATTTTCAAGTTCACTTCATTCTCTACCATAGCCTAGAACACCTTGAATCTATCTAGAGCTTGAGCTTTCTCCCTAAGAAAAGTAACCCATGTCATTCTAGAATAATCATCAATAAGAAGCATAAAATACTTGTCACCATTAAGAATTCTTTTTTCTTGTAGGACCATAGAGGTCTGTGTGAATCAATTCCAACATTTTGATAGTTGATTGTTCTTTTCCTTTAAAGCTGCAACTTGTTTGTTTTCCCAACTGACAACTTCTGCAAACAATATTGGTAGGCTTTGTGATTCTAGGAAAATCCATGACAACTTCTCTTGAACTAATCTTGATTAGGTTTTCAAAGTTTACATGTCCCATCCTCTGGTGCCATAGCCAAATTTCATTAACTTGAGACAAAAAACACTGACCATCAACACCCTTAAGCTAATAAATGTTTCCATGTGTTCTTCTTCCTACAGCTACCACAGTTTCAGACCTTTTTTTGATCTCACAAGTATTATCCTGAAACAAAAGCTTAAATCCTTTGCTACACATTTTTCCAACACTCAAGAGATTATTCCTTAAGCCCTTAAGATAATAAACATCATCAATATTATGTTTTCCATCAAAACTAATTGTTCCTTTTCCAACAATCGTTGCACCAGAATCATCTCCAAACATGACTAATCCTCCATCATACTTTTCAAGTTTAGTGAACTTACTTTTGTCTATGGGCATATGATTTGAGCAACCACTATCAATTACCCAATAATCTTCATCTTGTCTAGCATGAAAGGCAGTAACCAAAGTACCTTCCATCTCTCCTTCTTGTTTTCTGGACCACATTCCCTTGCACATCTTCCATGGTTAGTAGACATTGATTTATTCTCTAAGTCTAGAAACAAGCATTCATCTTTATAATTCTCACAATCAGATTCATCATTAGAAATTCTAGTATCTTCTCTAACATAATAAAATTTCTTGAAATTTTTATCCTTTTTGTCTTTATTGTCTCTACTCTTCTTATGTATGGCTCCATTTGGACATCTTGAAGCATAGTGACCAATATTTCCACAATTGAAACATTTAAAAGGTAGCATACCTTTGTACTTATCAATATATTTCTTCAACTTCCTTGTGAAATTTTCTTCCAAATCTAAACTATCACCATCCAAATCATCTTTTGTCTTAGTGGTTTTGAAGGTTGTTTCTATTTTCTCCCTTTCTTTTCCAAATTTCCTCATTTTGAATGCAGTTAAGGTGCCAAATAGCTATTCTTTAGTGAATTTCTTTGGATCATGCACTTCCTCAATTGATAAGACCTTGTCATTGTAACTCTCTAGTAGGGTCATCAAAATCTTCTCCATTACATCTTCATCTGTCAGAGTACCACATTGAATTTTGACTTCATTTACTGCAATATCAACCCTCTAAAAGTAGCTTGCAATGTCTTCGCCTTCTTCCATTTTCAAGTTCTCATATCTGCGCTTAGCTGTTAACTTCTTTGACAATTTGACTATGTCATTTCCTTCATAGATATCTTTCAACTTTTTCCAAACTTCATAAGCAATGCCCAATGAAATAACTTTTTTCATCTCAATCTTAGATAAAGCACTATAGATTGTATACCTTTCTTTTTCATTTTCTTCATAGACAAAAATCTCATTTGCAGAAGAAGGACCACTTGTCAACTCAACATATTTTGTCTCAACAACTTTCCAAGTCTTGTAACCAAGAGAGATTAGGTAACCTCTCATCTACACTTTCTAGAAACTGTAGTCAGATCCATCAAACACATGGATTTTTAATTTGTGCGCCATCAGATCTACCTCAAGCGGTTAAGCTCTTCTCTGAGGAACTAAAGCTCTCATACCAATTGTTGAAATGCACAAGACAAGTGAGAGGGGGGGTGAATCAGTTGTCACCAATCACAAACCTCAAACAATTATTATCTCTACATCCACTTTAATTTATTATTAAGTATGAGCATGAAGTGAAAATTAAAAAAATCAATATCAACACAAGCAACACCAAATTTACATGGAAAGCCCAATAAGGGAAAAACCACGGTGAGAATTAACTCACAATATAAGAGTAATTGAAAAATATTTTACAAAGAGGCTCACTGCCAAAGGATCTCACTTCCCAAGATATGACTCACTATCCAAATAAGACTCACTATCTAGATAGGACTCAATATCTGAATAAGAGGCTCACTATCTAGATAGGACTCAATATCTGAATAAGAGGCTCACTGCCTACAGATATAGAAAGATAGAAATAAGAATGTTACATAGAGAACATTATCTCAATGCAACAGAAGATCCACCACAATAACTTGCACACATCCGCAACCTTGATTAGAAAATTGTAGACACTGTCAGCTCACTGCTTTCAGGAGTCGAACACATTGAATTTCTTGATACCTCAGCTCACTTTCACACTATCTTCGCATCTACCTTGCTTCTCACACTTGTGACTTACAATCCTTAACATATTTCCTTGTATTTATACTATCTTCAACCATAGAAACTTTCTCCAAGGTTGGCTACACAAGCTTCATTTTACAAATTCAAATTAGGTCGACAACTCAACATTCCCATGGTGGATAAGAATGAGAGTGGACCAAACCAACACTTAATCAGGACCCAAAACAACATCTTGGATCAATCACACACTTTCTTAATTAATACTTATCATTTACATGGCGTGTAAACACCAGGTCGATCAAACCTAATGAAAACACCAATGAACTTTGAAGTACACACTTCCACAACAAGAAGACAACATGCAGACCATAAAACATGCTTCACCATACACTGGAACACATCTTAGATTCCTTCATATTCATTTGTAGCTACTGCAACAACCTTCATACTCATAACACTTTCCATTAGTCCATCCAAACTGTATAGACACACATAGAAACTCTAAAACTAGTCTTCTGAAACACCAAATTACAAACACCTTTGATAGAACATAGATAACACCATTACAAGCCTTCTTCCAGATCTGCAAGACCTGAAACAAACTAGAAGATGACTATGGAGTAGATACATTTCTCCTAGTTCACAAACAAACAACTCTTCCATACTAGTTCACACACCAGTGAACACAACTTTCACTCTTCATCAAACCAGAAGCTATAATCTAGGATATATAACCCAAGGATTCCCATGAACAACACTTTGAATCCACACAAGCATAGGATCAACACAAAATAAATATGGAGCACATACTGAAGCACACACAATTTTGAATTCACTATTTAGTAATTTTCTCAAAATCATTTGGTAACTCATCACATCAGTACACCTACAACACCATGAAGATAGCTCCATGTACTCACAACATCTCTACAATATCTCAACTATACATGAACCACCTGCAATCACTTGATTCCTTTCTCTGCAACAACCTATATTGTGTTGACATCAATGACAACATTAATGACAACACCACCATACTCATTCATACTTGTAACAAAATTAAGGGTTGAGATTGAAAAAGCTTGGTTTACGTTGGTCAACACCACCATACTCATTCTTATTTGATTTTTTTTGTTTTATGCTTTTTATAGAAATTCCCTTGTGTTGTGTGCCTCACCCTAACCCTCTCATCTTTCCTCCTTCCTCTCTCTTTTATACAAGCTTGGTTTGCAACTTATCTCTTCTCATCTTTTTCAACTCTCTATCCTGATGATGGATCACTAAGTGTGATCCGAAACGTTTTTTTTTTTTGATGAAAAAAGACTACCACACAATCAAATCTAGAAGCAATTAGATTTAAATTCATATGGATTGTGGAAATCTAATTACATTGATTGAAAAAGCTATTCAATGGTCAAGGATGGAGGAAAGGTGAAACATGGATCATGGATTCTCATCAACGGATGAGAATCAATGATCACATATATCAAGGAAAGAATCAAGGGTCCATATTCTTCCAAACAAACACACTCAAAACTTGCACAAGAAGTCTTGTAAGTTTGTTAGGAAGAAAAATATTCTCTTTTTCAAATGAGTGAGGAGAGAGAATATTATTTTGAATATTCTCACGGGTGAGGGGAAATTAGATATTTAGCAAATTAAAACAAATTTTTAATGTGCAAAGGGGAAGGAATATTCCATGGGAATGTTCCTTTTGGAGTAATGTGCAAAGGAGGAATATTCCCTTGCAAGTGGGGCAGATTAGATTATTTAGTAATTTATAATTAAACAAAGGTTTAATTGTGCAATTAGGGGAATTTCATGATATTCATTAAATAAAGTGATTTAATGCAAGGGGGAAAGTGAAATGATATTTAATTAAATAACTTAGGGTTATTTAATTAAATAAGAAGACTTAGGGATTTAAATTAAATAACTTGATGTATTTAATTTAATAGGATGAAATGTTAGCATGGAAGGGGGTGAATTAACTTGATTAGATTAATTCAGTTAATAGATGAAAATGACGTAATTAATTAAATAGTGATACAAATTCAATCAATTAAGTGAAAAGAGGATGGGTTTTAGGAGGAAATGATGTTAGTATACCCAATTCAAGTGAATGATATCATTCAGGACATTTTTAAGTATCTACAATAATATACTTCTCTCAAAATACTCAAGCTCTCACACAATACTTAGAATGAACTTGCAGAATAATGCAAAATAGAAGTGGAGAATAGAATGTAATAGAATGCAAATGGAATGTGTCCCCAAAAGAGAGCATAAGCCTCTCTATTTATACAACAAGATGGAGAATTCATAGCCTACAAAAAAGGCATGTATATTGACAACAAACTCTATGCAATTCAACTCACTTCACTTGGCAAAAAGGTGGAAAAAAATAAAGAGTTTTCTTAGCACATTAAGCTATAGGTTGACCTCTAAGTTTGACAGTAGCTTATGACTATTTAAATCTGCACATGACCAAATGGTGACAATCGAATTGCTTCCAAAATGTACTTCTACAACAATTAGAACTTCATAATATGGTGCTAAGAAAGCATCCATGAGCTCCCTATAAGTTTGGCATGATCTTTCTGATGCAGAGTGGGTAGGGGAAGCTTCTTCAAATGATCAACTAAATGATCAAACCATAAACTTAGCACAACTTCTCTCAAATACCCCTTTAAGTGGACTTTGTCAATCCACTACTCCTTCAAGGAAATGACCCAACTCACCTAGGGTTCTTGTACTCAACACAACCAAGGGATTGGAATTACTTTGAACAAGTTCCAAATGACCAAACTAGGCCACAACATTCTAATTAGCACTTAGGAAACTCCATTTGTTCATCACTCATACCACTAGGCCTCTTTAGCCTTGAATGCTTGTAACACTGCCTGATAGGACAGTCTAAACAAAATCCACCCACAAGCCTATACCAGGCTTAAACTACTGAATTTAGGAAACTATTATATGCCTCTACAAGACCCCAAAGTCTCACCTTTTGACAGTGGATGGAAGAGTAACCATGGACCAATGTACCGTTGTCTCCAAGAGGCCTAATTTGTTGATCACAACAGGATTTTGATTACCTAGGCTCTCCCCTTCACCCCAAAGCCTTGATTTAGACTCCTACAGAATAATTACAACCATTTTCAACATTCCTAAGTGCCTCTTTAAGAAAAATCCACACAAAACAAGCAAAACTCACTTTTTGCTTCACCAATTAGGCCTGTCACATGAAGATGCCAGACCTAGTTCAATGCATAAAATCCTCCACACACCTTTCCATTCTCCAAAACCAAGGAAATATGAAAATTTACACAAATACCTTCCATCCCACCGAGAATCAACATTTTTACAATGTGGAGATGGAAGGAAGAGCCATTTTCAACCAAAACCCTTGTTTTGAGGGTTTCAGACCTTCCCCTGCTAAAATAGCTATAACTTATGTTACACTAAATGAAATTCTATCAAATCAATTCCAAATGAAAGATGACACTCTCCTCTTTCCAACCATAATAGGGTTGAGCCCATACAGATCATACAGAGGTCGTACCACACGTTTTAGCAGCAATTTACACACCGAAATTTCTAGAAAACAACCACTTTTTTCATTAGAACTTCAAAGAAAATGATTCAACAACCATGCCTCGACCATGAGAGGATTATTTAACATCCAACAACCCTTCCCAACATCCTCCAACTAACATTTTAATTAGGTGGACGTTGGAAACCAACTTTTTACCAATTAGACCCCTAATTGCCTAGTTTTTCACTTTTAACAATTTGTTGACAATAAGTACATTATTATGCAACTTTTTGTATTTTTTGAACTAACATCAAATACCCCTAATTACATCATTAATGGGCTCAAAGGCATTATTCAATCATAAAATGACTCAAGTAACCCTATTTTCCTAATTCCTATGCTTCCTTCAAAGGATGAATATTTTTTAAACTGTGTGTATTGGGTGCTCCTGCACCACTTCTCATTGAATCAGTCAACTCTCAAAATGAAACTCATGCTCAAGTCGACTAATTCTTTGCTTTGTAGCAAACAGAGTATTGAAGAGTTGCTTGACACATAAATGACATTTTGACCATTTCATCACCTTGTTGTAACTTATCCTATCATCATGCATTTACATTTACTTTGTTGTTGGTATTAATCCATTGATATATGATAAGGCGTCTCAAGTAGATTTCAATTTACTAAGTCAAAGATGCTCTATCTAAAAGCATCAACTATGTCAAATTCCCCATATTAACTTAGCTGCTGTGAATTATATTGCATATAAATCAATCTTTACTCATTGCCATTATGTATTATATTCGGCCTTTAACATATTTGTATCGACCTATGCTTATTTAAATAAATCGGCCTCTAAGCATAGCATATGTTAATCGATCTCCAAGCATCTAATCATATTTAAATATATATTCATATATTTACATATACATATATATTTATATGTACACACACACACACACACACACATATATATATATATATATATATTTATATGTATATATATTTATATATATATACTTATCATTCCAATAAAGTATGTATATATATACATATACATATATATATATATATAAAGTATGTATATATATGTTTATATGAATTTAAAGTACATATAGGTATAAGTTAACATTCACATAGTAATAGTAATTACATCAATTGTGTACATATATATTCCTCTATGTATATGTATACGTATGTATCCATATATCAATACGTTCATATGGGTATGTTCATTTTTCAAACATACGTGTGTATCAATACATGTATACATATGGATATATGTATATATCCTATATACATGTATATACACATTTGATTACCAACCAAGCAAATACACAATTACTATCATACTAATAGGTACCTATGTGCAATATATCTATACATATACATATACATGTTGTAAGGTCCATTTGATAGTTCCATGTGCATAAGCAACTCGTTCATAAGTGTGCATAGGTACATCTACCTATGTATCCTCATGTATGTGTTCCTTCATGTGTATGGTCTATCATCGACATGCATATGTGTACATATACATATTCCACATATGTTCAACTCTTCAATACAAGCATAGTAATACAGGGAAGAAATCATAAACTTCCAAACATATAAAAATCATCCAATAATGCACTCAATAGTAATCAAGACCCTTACTAATGCAGACACATCAAACTAAGGATGGCTTACCAATTCCCAACATAATAACTTGACGCAATCATTCTACTGTGAGTGTGTGTAAGCTCAGATAGGTTACGTTACTAGTTACCCAACCAAGATCTTCTTTTGATTGATACTTCCCCTCCACCTAGAGGATTGAACATATACCTGCATCCAACTAACGTATGCCCATGGTAGTCAGTTGTTCAACAAAATATGCACTACACATAATACATCTCCATAGTTAGAATATCAATTCAATAACCATTCATTTCATATATATGCATTTCTTCACATATCATTATATGAGATAACATTTATTCATAATTCATGGATGACAAAGTTCAAGCACGATTTATTCACCTTCAAAATTCAGATTACATTCACATTTACCCTACATAGTAATAGTAAATAGTAAATACACAAGTGGGGTGTAACATACTCCCCCCTTGTGAATCATCATCCCTGATGATTTTATGGAGCAACATAAAAAAACACACAAACAACATATTGTTTTTCAAGTACACTCAAATGCATCTAAAATATGAGGAAACTTTTGTTGAATCTCAGCATAGTCTTCCCAAGTGGTTGAGTCTTTCACATACTAGTCCCAGTGGAATTTTCATTGCAAGACTTCCTTGTTATGCAAGTGAAGCTTACATGTTCTGAGCACCTTGACTGGGTTGAGAGTTACCACTCTGGGTCATGTACCTGTAAAGCATTCCAATCAATCACATGATTATCTCCTAGTATATACTTCTTAATGTAGGACACATGGAAGACGTTATGCATTCTAGAAAGAGCAAGTGGCAATGCAATTTGATAAGCTACTAGATTCACTTCCTCGAGAATCTCAAAAGGTCCTACATAGCGTGGGGCTAACTTGGAAGACTTCCCAAATTTAATAGAGCTCTTGTGAGGTTTCACTCTCAACAACACCTTGTCACCTAGGAAAAAATTACAGGGCACTCTCTTAGCATCAACATAGCTATTTTGCCTATTGTTATCTTCAGCCAACCTTTGATTAACAACTTTCACTTGCTCTTCCATTTCAACCAACATCTTTGGCCCAAGACTCACTCTATCCTCAAGTTTATCCCAACTTATAGGAGTTCGACACTTTTGACCATATAACACTTCGAAAGGAGCCATCTTTATCACAGAATGGTAAGAATTGTTGTAAGAAAATTCCAATAAGGCAAGAAGTCTTCCCACTTGTACTGTTGATCCATGCAATACATTCAAATTAGGTCTTCCAATACTTAATTCACCCTTTCAGTTTGTCCATCTATTTCCTAATGATATATTGAGCTAATAATTAGTTGAGTCCCTAGTGCAGGAAACAAGGTTTCCCAAAACCTAGAAGTGATTCGTGCATCCCTATCTGAGATAATCTTCTCAAGAATCCCATGCAACCTAAGAAATTCTTGCACAAATTTCCTTGCTATGACAGGTGCTCTGTCAGTTAGATTCCTGGGTATGAAATGTGCTACTTTGGTAAGATTATATACAACCACAAGAATGGCATTGTGCTTATTCCTTGACATGGGAAATCCTTGCAGAAATTCCATAATTATGACTTGCCACTTTCTCTCTGGTATATCATGTGGGTATGACAAGCCTACGGGATGATGATCCTCCACTTTCACCCTTTCACATTCAAGACACCTAGCCACAAATCTAGCAGCATCTCCTTTCATCCCCTTCCAAAAGTATAATGGCTTCACACCTACCATCATTTTGGTCACACTAGGGTGTCCAGAGTACGGTGCTTCATGTACTTCTTTCCATACCAAATTCCTTAACTCTTCTATGCCAGGTACATACATTCTCCCCTTATATCTAAGTAGTCCATTAGGTTCAAAATGAAAACCTTCATACCTAGTATCTTGTGGATTGCTAGTGAGTGCTTTCTTGGCTTGCAAAGAGTACTCATCCTCTTTGCATTTCTACAACACTTGATCTTTAAAGTCAGTTTGAATCATCACTATTAAAGAAATATGACGTCTTCGACTTAAGGCGTCAACAACCCAATTCTCTTTCCCTTTGATGTAACTGATGTTGAAGTCTTAATCAACTATTAACCCTAACCATCTTCTCTTCCTAGAATTCAGATTAGGTTGAGTGAATAGATAATTCAACCCATGATGATCATTTTTCATCTCAAAGGGTTTCCCCAACAAGTAATGCCTCCACATTTGCAATGCGTGAACCACGACTGCTAACTCCAAATCATGTGATGCATAATTCTACTCATAAGGTTTTAGCTTTTTGGATTCATAAGAAATTACTTTCCCATCTTGCATTAACACACCTCCTAAGCTCTCCCCAGGTGCATCCATGATAATAGTAAAGTTACCTTCATGATCTGGTACTTTCAAGATCAGTGCAGTAGTCAATTTCTCTTTGAGTAGGTCAAAGGCTTCTTGACACTTCTTTGTCCATTCAAATTTATTCCCTTTCCTCTGCAAAGAAGTAATCAGAAAGGAAATCTTGGAGAAGTTTGCAAAAAACTTTATATAATACCCTGCTAGACCCATGAAACTCCTTACTTTAGACACATTCTTGGGTACTGGCCATTCAAGCATTTCCTTGATCTTAGTTGGATTTTAGAAAATCCATCTGTCGAGATCACATGTCCAAAATAATGTACTCTCTTTTGGAAGAAGGTACACTTAGAGAGTTTTCCATACAACTTATTTTCTCTAAGTCATTATAGAACCATCTCTAAATGCCTACAATGTTCCTTTTCATTCCTTGAATAAATCAAAATATCATCTAAGAAAACTAAGGCAACCTTATCTAGGCAATCCCTAAATATATTGTTCATTAGGTTCATAAACGTTGCAGGTGCATTCATTAAACCAAAGGGTAGAACTATAAATGCATAGTGTCCATATTTGGTTTTGAATGCAGTCTTAAAGATATCTTCATCCTTAATTATCAACTGGTGGCATCCAGATCTTAAATCTATCTTAGAGAATATGGCAGCTCCCCTCATTTGATTGAAAAGATCATCAATTCATGGCAACAAATACTTGTTCTTTACCATAGCTTTGTTAAGCATGCAATAATCGATGCACAAACACAAAGTACCATCCTTATTTTTCACAAAGATGACTGGTGCTCCCCAAGGCAACACACTTGGTCTTATCAACCCTTTAGACAATAGTTCATCCAGTTGTTCCTTAAGCTCCATTAGTTCAGTTGTTTTCATCCTATATGGCACCTTGGAAATAGGTTCATACCCTAGAACTATGTCTATAGAGAAGTCAAATATCCTTTTCGGTGGCAACCCAAGTAATTCATCTGGAAACCATTCAAAATTTTCTCAGTATAGGATACCTCTCCATATTTGACATTCCTATCTCATCCATTTCACCCTCTTCCATCTCTTGGAAGTTCTATGATTCCAAGTTATCAAGGTTTTCTTCAAGTTCTTCAATCTTGTCTGCAAAGAGTTTACACCCTTTCTTCTTATCCCTTAGTAGTTGCATTGTAGAGATTTGATGAATCTTGACCTCTCTAGGTATCCCCCGAAACTTTACATGGTTACTAAGATAATCTAGGCATTCTACAATTTTGGCATGGAAATCTACCTTATCCCTATGTCTCCATAGACAATTCATACCTAGGATAATTCCATAGGATCCTAAAGGCACGACATATAGTTTCACTTCTATAGAAAAACAAGGTAGCTCTATCCTAGCTTTGAACAAACATTGTTCCACCTTTTCTCTTGTCTGGTTTGCATACTCTACATCCCAAGACGTTACCATATATCCAACCTTTCTATATAATTTCTTAGCTACTCTAGGTGAAATTAAATTCTCAATTGCACCAGTATCTATAAGTATAGAAATGGGTAAGTAAAACAAAATACCTGGAGAGTTCAATTGGAGTCACTTGATACTCCACCTGGAAATCGTCCACAATTGCATGTATCTTTTGTTGGAACATCGCTTGTTGGGTAGGTAGTGGATTACCATAAGATCATGACTCAGAAGACCTATTGGTACATTCTCTAGCATAATGGTCTCCTCCACATGTAAAACACCCAGTATTTGGTCCTTTCTTCCTTGCGAGTTCTCCAGATTTACTAGTGTTTCCACCAACATTGTTGGTATTCCCACCATTGGAAAAATTCCTCTTGAGTTCCCTTTTTATTCTTTTCCACCATTATGGGATCCCTTTTCCCCTTTCTTGGGTACATTTTGCACAACTTCCACCTTCATTGGAGTTGGCTTATCTTGAACTCTCACAATCTTCTTACGATTTTTGTTTTCCTAACGGATGGAGATAGCCTTGAGCTTCTACTCCTATTTAATTGCTTTCTCATACACAAGATCCATAGTTTTTGGACCATGAACATCCACCTCTCCTCCAATCTAACTATTAATTCCCATGATAAACATTCTTATCTGGAAGTGATCATCTTTCTAGTACATAGGAACATAACGTAGCAGAGGGGTAAAATTTTCCCTATACTCATTGACCATCATATCACCTTGTTTGAGACTCTGAAAATCTGTGAGTTTCTGGTCAGAATAGAGTTGGGGCAACCATCTCTTACAAAAAATCTCAACAAATTCACTCCACGAACCAGTTTCCATGAGTTAATATTAAGTTCCATCTTTTCATTCATCCACAAGTTAGAGGCTTCTCCTGCTAACTGGTATGCACCCCATGCAGCTTTGGTAACCTCAGTATAATTTTGAATCTCAAAATACTTCTCCATTTGGACTAACCAAGCCTCAGCTTCGTCTTCATTAGCACTTCCCTCAAACTTGGGTGGGGTAATTTTCTTCATATCTTTGGAAAGTTCAAAATCCATACACTTCTTATTTTTTTCCTCAGATAGGGTAGGTGATTTCTCATGATCATGATCATGATCTTGATCATGATCATGATCTTGATCATGTTCGTGAGAAGTGTTTTCTCCCTCATGCTCATTATTAGGAACTTCCTTCTCAACCCTACCCTTTACCCTTTCTTATTCTAGGTTTTCCAACCTTGCTAAGATTTGGTCTAGTCTAGCTTCAACTCCTATTGGTCCTTTCCCAACTTCATGGCTTATGTCAGGATTGGTTCGTGTCCTCACCATCTTCACAAGAACGAATTTTACCTTAAGTTTCATCCATGTTAGATTTAATCATGTTATCAACTATCTTATGGGAAAACATTGAAATGAGCTATCAATCACACCTAAAGAATTCCACATAAGACTTAAGCACACACTTTTGATAAATACGTGATTTTATTCATTTTTCAAGGATTTCAATATCCTTTGATTACATGGAGTGACTATTTGGATAATCGAGTGGAGAGTATCCCTCAAATTCGCTCTCTGACACAACTTAATGGAGTATATCCTATAGATTGAGATTGTTTCTCATCTCTTATTTGTTCATACCTATCCCAGAATGGATAATAGCCTTTGGATTTATCATTTGGTACATAGTTGCGAGGTACATAGCCCTCAAACTCGTACAACAACCAAACTGAGATTAGTGTTGTACATGACTAGAACTTGTAACCCTACAATCTAGAACTAGCATGCACTACATAGACACGATGAACTGACAGTGGAGCCAAAGGAAATCACACTACTTTGGCCAAAGTGTTCCCAATTAGTACTTTGAGTGATGGTCATTTATTCACTTACACTACTTAAGCTCATTTTGACTTAAGTTCACTATAATCTATGCATAGGTAATCCCTCCCATGGGCAATATTTAACCCTAGAATTAACCTATCATTTATCTTACATACTCTAGGGTATTTCTACTCATAAAGCATATGTAAAAATTCCCTTGCTTCAATGGAAAAACAATCCCAGGAGTAACCCACTAGCTATTAAATAACTTAGCTATCAGTAACCCTTAAGCTACCCTTGTTTAATCATATCTAGTATAATAATACCTATGAAAAACAATTTCTCCTATCATGGAGTAATTACAAGCACTTCACAAAACAACATAAACAACTTCTATTTTCCTTTCAAAGAAAATACTATATTTCCCTAATGCAAGTGATCTCAATAGATCAATATTTTATAAACAAAGACAAATAAAGGAAGATTATCCTCATGCCTATAATACGCTTGTCCAATTGACTGATTGTTGCATAGCTTTCTAAAAAAGTAACTATCTTTTCTTTGATCTCACAAGAAATGCCTCAATAAACCTCTCTCTCAAGTTGATAATATACTTCTCTCAAAATACTCAAGCTCTCACACAATACTTAGAATGAACTTGCAGAATAACATAGACTAAAAGTGGAGAATAGAATGTAATAGAATGCAAATGGAATGTGTCCCCAAAAGAGAGCATAAGCCTCTCTATTTATAAAGCAAGACGAAGACTTCACAACCTACAAAAAAGGCATGTATATTGACAGAAAACTATATGCAAGTCGACTCACTTCACTTGGCAAAAAGGTGGTAGCAAATAAAGAGTTTACTCAACACATTAAGCTACAGGTCGACCTCTAATTTTGACAATAGCTAATGACTATTTAAATTTGCACATGACCAAATGGTGACAATCGAATTGCTTCCAAAATGTACTTCTACAATAATTAGAACTTCATAATATGATGCCAAGCAAGCAACCACTATCAAAATGCAACACATGCTCAAGTCGACTAAATCTTTGCTTTGCAGCAAACAGAATATTGAAGTCACTTGACACATAAATGACATTTTGACCATTTCAAGTCTCAATCAGTACGTAAACAAGTTGGTCAAGTCTTTGTGTCGATAGTCCATCATCCAAACAGTCTCATATCAATCATCTGATAACATCATGTCGTAGGATGAATCCTTCCTACAAGGGGCATTGGTTATCAGAAAGAACATTTTGGATAAACGAAATGGCGTGCCACCATCCACTAACATGTCCTAGGATGTATCCTTCCTACAATGGGCATTATCTTTTGGCAATAAGTTTCAGTTCTTATCCTTAAAAGCACATTCCCTTTTGGTTAGCGGTATTGAAGAACATCAACTTGTTTGTGTACTTGGTCTTTTTCTTTTGACTTATCTTATTGCACTCAATCCAAGGACCTCTCGATGATATCCGAACGAAGGATTTAGAGAGATAGGAATGGGGCAACGATCATTATTCTTTTGTCTGCTGTGCTTGTTGGGCGTTCTTGTAAAATAACTTGGCGAATACTTGCTTTGTTAGGTATGTATGGAGGATGTTTGGATAGCTTGTTGACTATTGCATTGATTGGTTATACCTTTCCGTGTTTTGGTCGAGATGTTTGAGACTTCTAAAGTCATCCCTAGCGGGTTTCGTATGTCGGTGTGAACAAGAATACTCCTATCTATTTGTCGAGTCAAAGTCCATCACACTAAGTACAACACCATCCTGGTCCTTTATACCTTGATGCATCGTGCTTAGGCGTGTTATCAAAACATAAAGTAAGTGACCCTTTGAAAATCCCAATCCTTGATAAGCAAATCATCCATCTATCATCATCATCATCATCTCTCATAATCATGGACTTGTTGGATCCTTTTGTCATATCTGATTTCCACGCTAACATCATGCATCCGTCATGCATCCATCATGCATCCATCCTACATCTACAAACCGTCAGCATACCACATATCATTCATATCATACATAATAGGAAACATCAATAATTTCACATGCATGGCATTTAAATCATCATCATAATATAGATCTGTTAGTCTAAGCATTTCATAAATCATCCATTGCATAATCACAGCATATCACATCATTCACATCATCAATCTCATCCATCTCATATCATATCATTATTTAAGTTGTTTAGGATAATATAGATTTGTTATTCTAAGCATCTTAAAATCATCTCATTTGCATCGTCATCCATAACCATCCATTTTGAACCTCTTTATCACGAGATCGACCCTCAAATCGAATCTTTTCGCTCGATCTCTCGAGGGGGCAATGTACCAGTGTACTTCTTTCCGCTGGGGCATCCGAAATATTCTTTGAACCAACGCAACAAGTACATTGCTTCAAAGAGGGGCAAAATGTAGACATGCAAAACTAACATTCTGCATTTGATCAGGATCATTTATCAACTGAACTATATGTCGCATTAGATCCATTCATCACCTTCATCCATTCAAATAATCTCACTGCCTAAGGTTATTTATTTAAAAATCAAATAAGCATTATCATCAATCTTTTAAATAAATCAAAAATCCATTTAAATCAAATCTTAAATTATATTCCATCATTTTCTGATTTAAATAAATCAATTATCAAAGTCTTGAAAGTCAAATCATCTAATCAGCATTAAATCAGCATAACCATCATCTAATCCTGATCTAATGCTAATCCCATCCCACTTGCATTATCTAGATCTAGCCACTTGCACAATAAATCAATTTTATTGATTTATTAAAACCTCATTTTCCCTCAACATGACAAGTCAAACATGGCATTTATTGCTCTTTTTCTTGTCCCTCTCAAAATTTATTGCAAATTTGAATTCAAATTCTCCCTCTCATGGGCACTCTTCCCAAATCTTGCACAACCATTGACCACTCACATGATGACAAGTGTCCTCAACTCATTGGCTTGTTTTTGATCCCACATTGGTCCCTCTTCAACACTTAGCATTTTGAAAATATTTAAATAGAGGCTTCATCTCTTATCAAATCCTTCACAACCTCCACAATTTTTATGCAAAGTCACTCTCTTGGTTTGAGATTTGATCTTGTTCATCATCACTCCACCATCTTCATAGCATTTTCAATTTGAACTTTGATCAAGGGTTGGGAAAGGGTCACTAGCACATGTGACACCAATCCAACTATGGAATAGGTAGCTTGCTTTTGTTTTCATAATGCTTTAGTCTTTTTATCATCATTTGTGGCATTTTGAAAGCATTTGCAATGTATTTCATAGAGGTATTTTGATAGAGTTTGCAAGGCACTAACCCATTGTTTGAAGTTTAGTTGTTTGCAGATTTTAAAAGGATGCTTACATTTGGCACTAGAAGGAGGGCCTTTTGCAGATTTTTAGATTCTCAATTTATCCTCAATGATAGTTTTTTATTTTAAATAAAAAATAAATAAAAAATGCATGTGGTAAACTCTTCTTGCTGTGGAGGCTGCCCATTCTGATATACATTTAATTTTAGATCTGACTTTGCAATGAGGCACTTGTGCCTTTGTTTCCATCATGCCTTGTTTGTTTACAAGTCTCATCATGCTTTCTTCATGCAATAAAGGTCAAGAAAAGCAACGTCTAAGAAGCAACTACGGGGATATCAGAAGATGCTTCATGGCACGCCAAATAGAAAAAGTCTGCTTATGTTCTTGTCAATGGTCTTTCATTTGTCTCTCACAAGATTGACATATACTATTTCCCTGTGTTGTGTAAAATACTGCGAGCAAGTCATCCTTCGTGAGGTCAAATCATTAGTACCTTTGGTTTGGTGATTGATTTTTCTGCACGTGACATTAAAACTGCACTATTTAATGCTTGTGTAACTATGTCTTTAGAGAAATGTTTTCTGTCTTATTTAGATATCCTTGCGTTTTTCTGTATTTAGAGCTTCCTTTTATGGTCATATTGTTATTTTAATCTTGTGTTTCTTCTGCGTTGCTGCCATCTTTTATCATTTAGACACTTTTTTCCTAGTACTGCCATCCTCTATGTTTTCCAGTAAATGCACAGCAAAATTTTTGGGACAGATAACGTATCATTTGCAATCAGCATTTAAGGCGTAAAAGTATTAAGAGAAATTTAACTTTGGTACGAGGTTTTGTGTGCTATTGATGCTAACAACTTTCAAACTGCGAACAGGTACAAAGCTTATATTTGATGGAATGGACTGCATAAGAGGACTGCTTGTGAGATCATTTTTATAAGTTTTGCATGTGTGGCGTATTTCTTTGACTTTTCCTCTCAAATTTTGCATTATTCTGTCTCAAATGATAATCACTTCATAAAAGGCTTTCAAATCTTGTGCGTATCCTGCAAATATATCTCTTACTGTTGATGATCTCGCACTCTGCAGAGGACATTTATTTCCCTTCCATCAAGTGTTATTTCAAGCATTAAATCGCTGCCCTTCTAGCATTAAATCATTCAAACCTTCCCTTGGCGCAGACCCTGCAATCATTGCGTTCTGCATTAAAGAGGGCGCAATTCAGATTGACACCTACCGAATGCATCTACCTAAAATTTTATCTGCTATTTTCTTCTTACGCGGGTTAAATGCATCTAATTGCAAGTTTTACTAGTTGTCTCCTTCATATGCCGACCAAGCACATTGACTTAGAAATATTAGAATCTTATCCTGCATAATATCTCTCTCGAGCCGTCTGTCTGTTGAAAATTTATTGTGGATGGCATTCCAACAAGGACGTCCAATAAAGCTATTGCTCATGCACCATTTTTCTTGCTGTTCTTAACTGTTTTATTTGTTGGAAAGTTATTACGGGTGTGCTAACTAGCTAAACAAAATAAAGATC
>VDFB02270651.1:230937082-230958768 GCA_007258455.2 Sequoia sempervirens | reverse complement strand
ATATCATTATTTGGTTGTTTAGATAATATAGATTTGTTATTCTACATCTTAAAATCATCTCATTTGCATCGTCATCCATAACCATCCATTTTGAACCTCTTTATCACGAGATCGACCCTCAAATCGAATCTTTTCGCTCGATCTCTCGAGGGGGCAATGTACCAGTGTACTTCTTTCCGCTGGGGCATCCGAAATATTCTTTGAACCAACGCAACAAGTACATTACTTCAAAGAGGGGCAAAATGTAGACATGCAAAACTAACATTCTGCATTTGATCAGGATCATTTATCAACTGAACTATATGTCGCATTAGATCCATTCATCACCTTCATCCATTCAAATAATCTCACTGCCTAAGGTTATTTATTGAAAAATCAAATAAGCATTATCATCAATCTTTTAAATAAATCAAAAATCCATTTAAATCAAATCTTAAATTATATTCCATCATCTTCTGATTTAAATAAATCAATTATCAAAGTCTTGAAAGTCAAATCATCTAATCAGCATTAAATCAGCATAACCATCATCTAATCCTGATCTAATGCTAATCCCATCCCACTTGCATTATCTAGATCTAGCCACTTGCACAATAAATCAATTTTATTGATTTATTAAAACCTCATTTTCCCTCAACATGACAAGTCAAACATGGCATTTATTGCTCTTTTTTCTTGTCCCCCTCTCAAAATTTATTGCAAATTCAAATTCAAATTCTCCCTCTCATGGGCATTCTTCCCAAATCTTGCACAACCATTGACCATTCACATGATGACAAGTGTCCCAACTCATTGGCTTGTTTTTGATCCCATTGGTCCTTCTAACATTCTGTATTTCCTGGTAACCTATAAAATAGGCTGCTTAACCTCATTCATAGGATACACAACTTTATGCAAGGCTACTCTCCATTTGAGATTTGATCTTGTTCATCACCCACCATCTCACATAGCATTTCAATTTGAGCTTGATCAAGGGCTGGGAAAGGTCACTAGCACATGACCAATCCAACCATGGAATAGGTAGCTTGTTTTTGTTTTCATAATGCTTTAGTCTTTTATCATCATTTGTGGCATTTTGAAAGCATTTGCAATGTATTTCATAGAGGTATTTTGATAGAGTTTGCAAGGCACTAACCCATTGTTTGAAGTTTAGTTGTTTGCAGATTTTAAAAGGATGCTTACATATATATATACTTATCATGCCAATAAAGTACGTATATATATACATATACATATACATATATATATATATATAAAGTACGTAGAGGTATAAGTTAGCATTCACATAGTAATAATAATTACATCGATTGTGTACATATATATATATATATTCCTCTATGTACATGTATACATATGTTTACATATATCGATACATTCATACGAGCATGTCCATTTTCTAAACATACGTGTGTATTGATACGTGTATACATATGAATATATGTATATATCGTATATACATATATATATACACACTTGATTGCCCACCAAGCACATACACAATTACTATCGTACGAATAGGTAGCTACATGCAATATATCTATACATATACATATACATGTCGTAAGGTCCATTTGATAGTTCCATGTGCATAAGCAACCCATTCATAAGTGTGCATAGGTACATCTACCTATGTATCCTCATAAATGCATTCCTTCATGGGTATGGTCTATCATCGACATGCATATGTGTACATATACATATTCCACGTATGTTCAACTCTTCAATACAAGCATAGTAATATAGGGAAGAACTCATAAACTTCCAAATATATAAACATCATCCAATAATGCACTCAATAGTAATCAAGACCCTTACTAATGAAAACATATCAAACTAAGGATGACTTACCAATTCCCAACATAATAACTTGACTCAATAATTCTACTGTGAGTGTGTGTAAGCTCAGATAAGTTACGTTACTGGTTACCCGACCAAGATCTTCTCCTGAGTGAAACTTCCCCTCCACTTGGAGAATTGAACATATACCTGCATCCAACTAACACATGCCCATGGTAGTTAATTGTTCAACAAAATATGCATTACACATAATACATCTCCATAGTCGGAATATCAATTCAATAACCATTCATTTCACCTATATGCATTTCTTCACATATCATTAAATGAGATAACATTCATTCATAATTCATGGATAACAAAGTGCAAGCACGATTTATTCACCTTCAGAATTCAAATTACATTCACATTTACCCTACATAGTAATAGTAAATAGTAAATACATAATTGGGGTGTAACAACCATATTTTAATAAGGTCTTTTCAATTGAATGTGATGATAGTGGCTATGTTATAAGTGTAGTGTTGAGTCAAGATAATAGACCTATTGCTTTCTTTAGTGAGAAACTAAATGAGGCTAAAAAGAAATACTCCTCTTATGATCTAGAAATGTATGTTATGGTTCAGTCTTTGAGAAAATGGAGGCATTATCTTCTTCCAAAGGAGTTTATAGTCTATATTGATAACCATTCTCTTCAATTTCTAAAAACTCAAGAGAAACTCAGTCATAGGCATGTCAAGTGGGTAGAATACTTGCAAGGTTTCACTTTCACTATCAAGCATAAGAAGGGACGGTCCAATAAAGTAGTTGATTCTTTAAGTAGGAGGGCACTAATGGTGCAAGAGAATCAATTGCAAAGTGTGAGATTTGAAGCATTAAAAGGTATTTATGCTAATGATGCAGATTTCGAGATATATGAGCTTTGTATGCAGCATCATAGTAACACCAATGATAAATGGCTTGAATTTTTGATTTGAAAGATGATTTTTTATTCAAAGGGGCACAAGTTTGTGTACCTAAGTGTTCAATGAGAGATAATCTAATAAAAGAAAATCACTATGGTAATTTAGCAAGTCATTTTGGCTTTGATAAGGCATTGGAGCAGTTAAGAAGATATTACTTTTGGCCTAAAATGCAATCTGATGTAAGGAAGTTTGTTGAGAAATGCACTATTTATCAAAGAGCAAAGGGAAGTAGCACCAATGCAGGGTTGTATCAGCCTCTTCCTATTCCTCATAAGCCTTGGGAGTCTATTAGCATGGATTTTATCATGGGGCTACCAAGAAAACCAAGGGGTTTTGACTCAGTCTATGTTGTGGTTGATCGGTTCTCAAAAAATGGCTCATTTCATCCCTTGTAAAAGCACCAATGATGCATCATACATTGCAGGTTTATTCTTCAAAGAAGTGGCCATAATTCATGGTTTTCCTCTAAGTATAGTTTCAGACAGAGATAGTAAATTCATTAGACCTTTTTGGAGAACTTTGTGGAGGAAACTTGGAACCAACCTTAGTTTCAGTTCTGCCTACCATCCTTAAACTAATGGGTAGACTAAGGTGGTAAATAGAATCTTGGGAAACCTTTTGAGATGCCTATCCAAGGAGCATTCTACTCAGTGGGATCTTGTCTTTCCTCAGGAAGAGTTTTCTTACAATGATTCCATGAATAGGAGTATTGGGAAGAGTCCTTTTTAAGTAGTTTATGGTTTGTAGCCTAGAGGGGTATTTGAGTTGAGAGATATCATTGGAATGGAAAGACTAAGTGTTGAAGGAGAGAAATTTTTTGTTGCAATGCAGGAGATCCATCAACAAGTTAGGGAGTAGCTTGAACATAGTGTTGACAAGTACAAGAAAAGGGCAAATATGAAGAGAATAGAGGTTGATTTCAAAGTTGGGCATTTGGTTTTAGCCCATCTCAAAAAAAAGAGATTTCCAAAGGGTCACTACTACAAGTTGCAGATGAAAATGATAGGGCCTTGCAAGATTGTGCATAAGTTTGCAAACAATGCATATGAAATTGAGTTACCCAAGGGAGTTAGCATTTCACCTATATTCAATGTTTTTTATTTGTATCCTTTCAAAGGGAATGTTGCTACAGATGATTGAGCAGGTTCACAATCACTCTTAGATGTTGAGTGGGTCCAAGATTTTCCACCTAGTAGACCTATGGAGTTGGAGTGTATCATTGATACCAAGGAACTCAAGAAGGCAAGGAACAAGGCATATCTCCAATATTTGGTCAAGTGAAGGGTCTTCCCATTGAATATACAATGTGGATGACTAAAGAAGACATTCTCAAGTATGGTTGTACTGTTGCAGATCTCCATTCAAGTGGAACTTGAATTCTTTCTCTCTGGGGAGTATGATGTAGGGGCATCCTTTGATGCACTTTGTTACCATTTTGTAGAAATTTGAATTTTGGATTGTTTGGGTTTGTTTTGGGTCAATAAGGTCATTTAAGACCATTTGGGGTCATTTAGGACCATTTTAGGACGTTTGGTTGCAATGTTGTTAAAAGTTGTAAAAGTTGCAAATTGTTGTCATTCTTGTCAAGAAAAACTTGTAAAAGTTGTCATTATTGTTAACCAAGAGATTAGTGGTCAGTTGGGAAGTTTCCAATGATTGGAATTCAATGAAAGGCATTTAGACATGGAAAACAAAGTTGGGGAGGAGTTTGAATGAAAAACACTTAATTTTGCAAGTTAATTATTGCATTTTTATGTGAAAATAGACTGTAACTTGCATTGTATAAACTGGTAAAGATTGGTATGACCCTGAAACCATTTGGAGAATTTGAAGGGTGGTTCTAGCTTTCTAATGTTTTTTTTTGGTAGAATTTCATTCAGTTTTGTAGAAGATATTGTAATTTTGGTGTGAACAGGTCTAAACCCTACCTAGGGTTTCCAGGGAGCATAAACAAATAATGGGAAGAGTTTCCACCATCCAAAAATCATGAAAAATGGTGGAAAGATCTATCCCATGCCTATCCACATTCATGCAAGAGGACAAATCAAGTTTTGCACATGTGAAGAATATATGCTTGACTGTTTATGCAAAATTGCAAGGAGACATTCCTAAAACCCTAGGTTCATTGTTGCCTTGATAAATCTATGCATTTTTTGTCAGTGGAAGGATATAGAATCATTGTGGTATGTTGCAATAGGTCTACACAAGACAAGATTTCATATGACAAGTTGTTCTTTCCTTTGTTTGATGTCATTGTCTAGATACACCTAGTGGCAGCAAGTCCTTATTTGCATGAATCATTGTGTTACTCACTTGTTTGGGGCTATGAATGTTTGGGAACCTATGGGATGTGTTCAAATAGGTTTGAACAAACCAATTCTTCCATGTTCTATGTTGTCTTCAATGTTGAATTCCATTAGGGTGTTGTTCCCATGTTTCAATGTGCATTAGGAAGCCTTTAAGCATTGTTTGAGGTGAACCATTATATGAAAGATGTAAAAGCAGTCAAGTTGTCTCCTTTGCATCACTTAGGTTGGTTGGACACTTATACCATTGGTATTCCCATCCACATGTCTATATATAATAGTTTATGTGAATGAGCCAAGGTTATAAGGTTGTATAGATAGTTATTTAGGATAAAAGGATAACATTGGATTGTAAAATGAAGGTGTGAAATCATTATAGTGATTGTCTAGAAGAAGTTTGATGTAGATTGAGACTTTATAAAAGTTCAAAGGCCTTGATGTATTGAATCCATATTTTTATTCTGAATAATACATTTGTAAATGTCTTTGGTGGTGATTTTTCTCTTGTAATGGTTTACCACATAAAAATTTGTGTCTTATGTAATTCTATGGATGCATACTATTTCATTTACTCATGCTAATATTTTAGATAGATTTTGCAAATGTTGTTGAATATTTTTTGAATACATAATCTTAAGAATCCTTATCCCAATTTACCATTGATAGTAATAGGGGTTAAAATCCCCATCAAAAAGAAATCCAAAGCTCAAAATAGCCTTGGGTCAGAAAAGGAGGAACAAACATGAAACACATTGCCACGAGATAAATAAAATCATTTCCATATGAAGACTTTTTGTCCCACAAAATTAAAAGATCATGCGTAGTCTAGATTCTAAATTTTAAAATTTAAAAAATCAAGAACCATGAAAAATCCAAAATCACCCTTGATGAATGCTCCCATACCCTTCAATTTTTAAAATAGAAAATTTAAAAAAAATAAGGATACCTTTTTGAACATATCGAGCACAACATCACACTTTTCACTTCACCTATATTTTTTAGAAAATTTTGCTAGGGTTACAACATAAATGTTTCACTTTTTTTAAATGTCAAACCCTACAAGTATGAGTTTCTCAACAAAAATATTTAACAATTCAATTGTAATTTCAACCTAGTCAAGGGAAAGCCATATGCAACCACCTAGTGTGTTTGTGGAATAAACATGAAAAATAATTAAGTAAAAGAATAAAACTCAAGGGAATAATAGATCTTTTCCAAGAAAACCCTCTATCTAATGAGGGATATCTTTTCTTGAGCACAAGAACAAGAATCCTTTGCCACTCCTTCACTATTCAATTCAAGTTTTTCAATCCTAAACAACATTCCAAACAATCATTACAAAGGAAGAAACTCACATAGTAATGGAGGGGAGGACAAAGAAGAAAGGAGCAAGTGGTTCTAAAAATACTTCCTTTTCCTTTATCATTCCAAAAATCCCTAAACCCTTTAGACACTTTTTTCCTTTCCCATTGACACTAGCTATTTCAATTAACCATTTACAATAAATATTTTCACTTTATTTATTTTATTTTCCAAATAACAAATTAACAATACCTTTCAACTAAATGAATTTAACTAGCTTATGCATAAGTGTTTTTATTTCATATAGCATTACATTTTATTTCAATAATTCTATAAATTGTTTTAAATATTTTCCACATGTAATATTAGAATTTATATAACCTTTTCCCATTAAGACATAATAATAACTATTTCAACTTAAGAATAAAGGATATTCTATAAATAATTAACCCAAGCATTTCAAAGCCAATCAAATGCAAGTACAAGAAGAGTTTACTAAACACATACAAATTCACCACATGCTTTATGGGTTTAGTCACAACATAGGGATCTAGAATTTACATTGATTTGGATAAGGATTTCATGTTGTTTAATATATACTCATATCATAACTCAAATTAAGTGAGATGGGAAATAATATAACATAATTACCCAAATCAATAATCTCGTGATCAAACACCATTGGAAAACTTGTGCTTGGACACTTAGTTAACACATTAGACATATTTTCACAATGCAAGATAGTTGAAACATAACATATAAAACCCAAAAAAACATGTAATCAAACAAGGAATTCCTCAATCTTGAAATTACGTCATGGTATTAAAATGTGACCCCAATCTAATCATATTTAATCATATAACCACATCTTACTAAAGATCATTTACAATAAAAATTGCCTAGATATAAAAATATGTGTATTTAATCAATTCATATACAATCATCAATAAACATATAGACATAAGCATGAAAATTATCAAACATTGAACATAAATTATGCTTCAAGTAATTGTCAACTAGCTCTAAAACATGCTCTAACCCAAATAATACTATAGGACTACGAAAAGGCAAGAGTTAATATAGGTGGGTCATTACATCGTGGAGCAATATCATAATTAATTGTAATCTTTTCTAAGGATTTTTACATTATATCCTTATACAATTGTGATATACACACTAAATCCTAAAGATATATCTTAGCTTGTGCATTTTGAAACTTTGTTGAATGATATCAATTATTTAGTTTATCTATAGATAACTTTAGGTGTAGAAGGAAGAACAAATGTATTAGGTGGTAAAGTTAGTTATCAAAATGGAGCATATTCACCTTTAGCTAATGTATGATGTGTATGTCCAATGGTATGGTAACTATGTGAAGTATCCTTAGCATGAAACATAGGCATTACATAAAAAATAAGACTATTTCCTGAATTACTCTAGAGATAACTTTTGGTGTATAAGGAATATAAAATGTATTGGGTGCTAAAGTTAGTTATAACAATGGAACATCTTGGCCTCTAGCTGACCTTTGATGTGTATGCCCAATGGTATGATAAATATGTGTAGTATCCTTAGTATGAAACATAGGTATGCATTTAACTTCAAAAGTAGGATGATTAGACACATTAGCTATATAGATAGTAGGTGAAAAATAATTAAAAGATAAATGATTAGAGTGTATTATTAGGTCCATAGTATACTCATGTGCACAAGAGCTAGGAAAAATGTTTAATAAAAGTAATGTCAAATCATAAACAAACGATAGCATAATCAAGATGAATCAATCCATTGTAATGTTATAACACTCAAACGAAGTCTAAAGTCATTAATTAATAAGATGTCATCATTTAGCTACTAATAATTATCAAGCAATAAAGATTTAACATGTAAAGAAGTATTTGTATACCCATCATAATCATCATGTAACAAATCCACACTAAGATGAATAATATCATCATGAAATGAACAAGGAGGTAAGCAAGTGTCGCAACCATAAATGTGAAGAGCTAAAGAAGTATCACCATTAAGTATGATATCATTGTGGGAGGTATCACTAGAAAAAGAATATAATTAGTATCCATAATACCTACATGATTTGTAAGAGAGTAATCATCTGAAGACACATCATCAAATACAAGAGGAGGTAAATTCATGGGGTTAGACATAGGATTATCATGACATAAAAACCAAATATCATCATAACGTACAATAATTTTATGAAAGGGTAAATGAGGTATTACATTATCATTGTTCATCATACAATGTGTATCACACGGTAAAGCCTCACCATGTGTATGCTCATTGCTATCATAAGGAATACGAGAAATAGGATCAACATGAAATACATGGAAAAATAAACTAAGGACATCCAAGGGAAAAGGATGAGCACAAACTAAACCTATGAAGGAGTGATATGCAAGTATGTGATTGAACAACACCTTAGCGGACAATGCATCACTACCCATAACATAAAAGGACATAAATGTATCAAAGATTATGGGTCCAAAAAATTACAAAAGGTAGGAATGTGTCAAAATTAAAAAATGTATGCATGTAAATCACCAAGATTATATGATATATGTGGGTCCATGATAAAGAATGCTGCACTTCAAGGGTGGATTGATGAGTGCAATGGATTAGGTATGAGATCATGAAAAGATCAAACTTTAAGGTCAAAAAGACATAAAAGATATGTCAAATCTAATATGGAATTAAAGTAATCGATAAAGATTAGGTAGAATGGATGAAAACAAAATCACATTGTATCACTAAACCCTAAAAAAGAACATTTAACCAATAAAACATGAATAAAAAAGATTCAAACCCTAATAAAAAAAAAACCCCAAGTAAAAACCCTAGGTCATGTGAAAATGAAGTTCACAAAAACTGCCAACATTATAAAAAAGACTACAGAGCAGCATTGTTTTGGAATGCCTCAAAAGACTTGAAAATTGAAATAGTAATTCAGACTTATAAACTATGATACAGTCATACATTTCTCGGTGTACCCTTGCACAGTATGATTGCTTAATAACAGTCTGTTGATTGCCAGCTGAAGGCGACGGGGCTGCGAACTACGTGAACACCGTCGCTCCACGTGAGCGACCTGAACATGGCAACAAAAGGCCGCACACTACGGGCAACCGTTTGCGGGTAAAGCCAACGGTGTATGTTTGCTTGTCACGGATCTTTGCGAAGTAGAGTGTTTGGGGTTCAACAAAGAGAGAAAGGAGCAAGTGCTTCTAAAAAGACTTCCTTTTTTTTATCATTCCAATAATCCCTTTAATGGAGAGGGTCTGATGGTGGTGAGGGTTATGTTGTGCGAGGGGTCCATGTCAAAAGATTTCATGTTGGTCATTTTTTTTTTTTGCATATCCTAACTTGTCTATTTGGCAACCCACATAAATTGAACTGGGAAGAAAAAATGCACGTTTTCCAACTCATTTCGAGCGGTTTCCAAAAAACACTTTTTCCGACGCTAAATGTGGCATCGACCATTGACAAGCATGTGGTACCTGCTTATCCGTTTCCCACCATGCCAACCCCTGCTAACTTAATTCGTAATAACTCCACATTAACTTCCCATCTCTCCTCTGTCGTCGGCCTTTTGACAATCACTTCGACATGCTTTTCATTTGCTAGGGTTTCATTTTGATTCTCTGCAACACCATTCATGCTTGGTAACACCGTCCATTAAAGGACCAGTGGTGGTGGACTTCATAGCCGATGGTGGTGAGGGCGGGAGCGAGTCATGGTGATGTTTTTTTCACTTATATTGTGTTTACGAATGCTTCTATTGCCTAAGGAAAATAGTAAACTTTCGACATCATAGGTGAGGTGGTCTTCCAACCTCACGACAATATATATTTTTATTGCATGTGTTTTTAATTTGGTTATGAAATGTATTTTACAGTATTAAAAATCTTGTTTCATTTCAGATAAAGTTCATGCATCTTGTGAACGACGGTGTGTGTGTGTGTGTGTGTATAAACATTGTGTACATTTGTGACATTTTGTTTGTCTATCTCTGCAATTTCCATTGATATATTGACAGTATCTGAGGGTATCATGTGCTCAATTGTTAAAGGTTTCTTGTAGCTATCTTTTGACCGACTATGTGTGTGCACACAGTCAACCAAAAGATATGTTTATGCAACTGGAATATTTTTAAACAATGTATTTGAGGGTACCATATGGTCGATTGTTAAGGGCTTATTGAATATAAATTTTGGTCAACTGTGTGTATATAGCCAAAATTTATATTCATATGTCTATAATATATTTAAACAATGTATGCAACTCACCCTGTTAAGGGTATCATGCACCTATCATTTGGCTGACTATGTGTGTATATATACATACCATTTATGGGTTTCATATGGTGGACTCTTAAGGGTTTCATGCACCTATGGTTTGGTCGACTCTATGTCCTCTATTGTTGTGAACCCCTCGCACAACATTACTTGCAACCCCATCGTCCTCTCTACCCTTTCGATACTGCATTCACCTCTACTAGTATGGATGAAATTTCGATAGCAATTGACATGCATTTATAAGAATTAAATCCTAAATTGGTAATAATTATAAATATTAACTATGTATATGTATGTATGTCATGCTACATTCATATGAATACATATATGCTTACATTACACTGCATACATACATGCATACATACATATACATAATTTTATGTTTATGTATGTATGTATGCATGTATGTCTATATGCATATGCATATGTATGTATGTATATGCATATCTATCTATGTATGTGTGTATGTATATGCATATCTAGGTATATCCCTGTTTAGGGGTTATATAAAACTTCTAACAATATTATGATATAATTTTTTATTTAACCCTTTCTAAAACTAATATAGCTGTAAAATTTTATATGTAAATTGAAACAACATTTTCATACATGTAATTGAAGAACAAACAAACCATACATCTAATTCACTTCGTTGTAAATCAACAAGGCTATATGTCAAATGAAACAAGCAATGCATGCTATATGTTAAGGATGTGTGATGATAGGATTCAAGGGTGAACTTATTTGATAACTTTCATGCAAATTAAACCATCTTACTCACTATTTGATGTATTCAAGACCACATAATTATTGTGGGGCCAAAACTTATGAGAAATAGGTATAGATACACAATACAAAATTTTCATCATTGCAATTGATAAGACATTTATTTACTCTTTTTAAAAGATTAAAAATATATAATATATCAAACATGACAATACACAATAATACTATAATAGTGACTTGCTAGTATGTAACTCTATTTTTTTTATTTCAAAGAAATAAACCAAGATTTCAATATCAATGTTGTCCATGTAACATGGTGGAATAATGTTTGGAAGGTGACATTACCTTGGGAAAAAAAAGTTTACACAATTGTCATATGTGGAATAAGTAACATTTGGTGAAGGTCAATATCAACTTTAGGGCTACATCTCCATGAGTAACAGTTTAATGTCCAAAAATGCCATTCCACTCAACTATGTGAGCTTTAACCCAAAAAATTGATGCCTACTTTGTAAGTGTTGTTTTTGGTATATTTTGTGTTACGAGACTTTTTCCTTAAAGTAAAAAGAAATTTATTTTTGCATGCAAATAAACTTTTGAAATTACAAGAAAGATCAAAGTTATTTTTAGGTTAAAAAGAAATAGAAATAAAAGTGATATGTGAATACCCTTGAGTTTAAATGGGACAAACAATGAAATTATGTAATTTTTTTATTTAATAGTCATTAGAAAAAAGATAGTATCAATGAGTGATTATTAGGAAAGGATAGTCTCAAGAGATAAATAGGGTAAGTTATTTTTTATTTATTTATGAAAGGTTGTAATCATTTGAAAACCACCCTTATATATATTATATAAATAATTAATGTGATACTTAGAATGGTATGGAAATCACTCAAGGAAGAAGGATGTGAAATAATGTGTATTCAACTTGGGGTATAGCGTACACCTAGATTTATCTTGGACAAGGTTGTAATGCATTTGAACCAAAGTGTGAGCACATGTGTTTGATTACATAGATTCCTCCTAGAGCGTGCCATAGCTAAGAGGAACTAAACCACATAGATATTCCTAAACAAGAGTAGCCATTCTAATGGTTTGTTTCAAATAAGCACTAAATCTATTATTATTAAAATATACCTAGAACATATATATGATTTTTATGTTAACTTGATTAAATTCTTGATTTGTTTCATTATGTTAAAATAATCATATTTCTAGATGAAAATATAATAAATTGGTCTTATAAATTAAATCGTTTACCACATTTAATGTATTATTTAGCAATGAAAACATTATAATACACTTACAAAGTGTCTATGAATACTACTAAAACATTAACTTTCTTCAATACATCCTCCACGTGTCTAAGCATGTAACTACATATCTCATGTCATGATTCACAACGCACTCTTCAAGAGTGCTCAATACAAATGACTTGATCCACTCAAATAGCCAATTAACCAACATGTCATCTTAACCACTAAACATGTGCTTGTTTTTATATAATCAAATTCACATAGAACAACCAAGTGGTAAAAATAAAACCATGTACATCAAAAACATGAATACTCAATACCATTGACGTTTTTATATTAAATTTTTCCCATATTAAAATTGTTTTCCCATATGCAAGCCATATATCAAATATCTAACCAATATCGCATACAACTATACAAGTAAACTCAAATAAATATTTAATGTGGCTAAACACATTTCTATATATGCACCACAAATAAATATTTATCTTACATAATTAAAATAAATCTTTCTTATGCAAGATCTACAATGTCTTTTTCCTAACCCCAAATAATACTATTTCTATTAAAAGATATTCCAAAAGATAAATCAAGCATTGTAACAAATTCATTTATTTGTTTTGATTCTCATAACTAAATTTGATTGTGTTGCATGTGTCTTGTATTAAAGTCTCTTTCTATTGAAAGAGATTTCAGGAAAGTTAAGAGAAACTTCATTTATTCTCCCTCTTCTTTTCCTCAAAACTATCTAGCTAGCAAACACTTTGTATTAAAGACTATCTCTACTAAAAGAGATTTAAAAAAAGTTAAGAAGAAAATAATTCTTTGGAAAGTTAAAGAAGAAAAGGTTTATTTGGAAACATTGTTAAGATAACCCACAAATTTAAAAAATTTCAAACAAATCCATTAACATTTTTATAGCTCATTGATACCCGAGTTGGCCTAGTGTACACCTGAGTTGGCCTAGTGGTGGAGAACTTGTACTCTTGAAAGAGAGGTCACAAGTTCAAATCCTACAAAAGGGTAAGGTATGTACACCTCGTATTGTGGAGCACGAGTTATGTGCCTCCCTCATAATGGAAGTACGAGGAGTCCCATACCCTGTAACCATCTGTATACCCAAAAACAGATCGTCTCATATTGTGGACTATAAAAGGACCTTTCCTTTCCTTTCCTAAAAAGATAAGAATCAAAATGTCACATGCACAACAATTAATTTACATTTTTATTTAATCACATGAACTAAGAGGCATACCTCTCCCTTCCCATTACCACTTATTTAAACCATTCAACTTTACCAATAAAGATCAGATGTTTTCAACTTTATATCTAAAGTGATAATAGAAAATAATAATACGGCAGCGATATTTTTGACTTGTTTCACTGAGTGTTGTGGTAACATTGAAAAACAGAAAAAGAAACAAACTAAAGCTTTCAAGCTCATTATTGCTCACGGAGCGTGGTGGGAAAGTGTCTTGAGGAGACAGTGGCTGTGGGAACACTTAGTGAAGGTCGCTGTCAGCTCCGGCCCACACCCTCAATTGAGTATAAATTTATAATTTATTCTGTGATGTAACATTCCACCCGCCTGCGTGAGGTTCAATCAAAAAGTTGTTACACTGTATAAGTGTCAATTTTGAGATATTTTGCAATTGCAATGGACCACTGGCTCCTGCCCATCCACTAAATCATCATCATTTCACTCGGAGAAGAGTATTGACAGTGAAGTATACTCGATACTTGCCAGGCATGCTGCTGGAATCCCACGTGCACCCAATACAAGGTAATCTGCAGCAGATTCCACGGCGACACAGTACAAATTTCATCTTCACTCTGTTTTGTTCTCAGAAAATTTGGATGGTTCTGCTGTAACGTCTGGAGACATGCAAAGTTTCAATGGCGCGTGTGCTTTCCCAATTCACAGCTAGACAAAACTCATTAAAAAAAAGAATGAAATGAAAGATTTTTAATAGCATCCACGACGCCAAAGCAACAACAAGAAACAATCTTTCATATAAGTTTTTTTCATCCATTTGATGAAATGAATCTGGCCTCGAGAGATGCACACAATTCCATTTGACGAAATGAATTTGGTCTCAAGAATAGGATTGAAATGAATTTGGTCTCAAGAACAGTATGCAATCTTTCATAGTTTTTTAGTCATTTGATGAAATGAAATGAATTTGGCCTCAAGAACAGCACACAATCCTTCATAATTTTACGAATAAATGAATTTGACCTTAAGAACAGCACACAATCTTTCGTAATTTTTGTCATTTGACGAATAAATGAATTTGGCCTCATAATTTTATGAGTAAATGAATTTGGCCCCAAGAACAGCACACAATCCTTCATAATTTTACGAATAAATGAATTTGACCTTAAGAACAGCACACAATCTTTCGTAATTTTTGTCATTTGATGAATAAATGAATTTGACCTCATAATTTTACGAATAAATGAATTTGGCCTCAAGAACAGCACACAATCCTTCATAATTTTACGAATAAATGAATTTGACCTTAAGAACAGCACACAATCTTTCATAATTTTTGTCATTTGACGAATAAATGAATTTGGCCTCAAGAACAACACACAATCCTTCATAATTTTACGAATAAATGAATTTGACCTTAAGAACACAATCTTTTGTAATTTTTGTCATTTGACGAATAAATGAATTTGGCCTCAACAACAGCACACATTGACCTTAAGAACAGCACACAATCTTTCATAATTTTTGTCATTTGACGAATAAATGAATTTGGCCTCAAGAACAACACACAATCCTTCATAATTTTACGAATAAATGAATTTGACCTTAAGAACACAATCTTTTGTAATTTTTGTCATTTGACGAATAAATGAATTTGGCCTCAACAACAGCACACAATCCTTCATATTTTTGCCATTTAACGAAATAAAATAATCGTCCATACTGCTTAAGAGCGCACACAATCCTTCATATATTTTTGTCATTGGATGAAATGGAATAAAAGATTTTTAATAGTGTCCATGCTGCTAAAGCAGCAGAGAAATCCTTGATAGAAACAGAGCACCAAAAGATTTTTTTTAAAAGAGTTCCATGCTGCTGCTAAAGCAGTAGACAATCCTTCATAGAAACAGGGCACCAAAACCTTATAAAGTTTTAAGTCTCTAGCCGAAATCAGATTTCTAACAGTGATTTCGATCAAGAATATTGCAGTTTTAATCGTTGATTTAATAGTGTCCCTGCTGCTAAAGCAGCAGACAATCCTTCATAGAAACGGGGCACCAAAACCTTATAAAGTTTTAAGTCTCTAGCCGAAATCAGATTTCTAACAGTGATTTTGATCAAGAATATTGCAGTTTTAATCGTTGATTTAAAGCAATCACAAGACAACGGTGCCTGGTTTTAATCGCTGCTTTAAAGCAATCGGAAGACAACGGTGCCTGGTTTAATCGTGTTGCTTTATAGCATAAGAAATGCCAATGTTACAAAGATTACAAGGAGAAAATGCCATCATTATATAAAACAGTAAAGAGCAGCATTGTTTTGTAAAACCTCGAAAGACATGAAAATTGAACATACTAATAAACTAGTACAGTCATACATTTCTCACTGTACCCTTGCAAAGGATGATTGCTTAAAAAGAGTCTGCTGATTGCCAGCTGAAGGCAACGGGGCTGCGAACTACGTGAACACCGTCGCTCCACGTGAGAGACCCGAACGTGGCAATCAAAAGGCCAGAGACTACGGGCAACGGTTTGCCGGTGAAAGTAACGGTGTACGTTTGCTTGTCACCGGTCTTTGCGAAGTAGAGGGTTTCGGGTTCCACAACCGTGCTTACTTCCGTCGACTGATGAAAAGCGGTGACGTTATACTTCGACCCAGCGGGACCAACATTGGTAACAGTCCTCGTGTACTTCACTACAATATCTGATGTCGAATTGCTGGGGACGGAGAAAACAGGGGAGAAAGACGGGTAGTTCAGGTCGCCTGGACTGCGCAATGTATTGCGGCAGGTGGCATTTGATTTGGAAATTAAGTTGATTTGCGCCGGCGTGTATTTTAGACTGCAAAGGAACTCTACATAATCATCGACGGTGATGTCATAGATGAGCCCCGGGTTGAGGGCTTTCTTTGGGTCAACGTGGCCGGACCCGTGGTCGAAGGCGTTTGAGGCGTTGCCGGTGGCGGCGTCCTTGAGCGTATTGCCGGTGTTGTCGACGATGTACGCAGTGGTCATAAGGGCAGATTTTATGGCCGCTGGGCTCCAATCTGGGTGGGCGCCTTTTATTATAGCTGCTATGCCACTGACATGAGGGCAGGACATAGAGGTGCCGGAGATGATGTTGAACTTCACCCTCCGCGGATCGTTGCTCAGACCGGTTGGGGCCTCAAAGCCTGTCCAGGCGGCCAGAATGTTGACCCCGGGCGCTATCACGTCCGGCTTGAGTATCTCCGGGTTGACAAGATTGGGTCCCCGTGAAGAAAATGCAGCTACGACAGGGGAAGGCTTGACGCCTAGTATAGTACCTTTGAATTTGATCGTGGCAGTTGGATTATGTGTGGATTTAATATACTTCTTGATTGCTTCACCCTCCTTCTCCCCCACCGCGGATGCCGGTAGCATGTGACAGTCCGCCACGAGCTCCTCGCCGTTGGTCTCTGTGTTCGCCAGGATCATGCCGGCTCCACCCGCTGCCTTCACAACGGCACCTTTAGCTACCCGAGCCGTTATACCCCGATCACAGACCACGATCTTGCCAGCCACAGTCTTTGGATCCAGAGTGCCCGTCAGACAAAGATTCATCGGGCTCCCGCCGCTAGAGCTGGTGTTGGAGGTCTGGTATACCAACGGCACCCGGGTCCCCAGCGTCTGCCTCCCATGGTACAAAGAAACACCACTGTAAGTCATCCCGTTGCCGAGCTCAATAACCGCCGGGAAGTCCCGATCCATCGTGCTCGCCCCGACAGTTGCAATCCACGGCGCAACGTTGGACAGACTGACAGCATCTGGGCCGCTGTTGCCCGCCGAGCATGAGACAAAAATGCCTCTTTCCATTGCCCCGAACGCCCCCAGCGAAATACTATCTCTGTAATAAGGGGCTATTCCACCTCCGAGCGACATGGACAGGACATTCACTCCATCCGCCACAGCTTTGTCAATAGCTGCCAGAATATCAGTACTGAAGCACCCGCCAACCCAACAAACCTTGTATGCAGCAATCCTCGCCTTTGGCGCCATCCCCTTGGCAGTTCCATTCGCGTAGCCCAGCAAGCTAGCTCCAATCACCTCCGACCCAACGGCAGTCGATGCCGTATGTGTCCCGTGCCCATCTTGGTCCCGCGGTGATCTGAATTCGGCCGTTTCATTGATCGGTCCCACCGCGGCCTCGTACCCTCTGGAGAAGAACCGTGCGCCGACAATCTTTTTGTTACAGACAGTGGCCTTGAAAGCCGTACCGGCCTCGCAGACGCCCTTCCATTGAAGAGGCACGGGTCCCATTCCCTTATCGCTGAAGCTCTCGCTCTCCGGCCATATGCCCGTATCCAGCACCCCGACCACCACGTCCTCCCCATAATTCGCCCCGTTGGGCATCATCGCCGTTACCTCATCCAATCCAAGAAACGCTGGGCTCCGTGTAGTATGCAGCTCATAGACAGTCTCCGGATAAATCCCAAGGACCCCATCCATTTTCTCCAGCGCCGCAGCCTGAGCAGCGTTCAGGCGGGTAGCAAACCCATGGAAGGCCTCCTCGTAGTTATACAAAATAGACACTTCGTCTTCTGCTCCAAGTACAGACTTCACAGCAGAAGCATACCAGTTTTGATGACTCAAAAACGAAGCAGGCATCTGAGACTTGGCAACACGCACAATATAAGTCTTAGTTTCCCCATCGTTGCTAATAGCAGCCACAGTTAGCTGCAAGCAGCTTAATAACAGCACTATCCTCACCCAGTTCTCCATCTCCGCCCACCCTTGCTCCTTCTCAACCAAAAAGAAAAACAGAACACTGAACTACCCTCCCATTACACACACACCGACACTAAACACCCTTTAAAATAAAGCTCACTCACTGAGATGGGTTGCCACTTATAGCGTTCGACAAAAGCAATAAAGCGGGTCTGATGACAAGAGGACAAGCCAGAACAGCTGCACATGGCCTGAAACATTACCATTAACATATTTAGATTCTTTAGTCACCTCACCTACACACATCCTACCTCTCTCACACGCGTCCCTCTTAAACCGATCATAGGCTTTCCCTTACCTGGCCCCATCCATCCATTATTAACTCTCTTTTACTTTACCAAACCCATTTAATCCTCTATTAGCTACCCCCACCTGCAACAATCTACCCACACTAATATCAGAACCCATATCAACGGTAATAACCCACTCCCAAATGCGTATACCCTAGATAGGCCGTCAATGTGCGTCTGGTCCAAAAGTATTTGGGCTTCAATAGACATAAATGTTCTTCACCGTTATCTGCACGGAAATCTAGATAAGGTAACAGAAACCCTTGCAACGGTAAAATATCGCACCGCCTTGAAACGGTAATTATTAATATGGAGAGGTAATCGAGTATTGTTGCGGGTTTAGTGGCGAAAAGATGGTCCGTCCGTGACTTGCCGACGGTGGCCCAGACCCACAACAATAATGCAAATTCTCTGTATTCTATATATTCGAATGTTTTATATGCCGTCTGGTCAATATATCCCTGTAAAATCTGGTATTCTGGCGTCTCTTTTAAAAAGTACAATTCTTGACCGATGTTGAAATTTTTGGTTCTTTTATACTTTCAAAAAGACACGTAAGTAATCACTTCCACCCGGTGTCCCTTTTTCAATGAAAATCTGATCACCTACCATTTGCCTAACACTGAATTTAAGGAAGCAAAACGTTCGGTGGGTATTCTGGCAGCCTGCTTTATTTGAAAATAAGGCCTCTTATCTTTCTAAGAAAGAGTTATGTGTGAATTATTTTGATGAAATATAGTTTAATAAATATTATTATTAGAATAAAATAAATTTTAATGTCTGTATAGTCTCACACTAATCAAACCTTGTGTCTTTTTTTTTGTGTTTAAAGTAATAATGAGTTTTCGACTTTTTCAACTGTCCCCTCAATAAATAAACTGGGCCGAGCAGTATCAACCAGAATATTAGTATATTTGGTCCTTTTTTATGTCCTTGTAGACATGACAATAAAAAATAAAATGTTTTTCTGATTCTACTATCTCGGTAGAGTAAAAGACACAAACTCTCTTCCCAAACTTCAAATCTTTCAAATTATTATCACTTAAAATTATTGATGAATAGGAGGCATGTTTTGAAGAATGTCCATAATTTTACAGGCTGCAAAAAAATTATTGACATGTAGCGAAAATTATCTCATTGACATCAGATATTTTTCATAAAGTATCAATAATTTGACATACTGTAAAGATTTTATTGACATATAACAAAAATGATCTCCTATTTATTAAATTGACACCCTATGAAAACTACCTCTACTTCTCTACTTTTTTAATTGACACCCTGTGAAAACTAACTCCTGCTTATCAAATTAAGACACTGAAAACACTTCTTACCTATCAACAATGTTAAATAATAATACTTTATTTAATTCTTATGACCTGCAATAACTTTGTAATAATAAAAAAATAAAATAAAATCCCCCTGCAAATATGCAGCAGCTCACCAGGGCCTTTAGGATCTCTCAGTTGTATAAAGTTCGACAATTACATGACTGATAAATATCTACCATTCTTTTTTTTTGTATTATTTTATTTGAAAATAACATTTCAAAAAGTTTTGATGAGATAGCAAAGGTTGAGCTGGATTTAGAAAAATAATAATTAAGACTCACTTTATATCAACATACTGTCAGACATCATAATACAGTCTAAAATCTATTATTGCATTTACTTATTCAGTTTAATCCTTATGATTTTCTCTTACACCATGCTTTCATTGTCTTTCTTCTAGAAACTTTGTGTTGTATCTATCATGGGGCATACTAGTTCCAGACAATAGGCTTACATTGTGTTTTTGATTTAGATATTTTTTCTTTTATTGGGTTAATTTAGTTATAATTGTATGATGGTGGTTTATATTGTATCTTGGTTTAGGTTGTATTTTTATTTGATTAATTTAGGTACAATTTTATAACATTACTTTACATTATGTATTTATTTTTTATTGGGTCACATCAATTCCAATTTTATGATTAGAATTTTAATAGTACTTTTGGATTTAACTATAGTTTTTTTGACATCAATATTCTAGATCACATGAGCTCCCTGATTGTTAGTCACATCATGAATCCATTCACATTGCTCATATCCTTTTATATATTATTGATCTCATGTTTAACAAAATTTAAAATATCTTTAATGATATTTTTCATGCTACTAAAGTGGTTTTGCAAGTGTCACTAGTGACTTGTGTGTGAAAGGGGATGTGGCTCTACTAAAACACAAAGAATTTGTGAAGAACCACCCTTACATTTACTATTTTCTCACTTTAACATGTATGATTCTCATAGTTCACATGCTTTCCAAATTAGGGATAAACAATAGAGGAGAAAAGTGCATACCTTGCCTTTAAATTTACCCTTTTGTTTTATACTCATTTTTTGTCATGTCATAAATACATTATCCTTATGGGTATCACATCAAGTTGTAATGGTGTAATGAATTCATATTAACTATATAGATTTATCTCCCATGTGTTTTACTTCACAAGTTGAACTAAAGTGGCACCATATCAAAGAGGTTTTTGTATAATATAATCATCAAGTTGGGAGACGATTTAAAATAAAGCAAAGGGTGTTCAATGAACCCATTTTAAATTGCATGTTTGTCTTATATATTGCATCACATCCTTCAAAATGTAGGGCATGTAAATGTGTGTTATGTGTTTTTCTAATGTGGTATCATATTTGAGGTTTGTGTGTGAAGGACGATCCATATTTTGATGGGCACAACAATAATACTAGGGTGTAGTTTCTTAATAATCTTGCA
>VDFB02270651.1:230910220-230936982 GCA_007258455.2 Sequoia sempervirens | reverse complement strand
GTTCACCAATGTGTGAACTATGTATTGTAGAGGTGTTTAGGATAAATGTTTTTGCTCCACGTTTCTCTATAGTTTGGTTTTAGGTATTGCAGATCAAAAGGTGTGTTGATAGGTTTGGTATCTTTCTTTAGTTGGATTTTTTCAAGGTTTGGTGTTTCAGATGTTGGTTTCTTGAGTTTTAGTGCATGGAAAAGTTGTTTGAGTATACTGGGTGTGCCCATTTTTCAAATGAAAGTTGTTACGAAAGAGTTCATTGGATTTTAGGGTGTTTGTGGAATATTTTAGATCATGTTCAAGTGCTATGTGGTGTTTGCGAGTCATATTTGGATTTGAGGAAGCATGTACTTAAGTGCTAATGGTGTTAACACAAGTTCGATCTACCTTGGGTGTTTACACTACTTGAAAAATTTGTGGAAGTGTAGTGTGGCATGTATAAGTGGATTTAGGTTCTAGCTAAGGTGTATTGTGGTCCGCCTTCATTCCTTTCCACTGTGGGAATGTTTTGGTGCCGACCTAATTTTAATTTGCATAGTTGAGATGCATAGACAACATTGGAGAATATTTTCTAGGTTGAAAATGATATAAATATGAGTTGATTTGTTGAGGAATGTGAAGATAGATGAGCATGATGGAAGTGATGCAAATTGTAGAGTTGTAGGGTGTGAATTTGTAAAGTGTAGTGCAAGCTTTCATGTGTTAGATTACTGTTCATGCAATGAGAAGGTGTCTACAATTATTTAGAGAGACTACAAAGGTGCTGGTGATGTTGTGGTGGATATTTTTGTTGCCTTGAGATGGATTTCTCATTGTAACACTCTTCTCTATCTTCAATTCTATTCTGGCAGTGAGTCTTTCTTTCTCTTAGGTAGTATTTTTCTGACAGTGAGCCCTATTGTATTTGGTGTTGATATTACTTTTTATTGTGAGTTAATCCTCACCATAGTTTTTCCCATCTTGTTTTTTCCATGTAAATCTAGTGTCTCTTTGTGCATGGTGTTGATTTGATTTAGTTTTTGTTATTTGCTTTCATGATGAAACATTCTAACAAGATTAAGGGCTGATTGGATTAATGTGGATCTAAATGTTTGTGAGGGTTTTAAAGTTTTAAGGTACAATTGATTCACCCCCACCTCTCAATTGTCTTGTGCATTCAATAATTGTGTTACAAGGAAGGAGGGATATGGGAGTGGCTGCGATTGGATTTGGAGATGGGAAATTTTTAGTTTATTAGTGTTCAAGTGTCATCTAGTACTTCACAAAATTCATGGTGATGTAATGCAATAGGTTATATGTGGTTGAGAGTCTTGGTTATACTAATTTAAAATTGTAGATGCATGTTTTCATGCTACAAATCATAGAAGAGAAACTTGGATTGTTTCTATGTTGTGTCATCTGGGTTATGAATATTCTCTAACATGTATGAGTGTGATGATTTATTTATTTTTGGGATAAATATAAACCATTTTTAAAACATTTTTTATTTGTACAACAATTGGGCAGTGTTTGTTTACCTTATGGATAAATTTTGTTTTATAATTGATTACTAGAGTGCTCCATTGTGGGGCTCACTGAGGACTAATTTTTTCCCCATTATTGGACCCCACTCCACTATTGATCTCTCTCCCCTAGTCACAACTTCAAAAGGCTAATGGTTTATAACTTGCGATACACTTAATAGAATGAGACACAATGAGAATTCACTTTATGGATGTCAAATAGGACAACGATAGGGACCACTCTTAAAGGTGTTAGTTTTAGGATCAGATTTAAGCAAACAGAAAATGCAACACATAAGATAAGTGAACACAACACTTTTACCCTAGGAAAACCCTCCTTCTCGAGGGAAAAAAACCCAACTGCAATATATCAACTATATATTGAATGAGATAGCAAAATGCTTTACAATGAGTCCAATCACAAGGTCGATCAGATATGATGATGATAGCATCACACTTGATGTAGGTACACAACCAAGAATAATATAGAACTCCCATAATATCAATCTGTTGTAAGTATCGAACTTCCTTTAGATTATTGGTCAAACACAAGGCCAATAATAAGGCCACACATAAGGTTGAACTGAAATAGAGTTTCTCTCTTAGAAGTAATAAGTCGAACTGTTGTAGATGTCACACACTTTCCAGAATAGATGCAAACTTGTCTTTCTCTTGAATATGAATAATATGAAAGAGAGTAGTGCCTCCCTTATATACACTATATCGTGCATCTTCATGAAAGGTTGGCTTGCACATTAAAGAAAGTGTCTCTTCACTATAGTCGGCCTCCTTTGTAATAAATAATATATAAATTACAAATCCAATAAATATGTCTCTTTATGAATTGTCTCCAATAAATAAATAGCCAACGGCTATATTAATTTATTGCTTTAATAAATCAAATACTCAGCCACTAGAAGTATGAGGCCCATGGCTATAAACATCAATAAAAGGTGTACGTAGGAAAACAAGGAACATTAAACACACAAGTTTAATTGATTGAACCAATTTCTAGGACAAAAGGGATGATTATTAAATAAAATTGAAGGCTTGAATAAACAACTTAAAGACTAGTCATAAACTAAGAAAGTCAACGCAAAATTAGAAAATAAAGTCACAAACTATGCGAGGGTTTAGGGTTTTAACTTAAATTAGTAATCCTTTATGCATTAAAACCCTATAATTTTATCTAGAATCAACAATTATCACATCAAGTGTCCCTCCCATAACCATTCAATTCATCCTTCAAGCTAGTACCCCACTATTTATATTTCCTTCCATCAAATATTATTCACTAAGCCATATTCCACTTTACTTATCCCTCTAAATCCACTTCATACACATTCCTTCATATACTCAAGTTCTTATGAACTCATCTCATACTAATATAGTTACCTCATCTCCTACTAGTACCATATATCCTCAAATCCCTTACCATTGCTACATCATTCCTTCCTCTCCCCCAATTACCACATCTCCACCATTCTTTCCATCATGTACCATGCATATCAATAACCATAATATTGGACATCCCATACTTTTGCAACATACCATACTTTTCCACTATTGCCATCCACCTAAGATTATTATTCTGTGTCATATGTTCTACATCGAAGTTACAACAAGTATGATGAAAAAAATCAACACCATATCAACAAATTCTAGGGAAATCACATTAGATATAGGTCTACACATGATCATAATCCATTTTCCTAACAAAATTTATTATAATCCATTTCTACCCAACTTCAAGGAACCTTCTCTCCTATTGTATGATAAAAAAGAGATCATACCATTCAACATATGCATATTTTACAATCCTTTCATGAAGATTAAATGTGTTTAATGATCATATTATATATAAATTGTTCACATAAACACTTAAATAATGTGCATTAGAATTATTGTATTCTTTACACATGGATCCATAGTTATGTTTGAGACTATTTTTAAATCCCTTTTCAACCATTTCTAAATCATAATTTCACATGAATTAGGCTTCATAGATCTCATACACTACCCCCAAAGATAACAAGAGAAGGTGAGTGTCAGTGGTTTTTTCCTATTCTTCCAATTAATCATGGAAAAAATACATTACCACATAAACACTAGAAATTACAAATTTTAAAATATCATTATGTCCACAATTATCTCATTCCAACCATCCTAAAAAAATCATGTGAACTTTGAAAGTACAACTCATAATTTTTTAATATGTGTATTACCCAAGTAAGAATTTTGAAACAAAGATAAATAAAATAAAACCCCAGGGCTACTAGTGTGCATCGCAACTAAACATGTTAAAAAGAAAAATCATCAAAAACTAAAATAAACCCCTACAATAATAACCTTAGTGCAATTTAATTCTCATACCACCACGGATGTACTCTATAACCATCAACAAACACTTTATCCCTCAAACCATTACCTTTCTAATATTTGGACCGAATTGACTCAAATGTATCACTTATGCTAGGGGAAACCCATACATGATTTATTTTATCTAATTTGGTATACTTATAGCCCTTATGTCCACCCATGTTAGTGAAGTTTACAAGAAGTGAACATGGAAGAAGTTGACATGTGGTAAAACCTCACTACATACCTTGACTAGGTTATGGACTTTAATTCCACTTGATTTTAAGAAATATGGATCCTTTAAACAATTTATACTAGCTATATGAGATAAATCAACTCTAAGGAAATCATTAAACCAAAAGGTGCTCTCTATTATGGAAATTATTTCTCTCATTAGTACAAATATTCAAGAGGACATTAGGTTTGAACATAATATATTGATCCCTTTGAAAGGGAGGTCACAATTTTAATTTTTTGGTGTGATGCTTCAAAGTTTTTGAGAGAGTCCATACATTCTCAATCTCACTTCATGACATTCATTATCTCATTTGTACCAATATTTCCTAAATGATTTTTTAAGTTTGACCATAAGTTTCGCTTTGAATTAAATTGGATCAAGTTTGAAATTCAAACTCACTGAAATTGAGTATGATATTTTGCCACTTATATGTATGGATGTACATCTCTATGTGCAAGTGAACTAAATAAATTTATGATGGAAAATAAAAGGACCAAATAAAGGTTCTTTGATCAAAGAAGATATGAGGAAGATAGAAACACAAAAAGAAGAGATGAGGGAAAATTGACTAAGTTAGAAAAAATGGTTGCATCTAGTTAGGAGGAATAAGTTAAAATTATTGATAAACAAGCTAAATAACATATTGCGGTTTCACAAATTCAAAAATAAATTGTTATAGATGTCGAAAAGAATGTGAATAAATAAGAAACTAACAATACACTTTTTTATAATATAGAAAATATAATAGATATGGATGAGGATGCTCCTTTTAGAGAAATTTCACTTAAAGAAATGTTTCTTGAAAGTACAATAAAGTTGCACTATAAAATAACTTGGGAAGAATTTTTGAAGAAAATTATCTAATTACAAAATTAAAATTATGTGCAAAGTTATTTAGGAATAAAAAATGACCCCTATTTTGGAATCTTTAGGGATTGATAATAGAAAGAAATAAGAAGATTTAAAATAGACAACAATTAAAAATTTACAAGAAGCATTAGAATCTATTCCAATCAAACGTAAAATTATTATTTAAATACTACATGTAGGGCATTGATGAATACAATTTCAAGTAAAAATTTCACATAGGAGACAAGTGAAAGAAACTATAAACTACTGCATACATCTAGGTTAATTGTTAAAAGATATATTGTAAAGAGGAATAAATAGATGAAAGCTTAGAAAATAATTAGGTAAGTATTTGTAGGCTTCCTTACAAAGATAAAATTGTAGAATACATGAAGATAGAAAGCCACTCCCATGTTGCATGTTATAGGAGGGTAACTACATGAAACTGGGAGATAAAAAAGGGGTCAAAAGTGGACAATTTTTTTCTAAAATCAACTAAACATGAACTTGGATGAGTAACTCAAGATGTGTACACTAATTTTGAAGATATAATAAGGAAAATAATTCTACTACTTTGAATCTAGTTTCTAAAATGCTAAATATTTTTGAAAATGATCGAGGTTAAGGGGGTGAAATGGTAAGTGCACATAAAAGTGTTCCTACTGTTACCACTAAAATATAACATAGTGTTAGGAGTGTAGCCCCTTTTTTTGTTACATTTAGTATTTTGGAAAAAATATAGCTAAGAGTGAGTATGATAACTTGTTTAATTTTTTGTAAGGATAAGTCAATAAAAAATTACAGTAGTAAGTGACATTAAATTACTATGTGTGTCTGTATGATAAGTTTCCTAAGCAACGTTGAGTGCCTAAATATGTTAGTGGCTTATCATATTGTATCCAAACTAAGATGAAGTTCCTTACTTTAGAAAGCTTGGGTCAATAGTTCTATAACAAATCTAAGATTGAAGCTAAAACTAAGATTAATAATTTTTTCCCTCATTTAAGCACAATCTTGTGTAAGAAAATAACTAGAATCTTTTCACCCAAAAATAAAATTCATTGTGAAAAAGAAACCACATTCAATTCCAACAAAAATGTGTGTATGCCTAGGTTTACACCAATAGGGACAAGGGTAAGAGCTCATAAAAATGTGATTTATGGTACCATCAACACCACACTAGCTCTATAAGGCCCACAAGAATTTTGCCTTTATCTTTGCTACATAGTTTTGTATTGGATTTTGTATTTGATTTTTTTTCCTCTTTGTTGATAATATTTTATATTGACATGACTATGTGACTATATAAATGCTATGAGATTATTTTTCTATAAGTACTTTGTTGACCTATACTTCCATAACTACATAATTTACTACCACATCAATAGTTGGTAGCTTCAATATTCTCCATCTTCTAGCTCAACATGCCATATTATATTTTATCTTTGTTTATATTCTTTACATTGGTTCTCAAAACCCAAGCCTTGAGCATAATGTAATTGGTTGAATTAGGAAAAAAAATAACTCCACAAATAACACATACTAAAAAACATTCATAGGGTTTTCCATTCTATTTCACTTTCAATAAATAATCCTTGAGTGATATTTTTCAAAAATTTCAATTTCTTGTATTGGAGTACTTCATATATCTTGATAGTTAAATGGGACACCAATAATTCTACGAAGGATTATCAAATCCAAATGATGTAGAGGAAATAATAGAGAAAAATTGAGTTAGCCTCTACTGTTGTGAATGACACCTCCTTAAGAATGTTATTGTAATGCATGGAAAATGATGCAATAAATTTTCTATTTTTTTATTAAGAGGGGTAAACGCTTTTGACCCAGAGCTATGAACCGTTGAGGTCACAAACGAGGGACCTCATCCCCAGTATAATTTTTCAATAATTACACCCCAATGGGGTTTGAACCTTGATGGCAAGAATAACAACACAACTTAACCATCACACCATGCCACTATTGATGCAATAAATTGTCTATTAAAACAACTATTTAGAAGTATAATCTATAATTATATAACTAAAAATGACTTTATTCCTATATTTAAACTAAAAGTATCTCAATGAAAAATATTTTTTAAATTTTGCAAGAATTATGGTAGGATCCACTAGTAAATAGATATTCTATATGAAGATATTTTAAGTTTAAAGGGGATGGAAAAAGAAGGGTCCAAGTGAACTAATTTTTTTGGTAGGTCTAGCCTAGTTATAATTTAGATTTCATGTACATATAATCTAATTTATAAAGCTTGTTACCCATAAGAAGGTCTTGGTATAAGAAAAACCAAGAAAATTAAGCTTTTGGGGCTCAACAATGCTCCCTTTAAAAGTTTCAAATCAATAGCTTCAAAGTGAAGAAAAATATTCTACTTTCTGCTAGTAGTGTGATGTTTCATATAATGCTAGTTTGGGATATAACCATTATTAATCCATAAATAATTTTAAAATAGAATACATATATCAATGAACAATTGAAATTATATCTCCAAATAGAAGGATATTGAACTTAATTTCAATATAGAATTTCATTAAAGAAAAAATAGTGTAGATTGTTTTAATAGATCGAAGTCATTGCCATTATTAAGATAAATCAAAATCTCAATAAAACCATAAGATCAAAGTCCCAAATCTATCCTAGTCAATTAAATTTCAATGGAACAATTACCTCTTTGCCTCTTTACCTTAGTACAAGGCATAGAAGGAGATACCATCAAGGTGAATGGATGTTAACTAAAATTTCAATCTTAAAGACATCAACATTCCATGAAGTACAAGGCTTGATATCTTTAAAATATTTCCATATATAGTACTAATAATATTGATAAATATCAAGCTAGTATAATTATCTTGAAGTTCAAGTGGTGTTCACCTTGTTTCAACTAGAGAAAACTTAAATTTTATTTCATCCTATTGAAGGTGTATTTTATCATCTCCTTCTCATCCTAAATAATGTTCTACCAAATTTGGATCTTTGTCTACCTAATAATGTGATACCTACTACTAAATTTCTCTCTCCTATTGTTATGCTATCACCATGGACTGAGAAGATAGTAATTTTCTTAATTAGATAATTTATAAATCTAAACATGGAACTAAATAAAAATTGTAAAAGTTTATATTTGTCTTGCCTAATTCATGATTCTATGACATGTGTGTGGGTAAATGCAACCTTGAAAAATTTAATTATGAATTCTACGGTAGTATTATATTTCATATCCCTATGATGATAGTGAATGCAAATCCTTTATGAAATTGTGATATATATAGTTGAAATGAAATCTTGTAATTTTTTTAACATAAAATGAAATGTCAAAGGTCATTAGAGGATTTTTATTTATTATGTCACAATGGTAAGCATATAATAATTGAGTATTGAAACATTGAGCTAGGTATTTAAGTTCCTAATGTAATGCAAAATTAGATTTATATGCAATATGATATATTTCCAGAAAATTGGTTTAAGGGCTCATATTTCTCATTCAAAAAGAATATATAAGTTTCCTAGCACTCAATTATTTTTTACACAACCATTGGTAAATAAGTGGAAGTTATGTATGCCTTACATGATGTTTTAGATTGATAATAGAACTCAACACAAACTTGATGCAAGCGATCCAATCCATGGTTAGATTAATGTGGTTTATGAACACATAAAGTCCCCATTGTGCTACAATAAATGTGATTCATTAGATTAGTTTATTTATGTGAATATTTTAATAGTGGGGTATGCCAAATGAAGGTGAGACTATGGTAATGTATCAATAAGGATATGAAGGGAGTGGAAGTTGTGTTGGGACACATATAGCTATTGATGGCTAGAGAATGGTAAGTATGCTATGAGATATTTTGTATATTTTAGGGAAACCTAGGTCATGAAGGAAAAAACTTATAAAGTATCAATTTATGGGAAAATGGTTTATCAAGTGTTTGAACTATATAAATTGATTTAAATTGTATGTCATAAATAATGTAAAGTCTCATACAAATTTCTTGTATGGATTTGAAGTCTACCACAATTGTTTGTTTTGAGAGGATTCAATATGTATTCATTGATCTACATCTTTGTTAAAGATCTATTCATGTTTTGAATGTTTCTCTGACTTGGTTAAATATTCAAGCTCCATTGTTGGGTGCGCCTTGGGAGTAGATGCCATAAACTAGTAATCAAAATAGGAGAGAGAAAAATGTGTTCCCCATGCTATCTATTGTGTTATACTTTTTCAATTATCTATAATTGAATGTCTAAAAATATTGTTGGAACTAATATATCCTCAACCATGCCTACTAGGATAAAGTTGAACATGTTCAATTATATATTTGATATGGTTTTCTTAGCAATTAAATTTTTTATTAATGAATAGCTTTGTCTACCACTATCTCAATCCTATGATATGGCTATTGTCTATTGTAATATTTAGTAATCACATTGGAAAATATTGTTTAGATGATTGGATGGGTTTCAAGGTAAAATAATGGATTTCATAGTGAAAAAATATATATTTATTGTCTACAATAGATTTTTTTGTGTAAATGAAGAATACCCATTTATAAAATAATTTACAAACAAATATATTTTGAATTCTAATCTTAGATATAATATGAAAAAAAATATAATCTTAGTTCCAAACTTATTAAATTTTAATTTAAAGCCTAATGTTAAGGATGGGGCCACATATATGTTAATATATGGAGGGTGATGTAGAATGAGTGGTAACAAACATATGAAAGGAGTTCTTAGTAATTTTATTTTGGTGAGTGTAGCACATGATTGTTAGTGCCTTTCGTGCACAAATTTCAATTGATAGTTCAAACTCATCAATTAATAACGACAGATTGTATGACAAGTCATTCTACGCTCATTATTAATGAACTAGACCTTAAAGAATAGCTTTAAGAACTAACCCTATAAATAAAAACACAATAAATTTTTTATGAAAGTTCAATTTCCCTTAAATAAAAATTTCAAAAATGTGAAATTAATGTACATAGCATTAAATACTCTCCTCTAATTTAAATATTTTATATATTTTTTTAATTTTGTAGATATGACTCAAATTATAACTTATTTTCCAATCTTTTGAATAGACATGAGCATTATTTATTTCCTTAAATAATGTTTTCCAATAAATAAATAAAATTTAACAAATTGAAAAGACAAAAGAATTGACTCTCGAGGTCTATTGAATAGCGAAAATGTTCTAGGTGCCATTTAGAACGCCACGGTAGCAATCCACAATCAAACCAAGAAGCTTAGATAAGATCATTAGCACATCTCAAAGGGAATTAGGGGCTTATCGTGTCTACCAATAAGCCATTACAACACCCAATAAGCTCTACTCCAAATTGTCAGACTACTATATCTTTAAGGAAGAGGGACCAGCAAAAGTACGGACTAACTTTGTGAGCATGTAACAGTTGCATGGAATATCATAGGCATTGAAAAAAAAACAATTTTTTTTTTTTATAAATTGCATCGTCGTAAACGAGCAACTATTTAAACGAGGGAAGATTTGTCTCTTACCCATTGGCGTGCATGTCAAAGCTTTTTGGTGATTTGTATCGTAAAACTGTTGCATTAGTTTCTCTGCTATTTCCCGTTTTTGTTTGATACATATGTCTTAATGCAAGGACCAAGCATTTTTATCACAGCAGCTAGCCGAATAGTATATAACGATGAACAACACAGTCTGGTAGATTTTAACGATGAACGGCACGGTCTGAAATGGTAAAGCTCAAACAGTCAATCAGGTATTTTGTATATAAGGAAGGCCAGAAAATGCAACTTCTATAAAGCTGTATTTTGTAATTTCATAGTTCACAATGGCAATGAAGTTAAGCAAGCATGCCCTGCTACTGTTACTCCTTTTAGTAGGAATACTAGCCATCAAAACTGTTATGGCAGAGACTGTTTATATAGTTCATCTTGAGGAGCCAGACGAGGGATTTCTTAGTTCTGATGATCGTAGAACTTGGTATTCATCATTTCTACGATATGAATCCAGTCTTCTTTATTCTTACGAGAATTCCATTACTGGTTTTGCTGCCAAACTGAGCAAGGAGGAAATAGAGGAAATAAAAAATTCTGATGGCGTTTTGCAAGCCTACCCAGATGCAATTGTGCAGCTGCAGACTACTTATTCGCCTCGTTTTCTTGGGCTCGATCCTCAGAAAAATGGTGGGCTTTGGCAGACGTCTAAGATGGGTGAAGGAATTATTATTGGTGTTCTGGATACTGGGATCTGGCCAGAGAGCCCTTCTTTTCATGACCAGGGAGTTCCATCGCCACCCTCACGGTGGAAGGGATTTTGCCAGAATGGAACTGAATTCAGTCCTTCCAAGTGCAATAAGAAGATCATTGGGGCAAGATATTACAACAAAGGAAGTGATGCTACTTCCACAGGGTACGTTAACTCTACTAGAGATTCTGATGGGCATGGCACTCATACATCGTCAACAGCAGCTGGGAATAGTGTGATTGATGCTAGTTTTCTGGGAATCGCCAATGGAACAGCCCGAGGTATTGTCTAGGAGCATTTTACATTGCATTCAATTTTGAATTTTAAAATTTTATTCAATGTTGAACATTTTAGAATTTTTTTTTTTTTCATTCTCATGATGGATCATGGAGTGTGATCCAAAACATTAATAGGAAAAACAGTTCATGCAATCAAATCTGAAACATTTCAAGTGATAGATGTATTGTTTGTTTTGAGTATTCTTTTTCTCGTATTCTTCCAATTCTAAAAGATTTCCTTCTTGTTTTTCTAATTCTAACACCTATGATTTATTATTTTTTTGATGAATAAATGTTTATATTATCATTTATAAAATAGTGTTACACATATATGGAGAAATTTCATATAAAAAAAAATTTATATTTGTAATTCAAAATCTTTTATTATTTGTAAACATTGATAATAATTTTAATTTTTAATATATTTTTTTCTTAATTTTCCTATAAAATATGTAGCAAAATAGTTATTGAAAATGTAGCCCGCAGGTGTAGATTAGTTGGTTGAGCCATTGGAAGACAAGCGGCCCGAAGGACTAGTCATCTCATCATTGTGAACCCCTGAGATACCAAAAAAAAAAAATTGAAAATGTGACATAAAAAATGATAAATTATCTTTGATGATTTAATAAATGACATCTATTTAACAAAATGTCCAAAGATATTAATTCGAAACTATTTCAAAAATATTATATTTATTATTGAAAAATACTATTTTGACAAGTAATTGATTGTCAAATTTGAAGTTCAAAGTATGTTGTTCTCATGATCATACCATTACACTATACCATTAAGAAAAGATTCAAAAATTGTCCCAAAAAAACTCTTAATTATAGCGCAAATGTTTTATCAACCGACCCAATTGACAGCAATTACTTGTAATGATTTTGGGTGCAAACAGGAATGGCTCCTTGGGCTCACCTGGCCATGTACAAGGTGTGCTGGGAAACAGGGTGTGCCTATTCAGACATCCTTGCAGCCATGGACGACGCCATTGCAGACGGAGTGGACATACTCTCGCTCTCTATCGCAGCGGGCTCGCAGCCTTTCTACCAAGATTGGATTGCCATCGGCGCCTACCGAGCAATGGAGAAGGGCATATTCGTAAGCTGCGCTGCAGGCAACTGGGGACCATACCCTGCCTCCCTGGGCAACGAAGCTCCATGTATAACCACAGTTGGGGCAAGCACCATCGACAGAGACGTCGTCGTCGACGTAAGTCTGGGCAACGGAATCCTCTTCCACGGCGAATCCATCTACCCGGCCAACAACACAGACCAAATAACCGCACCATTCATATACGACCCACTAGATGCACTCTGCACTAATCCTGACCCGTCCCTGGCTGGAGGGAAAATAATGCTCTGCGACCAGGGAGCCGTCAGTAATGGCCCGCAACGAGAAGAACTGATTCTAAACGCAGGAATCCTTGGAATAATCATAACTCAAGGCTCATTTCATGCCCAGGAAACCTTCGTTTTAGCCGATATTTTACCTGCCGCACATGTCGGTTTCAAAGAGGGGGAGACGATGAAGGCCTACATCAATTCCACTGCAAATCCCACTGTTACACTTTCTTTCAGGGGCACCATGTTTGGAACAACAAAAGCCCCTGCAGTGGCCTCGTTTTCTTCGAGAGGGCCGAGCCAAGTGAGCCCTGAGATACTCAAACCCGACATTCTTGCGCCGGGTGTTAACATTCTGGCCGCTTGGCCCTCTAATCTCAGTCCCTCGGGCATTTCGACAGATGAAAGGAGGGTCAATTTTAATTTCGACTCTGGGACTTCCATGGCGACGCCTCATATAAGCGGGCTTGCCGGGTTGTTGAAGAGTGTGCATCCTGATTGGAGCCCCGCCGCCATTAAATCTGCGCTCATGACCACCGCGGATATCATGGATCGGACAGGCCAGCCTATTGTCGATAGCTCTAATGGAAGCTTTGCGGATCTTTTTGCCACTGGTTCAGGGCACGTGAATCCTGGAAGGGCAGCACATCCGGGGCTTGTTTATGATATCACTGCTGACGATTATGCGGCTTATCTCTGTAGCTTGAACTACAGTGCTTCTCAGATTCTCACGATTACTAACAGAAAGGTCATCTGTAACTCGAGCTTAGCAGGAAACTTGAATTACCCTTCTTTCTCTGTGGTCTTCAATAATAATGAGAAGTTTTCGGTTTCTTTCCAAAGGACTGTAACAAATGTCGGAGACGCCGCAGCAAACTACACTGCCCAAGTCGTGGAACCCAATGGAATGAAAGTGTCTGTGAATCCAAATCAGTTGTCGTTCACTGCAGTGAATGAGAAGAAGAGTTATAAAGTTACATTTGATGGCATTTTGGCACCACCGCCGCCTTCTGTTACTGTTTATGCCGAGGGGTCTTTGAGTTGGGTGTCTGATGATGAGAAGTATAAAGTAAGGAGCCCCATATCCGTTACATGGGCTTAGTGGAAAGTTTTGGATCTCTCACCTTCGTCATCGTCCCTAAAAATGCTGCAGATCAGTGTACTTGTTCCTTAGGTCACCTCTTTTGTCTCATAATAGCAAAAGTGTTTGACGTTTAAGTATTCATACTTGTCTAATATAAGTAACAATAAAAAGTAAGTATTGCATAGTAAGGCCCAATTTAACCAAAATAAATTAGTTAATAGATCTAGGCATGCAATTGCTATACTAGACGGAGAAGATAGATCACACTTAGTTGGGACAACCACCCACATAGAAGACTGTCACAAAGAGTGGGATCAATTAAGGCTAGAGAAATTATTATACCCAACCTAGGTAGATGAACTTTTTGAAAGGGATTACCACCTCATGTGTTGAAATGGTCTACTGAGAAGGTAGAGAAGTAATTACTCTTTTGACACTAAGGGGTTAGAGGTGTCCATCCTCACCACTAAGATAAGTGGAGAAAAGTCAAGTGCATAGACAATTATGTTACAACTAATGTTTTAGTGATGGAGAATCAATCAATGGAAAGTAAGTGGATTCTAGTTCATGATGTAGGTGAACTATGTTGAACAAGACAACTAAAGGGGGTGTGAATCAGTTGTAGCAATTTTAACAATCAAAACCCTCAACAAAAGTTAGATCAATAAGCATTCACAAAATCCTTACTCTGGTAATGTGTTTAATTATTGAATGCATAAACAAAAACTAAAAATAGTGAAGCCATGCACATAAGAACACCAGATATACATGGAAAACCCAATGAGGGAAAAACCACAGTGAGGATTAGCTCACAATATAAAGAATTCCAAAATTGAATACAAAGGCTCACTGCCAGAGAGACTCACTGTTAAGATAGGACAAACTGTCCAATGAGGGCTCACTGCCACAGAATTTCAAAGAAGATAGAAGAGAGTTGTTACAGAGAGAAAACTATCTCAATGCAACAAAGATTCCACCACAATTTTCTCACACTTTTGTAGACATGCTTGAAAGATAGAGTACACCTTTAACTCACTACCTTTAGGAACTCAACACTCTGAAATTCACATTGATCTGCTTGAACTTGCATCACACACACATATCTTGCATCTCTCTATGTCTCTCACACACATCTTAATTCATACTTATATTGTCTTCAACCTTGAAACCCTTCCAAGGTCGGCCATACATAATTCACATTTACAAATTCAAATTAAGTTAGCGCCAAAGCATTCACGCGATGGAAGAGAATGAGAAAAACTAGATACATATTCTTAATGAGGACCTAAATGAGTCCCAACATGCCTCAACACGCTTCCATGAACATCGCAAGTAGTGTTTAACACAAGGTCATCAAACACCTGTGCAAAACACATAAAAAAATTAAGTACATACATCCTTAACTCAGTCCAATCTTTTCAAACAACAAACTTCACTTGAACACAATCTAGAGTATGCAATGAACACATGTAAATTCATCCAAAAGAATTGCAACAAACTTCACCTGAAGAGTATGAACATTTTGTACATTTGAATAACCCTGTTAACCACTGGAATACACTGTAGCTCATAAACCTATCACCAACAACACCAAATCTCAAATCCTCTTGAACCAAGAAAGAGAGCAACATTATCAACATATTCTCAAAACTACAAGTCCTGAAACCAAAATGCAGAGAAATGTGAAGCAAATAAACTTCTCCCAAACCACAACTAGACACACTAAAATACACAGTTCACATACTGGTGAAAATATCTCGTACTGTACAATGATCCAGAAGCCCAAATTTTGGATATAGCAACTATCAATAGCCATGAACAATACCTCAAATCCACACAAGCATAGCATCAACCCAGAAGAAACATGAAGCACAATCTGGAGCATACTTTGAATACTTGCATAACACTATTTTCACTATCTGTCAAATTTTCTCAAAAGCATTTGGAGATCAAGTACCAAAGACATCAATTCAGCACATCACTTCACTCTAGCACCCTTCCAAACATAGCAACATAAAGATAACTCAAAGTACTCACAACACTTCTTTAATATCTTAACTATACATGCACACATTGTAAACCTTCTTTATTACAATTTTCTCAATATCCTCGACATATACAATCAATAACCAACTCCCATACACATAGTTGACATCAATGACAATAGCAACCAGTTGACATCAATGACAACACCTTCATGCTTACAACAATCTCCCCCTTTGTCATTAATGGCAACACATGATGTGAAAAAACATCAAAGACAACACAACTCTAAACACACTTTCTCTTTATTTATTTTACTTTCTCTCCCCTTGTGTAGATAAAAAAAATTTCACATGATGCTTTCTCTCCCCCTTTGACATTAATGGCAAAGACAAAAGATATTTTACTTTGTTCTCTTCTTTTGCAATTGAACCAAGATCTATCCTAGCTCCGAATACTCCCCCTTAGGAGTACACCCAATCAAATACACAATGACAACACATGACACTACCTGCTCCCCCTGAGAGGTAGCCACTAAACATTAATCCAGAAGAAAGATAGATCCATGGATCCACTGGACTAATGCATCTAGTTCAAGAAAGTAGGGGCAATAACCCCTAATTTCTTCTGGAGATACTCAAAAGTATCTTTAGGAAGAGCCTTAGTAAATATGTCAACAATCTGATCCTTTGTAGATACATACTCAAACTTTACTTCATTCTCCATAACTTCTCTCTCAAAAAGTGATGTCTGATTGATAAATGCTTTGTTCTTGAGTGCATCATTGGATTCTTTGAATTATTAATTGCACTTGTATTATCACATAAAATAGAGATGGGATCATCATACATCACTATGATATCCTTCAATGTCTATCTCATCCACAATACTTGTGTGCAATAGGATGTCGTAGAAATACACTCAACCTCTATAGTGGATAAGGAAACCAAATTTTTCTTTTTGCTTAACCATGATACCAATCTACATCCAAGAAAGAATGCACCTTCACTTGTACTTTTTTTGTCATCAGCACAACCTGCCCAATTTGCATCTATATATGCACTTAGTGTAAAATTAGTATCCCTAGGATACCACAAGCCATGATTCGAAGTTCCTTTTAAATATTTGACTATCCTCTTGACAACTGCAACATGTGTTTCTTTAGGATCCTCTTGTCAAGATCTAGCCACAAGAAAAACTACATGTATGATATTCGATCTGGTAGCAGTTAATATAGCAGCCCTCCAATCATTGATCTATATTTTCTCTGATCATCCTTAGGTGAAACATCATCCTTACTCAATTTGCAACTAGTTACCATTGGAGTGCATACCAGTTTGGAAACATCCATCCCAAACTTCTTCAACATTTCTTTTGCATACTTTCATTGTAAAATAAAAATCCCTTTGTTTGTTTGATTGATTTGTGTAGTCCAAGGAAGAAATTCATCTCACCAAACATAGACATCTCAAACTCTTTTTGCATTTCTTCAGCAAACAACTTACACAGTTTCATTTCCTCTAAAGATAATGTCATTCGCATACACAACTATTATCAAGATCTTGTCATCTTCGATTTTGAAATATAGATTGCTATCTGCAGTACCTTTGTTGAAACCTTGCTGAATCAAATATCTATCCAACCTTACATACCAAGCTCTAGGAGCTTGCTTCAAACCATATAAATCCTTTTTCAATTTGCAGACCATATCTAGTTGATCTAACAACTGGAATTCTTCTGGTTGTTACATGTAGATGTCTTCTAACAAACCATTCAAAAATGCAAACTTCACATCCATTTGGTAAACTTTAAAATCCTTATGAGTAGCAAATTACAAAAACATTTCAGATAGCTTTCCATTCTAACCACCGAAACAAATGTCTCCTGGAAATCTATACCTTCCACTTGTGAGTAGCCCTTACACACAAGCCATGCTTTGTTTCTTACTACTCCATTCTCATTCAATTTGTTTCTAAAAACCCACTTACTTCCAATTATGTTCTTGTTTGCTAGTCTAGGAACCAATTCCCAAGTTTGATTTTTCTCAATTTGCATAAGTTCTTCTATTGCTTTCATCCAATGTTCATCTTTACATGCCTCACTCACTATCTTAGTGTGGGGGTCATAGCAATTTTGGCTTGTTAGAGACAATTAATATTAAGTTTTTGCTCATTTGGAACTTGGCTTGTTAATAAATATGAATTGTTGACAATGTGAAAGAAAGATTTTAATAAGGATTTAATTTGTTATATAATAGCTTTATTGTTGGAGAAATAAAAGGAAGTTATTTACGAAATTGTTTCTTTTGGGAGGTTGTTATTTGGGAACAGGATGGTACCTATTTATTTTTGGCTTTGGGTAATATTATTATATTTTTTTCAAGAAACAAGTAAAAAAGGTGGCTATGCAGAAGCAAGAAGAAAAGAGTGAGAAGGAGTGGAGAAAACAGTAATTGGAGGGAAGGGATTCGAATTCAAGAAAATTTAAGAGGTAACAAAAAAAATGGTTCCTACTAATATCTTCTCAGTTTAATTTTGAAGCTCTTAGATAGTTATTGGAAACTAAAATATGTATGGTGGAATGAAAAGTCTTGCTCTATGTGAGCTCACTTCAATTTAAGTTACATCCTACTCTATGTGAGCAATATACCTTGCTCTTTGTGAGTTTTAAACTATGCTCGGTGTGAGCCTGCACATGCATATCAGCTCTGTGTGAGCTAAGGTGCTCGAGGGTGGCTGGGTGGAGAGCAGATGTAAAGGTTTAAGTTGATTTAAAGAAAAGATTGAAATTAAATTAATCTTAGCATGAAAATTGTAATTTTGTTACCTTTGACCCTGTTTACTAATGACTTGTGTTGTGTGCAGAGAAAAGAAACCCTCATACAGGAAAACAATAAGTGACAAAAAACTCTATATTTTCTTTTAAATTTTGGAGTTCAAGAAGTTTCCTTCTCTTTCTAGGTAATTATCTCCCTTGTTTCAATAAGTAATTCACTCAAAATCTTTTTTGTAGCAATAGAACATTGTATTCAAGAACATTTTAGGTGGGATTCATCTCTGTCTGGATTTCACAGATTAATTTATGTTGGAAACAAGCAACACTGAGAGGGGGGTGAATCAGTGTTGTGCAAAAAATTAAATTTATTATTCTGATCTTTAACTCACTTAAGCATTCAACAAAACATTTATGCATGAATAGAAAGAAAACAATCACAACACCATAACACCATGATTTTTGCATGGAAACCCTATTAGGGGAAAAACCATGGTGGATGGCCAATCCACAATATAATTTGAGTATACCCAAAAGAAATATTACAAAATGGGAATGCACTTGCATTCAGGAACACTGCCTAGAGTTCACTACTCAAAATAGAGAGGCACATTGCCTTACAATTATTTGGATTAGATCCAAGAGAATGAACTAAGAGGTTAGCATCTACAAATGCTTGATTACAATTTCGGTTAAGCTCTGTAGTCGATCTTCTATCTTTTTGACTGATTCTACACTTCTGCTCTGCTCTGCACAAACTCACACTACAAAATATTTAATGCACAAATGAAACTATGCATAATCACTCAATTTCCCTTATGATGATCGCATGTTCACATATCGACCTATCTTCCTTACACACACACACAAAATGATGTAACTGGTCACTTATATATATCTGCAACAAAGGATTTAGTCACAACAAGTTGGCTTCAATAAAACTTAGAAATATTCACAAGTGTCGGCTTAGATCATAAATAATATTTAATGCGCATCCACAACGGTCATCCACAACTTAGCTTGGACCCAAAAAAAAATGATCAAACACTAAAATATTCAAATAAACATTCCTCGAATATCCACAACACAATATATCAACTAAGTTAGCCACAAAATATTGATAAATAGAAAAATATCAACTGGATCACCAAACTTACACATAACTTGGTACAAGGCACTAAGATTCCTGGATAATGCAAGAAATACATTAATAAACCTTCCATGAGATCCACAACACAAAATAATAACAAAAAATATGCAAGTGAATCAACGATCACAAAATTGTAGGATGCTTTGTTCTTCTGGACTATCCTCAATCTGTTTGCCAGTACAAGTGAATGATGACATGCGGATCCAATTACCAACTAGGGTTGCCATCAATGACAACACCTGAAAATATTTGTAGTGTCTCTTGCCAACAATCTCCCCCTTTGGCATTGATGACAACACTTAGTGAAAAATGACTAAGTCTCGGATCAGTACCACCAAGAACTACACTGCCACCTCAAAACTCCAAAAAGAAACTTTAGCCATGGCTCAAAAATGCAACTCCCCCTAAGATGAATACACATTTTTCATTGTACAACTCTCCCCCTTTGACATCAATGGAAAAAATTTGGGGAATCCAAAAAGATAACAAAATTTCAAAACTGTACAAGCATGATCTGGTAACTTACATAAATCGGAAAATATCTACAAAATCTCTCTTCAACACACTCAAATTTGTGTCCCAAACCCTTTTGAAACTCTCCATAATTGTTATTTGACCACAAAGTAAATAAGACAAAGTTTCAGCAGTTTCAAGATTTATTGGATCACGAGATAACATAGCATCTTTGGCCTCTTTTAATGCATTTACCATTATTTCAATCTTTGGACCAATTAGTCCTCTGAGTTTGCATTCTCTTCCTATAATCCTTTCATTTTCATGCTTCGAGCTCCTTATTTTTTCAAGTAGAGATATTACCTAACCTTCTTTCTCACCAACATTATTAGCTATTAGGTCAAAAGCAACAGAAATAGTGGCCAATTGTTTTTCAATATCCTTCACCTTCTCATTTACTTCAATAAATTTAGACAGAACTAAACATGACATACACTTTTCCACCTTCAGATAGAGCATCTTGAACATTTCTCATACAGGTGGCTAACAAAGTTTTATCTTTTGCAATCAGTTCTTTCAATCCACCCAATCTCTTTTCCTTAAACTCCATTTGCACTTTAATCATAGCTGATTTTTCACAAGATTCAAAGTGAGTACTTACAGAATTTATGAGCTTCTTTAGCTTACCAGAAGAGGAGCCAGATGGATCCTTGACATGAGTAGGCATTAATTTTTGCAGAACTCCATACGCAAGGCTTAGTAATTCACTATCCTTTATGTGAGATTGCAAAATATTCTCACTGGCCTTAGCTTGTGCAATTGATGTGACCTTCATCATTTGAATTGGGGACAAAGTGGATAAATTGATTGAGCCTTTGGCTAATTCAGGGTCAAATTCTTCATGTTCCATCAAATATTTCTTCACTGCCTTGACAATGTCTCTTTCCTCCACTCTAATTTCCTTGACTTTAACCTTTTCTTCTTCAACCTTGGGTTCTTCAGAGACTATTTCCAGATTGCTTTTAGGCATTTCAACTTCTTCATTTTGCACCTCCTTCTCCTCAGCTAATACTACCTTAGGAATTTCAATTTCCATAGGTATTTCTATATTTTCCACATCGGGAGGAATCTAAAAATCCTCGGCATCTGCATTCACTCCCTCATTTTCCATAACATTTTCAGTATACACTTCTTTGACATTAATCTTATTCTTTGAAAAAATTGCTTCTAGAATTTTCTTGGCTTCATTAATAACAGCATTAGTTTCACCGATCATCAGTTTATTCACCCTTGTTTTGCTTTTGAACTCCTTCTTGGCATTTTCTAAGAGTGAATTCATCTCCTCAATTGACATTTCCAGACATAAGTCTACAAGAATTCTCTTTCTCAAATCCTCTTCTTTTGTTCTGGCACTTAATCTTCTCGATTCCAAAACTTCATACAGACTCTCTGACAAGACAAATATAATTTCAATAAGAGCTTTATTGAAAATGTTCATATGTTTAATTGTGGCTTCTTCAAGAATTCTTTGACCGGATTTATCAAACATTTCATACCATTTGTAGAGGGGCTTGAGATTTCCATCTTTGACAACTGCATTCTCAACTTCCTCAACTATCATACCAGGTTTCACAACTTTGTCTTTCTTCTTAGCCTCTTCTTCTTTACCAAAAGATTTACTCTTAGTTAACTTTACAGCTTGAGTTCTGGTAGCCTTCATTTCTTTCACAACTTCTTCTGACTCAGTCTCCTCATCTTCTGAAGCGACTTCATATATTCTTGTGCTTTTATTCTTCTTCCTTTTACCAGAAGCCTTGGCTTGAGCTGGCTTGGCTATAGGAGTGGATAGGGATGGGGAAATACTAGTAGATCTAGTGCAAGCAGAAGATACTCCTGAACTAGCAGTCTCGGTTTTTGCTGACTCTATTGTTGCTTCAGCCTCATCTCTCTTCTTTCTTTCTTCTCTCAAAGCTTCTACAGGTAATCCCATGTTTTCTACAAAGAATTATACTTCTTTCCTTACTCTTATGACTATCTTAGGCTTTTGGAATTGATCATGGACTTGCATTCTATTTTCTACATAGGTTCCAAACCTTTCTTTTGTCGGATCCAAAGGCATTCTCAACAAGTGTTATGCATACATCTTCAAAAAAAATTCCTCTACTTCATATCCCATGGGCATGATCCATATCATTTTGGGATCAACAACTCCATATGGCATTGATCAATGTCTACCATGAAGCAGATTGTGTCTTTGTACTTTTCCACGATTGAAGTAGGAATTCTTTCTCTGGCATGCATCATATTTTGAAAACTTTTGAAATATCCCCAGAGAGTAGCATTTCTGGTCTGACGATCACTGCTTCCAAACAATGTATCTCTTATTTGCACAGCTACAGGCTAATCATTTTTCCAATGAACTCTTCCAAAACTTGGAACCTCATTCATGAAGTAGAAGAACATACACAATAGAAGATTACCATATTTAAAATCATTCTTCTTTTCCTTCTTGATCTTCCCCAAATTCTCCATTAACTGACTTCTGAGTAACTCACACAAGTCATAATCTACATTTTGTTTTACCATCTCATAAGTTGCATAGATGGTCATACCGGATACTAAATTATCCCAGCTAGAGTGGTAGATCTTGTAGCCAATGACCATTGATGCAAATTTTACATCCACCTTAGCAATATCTTCTATTGGCATTGCCATTTTGTCCCATTGAGCACCTATTGCCTTAGTAACCTTCTCATTTTTCACAGATTTCAAGACTGGAAGTCTATCAGTGGAATTCAAACCTGTGATCACACTTATAGCCTCTTTTGTAATCTTAAAAGGAACATTCAACCACATGAATTCAACATGAACACAACTTAAAATATATCTCACCCATTAATTTTCCTCAAATATGGGAAATTTTACAAACTATGTGAACTTCTTCTTGACTAGTGTTTTGAATTCCGGCTTTACAATAAAATCCTCTCCAATTATATGATTGGAATACAGATTCATCATTTTAGAGCTTCCTAATTCTTCAATATTGCCATGTATATAAGCCCTAATATCTTCAGTGTGCAAGACTTCGTACGGTACAGATGAAAATGCACCCAGGGGCTCGGTCTCAACAGATTTATAGGGATGCCATTTGAACTTTAGACGGGGTTTGTCCTTTACTTTGACTACCATAGGAGTGGACATGATTGCAAATTCACAAATTCACATGATTTTTGATAAATACCTTTTCGTCGGATTGAATTTTGATCACAGAACCTTCTACACCCTTGAATCACTCCATAATTTAGCAAAGCTCACTCTAGGGCTCTCTAGACTACTTTCCTCCAAAATGCAAAATGACAAATGAAGGATAGAAATGACCTTTTATTGTTCACTCAACTAACCCTTTTTTTTTCCAATAAATGCCTTTACCCTAACTCATTCGGTTACCCTATTTCCATGTATTGAAATAGATGATTCTTCTATGGATCTCCAAAACACTACAATACTACCTCCACTTGGCTGAAAAACATCTGAAAAGAATCAATCCACTTACTGGACTTGTCCACATTCCAGTATCAGTTGCCAGCTGGGGATTAAAATATTTTCTTGACAGCTCCCCCTAGGCCAAAGGCCTAAAGCTAATTCTCGAAGGGATTACCAAAATCAAATTCTAGTGTTGTAGTATTTACTTCAACAAAGGGATTCTTCTTCACCCATTTCTTTTGTATTTTCCTTATGATCACATCAGTAGTGACTTTAACTTTTCCCTTAGCATCATGTTGCATTTTTTGTTTTACCGGACCTCTTCCATTCCAATAGAATCTAGCAGTGTAGCCAAATTTGTTGCAATTGTAACACAACACTTCTTTGTCCAGGCTAATTGTTCCACTATTTTTTTCTTGATCTACATTGGTTAGCAATATGCCCAAATCTATTGCAAGCATAGCATATGACATCTCTATGAAATTTATTCATCACAACTATGCATTCACTTGACTTATGACCATACTTATAGCAATTAAAGCACTGACCTGACAATGATGGTCCACTCGTGTTCATCTTGCTCCTACACTGAGAAGCCATATGACTGAATTTGTTGCAAGCAAAACAGTAACCATTGAATCTTTGATAATTTTGTTTTCTTACCAGATTCCTTCTGGTTCCATTCATCTAATTTCCTTTCCTGAATCTCCCTTGTCCAAATTTCCTTTGTCCAGATTTGGAGCTTTCTCCTTCTTCATATCCAAGACCTCGCCTGTCACCATCAGTCCTCTTTCCTTTAATGAGTTCATCAAGTTTGGCCGAGCTTGCTTTGAATTTCTCCTTATACTCATTTGCAATAGTAAGTTCACTTCTAAGATCATCAAGTTGTTTTTCAAGCACTTCCTCATTGTTTTTAGATTGCTCCAGTTCATTGTCCAATCGACTACATTGTTCAGATTTTTCATTCAAGGATTGTGCAAGCTTTCCTTCATTCTTCTTTCTATCTTCAATCTCCTTGGTCATTTTCATCATGATAGATTCCATCTCACACTTCAGGGCAGCATTTTCTCTAGAAAACTTTTCACATTCTTCTATTTTCTCCTTCAAGGCATGACTGAGTTATTCATATTCCATGCTTTTATTCTTCTACTTAAGCTGATCACACAATTCCTTTCTTTTCTCCCTTGATTCATTGATTTTGTCTTTCAATAACTAAATGAATTTCTCTACACTCTCAATATTTTCTTGCAATTCTCGATTCTCAGACTTCGACTCGTCAAGATCATCCAAGGCCACCATAAGTTGTTGTTGAAGATTGCTTGTATCCATTGAAAAACACCTTCCAAGATCTCCCCAAGTTGTTAATTTTTTTCGAGGAACTAGATCTAATACCAATTCTTGGAAACAAGCAACACTGAGAGGGGGGGTGAATCAATGTTGTGCAAAAAATAAAATTTATTATTCTGATCTTTAACTCACTTAAGCATTCAACAAAAAATTTATGCATGAACAGAAAGAAAACAATCACAACACCATAACACCAGGATTTTTACGTGGAACCCTGTTAGGGGAAAAACCACGATGGATGGACAATCCACAATATAATTTGAGTATACCCAAAATAAATATTACAAAATGGGAATATTCAAGAACACCGCCTTACAATTATTTGGATTAGATCCAAGAGAATGAACTAATAGGCTAGCATCTACAAATTCTTGATTACAATTTTGGTTAAGCTCTGTAGTTGATCTTCTATCCTTCTGACTAATTCTACACTTCTTCTCTTCTCTACAAAAACTCGCACTACAAAATCTTTAATGCACAAGTGAAACTATGCATAATCACTCAATCAACCTACCTTCCTTACACACGCACAAAATGATGTAAATGATCACTTATATATATTTGCAACAAAGGATTTAGTCGCAACAAGTTAGCTTCAATAAAACTTAGAAATATTGAAAACCGTCGGCTTAGATCATAAATAATATTTAATGCACATCCACAATGGGGTAAGTGCACCAAGATGGTTCCCAAAAACGGGGCTTAAGTGGCCACTTTTTTTTTAAATCAGGAAATGTTGACCTTGGATGTGAAATTGAGGATAGTTACACTCAAAATTTTGAGATGGAACAAAAACAAGGATCAAAGTGCTCTCAGTCTACTTTCTAAACTACTAATTTATTTTTAAAATGGTTGAGATTAAGGGGTTCAACAGAGGGATGTACACAAATTGGTGTTGTTTTTGTCAGAAAAACATAACATAGCAACTCTTGTACGACTTGAGCACAATGAACTTTTTTTAGTATTTTTAAAATTACTATGGTTAGAAGTTAGCCAACAGCATCTAGTTGATGCACAATTTTTCAAATAATTTTTTAATGAATATTTGATTTTTTACTAATTTTCTAAGTGGGCACTTCCTAAAAAGCAGAATTTTGAGCAGAATTTTGGCCATGCTCCCCCTACAAATTTTGGGAAGTAATAGATTTTTTTTTAAATATATTTTTTAAAATTTGTAGAATGGAGTCTAGTTTCTAAAAATGTAATTTATTTGAAATTTTGATGAACGATTAATTTATACGAAAAAAACCAAACATGTTTTTTGACAAAAAGACATTACAAACAAAAGAAATTATGGATGAAAGTCCTAACATTGTCGAAGTGAAAAAATTATATCGTTTGAAAGCTAAGAGAGAACTTAACATTACCCATGTGTTTGATTTTGTCGATATTGAACCAAATGCAATCTTGACGGTGAGCACGAACCCGATTATGTGAAAAATTGTAGAATTTGCAAAAAACACGTCTTTGGTCGTTGGGAATGCCCTCCAAGCCTTTGGGCTGGTATTCCAAGGCAAATACCAAAGCTAAGTCTTGGGCATTCCCAAAGAAAAATATAACGCAAGCGTGTTATAATGCGCTCACGTTATTTATTAGTTTTCACTTTTTCCTTCTCTGTGGAACATTTCTAGCAACACATAATGCGCTCACGTTATTTATTCCTTTAGTTAAA
>VDFB02270651.1:230881601-230908638 GCA_007258455.2 Sequoia sempervirens | reverse complement strand
CCCCTCTCCCTCTGTTAGGTATCTCTCTCTCAACCCCCTCCCTCTCTTAGGTCTCTCTCTCTCAGTCACTCCCTCTGTCTCTCTCCCCTATACCCTTAATTTTAAACCTTAAACTCTTCACCCTTAAATCCTCTACCCTCTACCCTTTGCCCTTCCCTCCTTTATCTCTATCTGACTTCGTTTCTCTCTCTCTCTCTCTCAAGTATCTCCCTCTCTCAGGTGTCTCTCTCTCACTCACTCCCTCTATCTCTCTCCCTAGTACCCTTAACCCTCTACCCTATAAATGTACCATATAAAGCTTAAAAAAACCAAATTTATCATAACGCGTTCTCGTTATAATGCGCTCTCGTTATAACACAAGTGCATTTTTTACAGCACTAAAAACGGTAAAAAAGAACAATATACCCATGATGTCGGCCCACATTCTATGACGATTTGAAACCTATTCCTTACTCTTAACTTTACTCTTAACTATAGGACATTCAATGGTCCCTACAACAATAGTTTCATGCAAATTTCTTGTCAAAGCACTTTTCACCCCTGTGTTTACAATCACACCTACTGCCCCTACATTATCAGTCCTAGGATAGGTAACAACATCAAAAAAAAAAATATCCTTCATTACATTTATAGGTTCCTTCCTACCACACATTATTACATGCTCTTTACCTTTGATATCTTCTACAAGAGGATTTAAAACAAAAGAATAACCATCTTTCACTATGGTGTAGGTATTTTCCCTACCATCATACAATTCCCTTTTGTCATATTTCCAAGGTCTTCCTAATAGGAGATGACAACAATCCATTGGAAGCACATCAAAAACAACACTATCATGATAAACACCAATTTGAAAGTCTACAACAACCTTTTCATTCACCAATAAAGATTGGTCATCATTTAACCATGAAATTTTATAAGGACATTCATGAGGAATTATTTTCAAGAGGAATTTATAACAATCCTCTACACTCCTAGGGTTAGCCAAAACCAATTCATCTTGTATGTTTAACCTCAAACCACCAATATATCTTGCAACTTTTTCATCTTCATTCTCATGATGACCAGACCTTAAACTTAATTTATAAAACTCCCCAGTATAAGACATAATATCCATTTCTTTCTGTCTTAAGCTTTGCAATTTCTTAAACATTTGAACTTAATGATCCTTGGGTAAGAATTTACCTTTGAGTTTTGATATCATCTTGTCCCATGAGGTGATTTTAGACTTGCCTTGCTTCCTCCTCTCAAATTGAAAGTAGTCCCACCATACCAAAGCATGGCCTTGCAACTTTGTCTTTGCAATCCTTACTCTTTGCTCCTCAGGAACCTCATCACATTCAAAATGGTTATCTAATGCAGCAATCCATTCAAGTAGTTCTTCATCATTTAAACTTCCACCATATTTAGGAACATCAATTTTTACCTTAGGCTTGTCATCTCTAACTGCCCTTACCAACTTTGCAATCCTTTGGTCTTCTGGATCAAGTTCTTCTTCCATGTCTTCAAACTCATCATCTTCTTCTTCATCTAATTCACTCTCTTCCACATCCATTCTTTTTTTTGTCTCCAAGGCTATGATTCTTTCCTCCAACTCTTTGATTTCTCTAGCATGTGTGTCCTTCATCTCCTTCATCTCTTTAGCCATATCTTTGTTCTTTGGAGGAATATTTGAATACCAAACTATTCACAAACTGAAAAATGAAAAAAAATCTACTCCTTGAAGCTTTGATACCACTATGATGCAGAGTGGCAGGGGAAGCAACTTCCTTTTCAAAAGCTTCTCTCAAATACTCTATTTGCACACACCAACTTCACTATTCCTCTCAACAATGCAACTTGACCACTCAACTTGACTCATACAACCATACATCTCAATAGGACTTTGGGGATGATGTAAACACTCTTCACACAACACAACATGACCAAACAAATAGACCTTGCACCCAAAAACATCCACTCTTCCATGAGTTCTACACAAGCCCATGCAACTTTACAACATTCACCGACTAGGACAGTCAAAATAAAAAATGATTAAAGGCATTAAACAGTCAATGAAACATGGTTTTATACTCCTAATACCATCCTCCACAAGTTCCCAAAAGCACAAGATCAAACACTCAAAACAAACATATCAAAACATTGATTTAGAATTCATAAACAAGGCTTAACTAGGCCTACATAAGGAAGCTTTCAAATTTTCAAGGCACACCCCAACACCCCTATGATGCAATATCAAGGTGGAGGAACACATAATCAGGCTCAAGGAATCAAGTTCCAACTCAGATTCAAGTTTCCAACACAACTTTCATCAAATCAACACTATGGCTTCCCAATTCACCAGTAACAACAAATAGACCTATCCTTTAGAGAAGGTTGTAAGAATACCAACTCAACATCCAAATAGCATCCATACATCATCAAAAACACTGAACCAAGCTTACACATGAGATTCTTATGCAACAACACAAAGAAACTTCAAGTCACCCTGCTCAAAGGCTACTAGAATTAGCCCAATTTTACACACAAAGTACTCCTTAAACTTCTTGCCACCACAAGATCTCTTAGCTAGTCTCAAATTGTGTTACAAAACCATAGATTCTCTGATCAATTCTTTTGTACAGGTCTTCTAAGGTGCTACTCCATCAAACCCTCCTATTTCACCCTAAAACCTAGGGTTTCTCTGTAACTCCACTCTACTAGCACAAAAACTCAAACTAAAGTTTAAAACATCTTTGCCTAGGTCTGCACAGACCCTCCAAACCTTTCTACACTCAATCCCTTCACAAATTTAATAATACACAACCTATAGCCTTCATTTTCTCTAGGAAAACTCACATACCCGACCTAGGGCATCACTAGAACTCAATTTTCTTGACTCTCAGCACTATAGTAACTTATTAGAAAATTATGCAAAGTGCATTCTAAAGGCCATTTTCATACATTTACAAGGGAAAAACTGACCTAGGGCATCAGATAACTTTTTCAAACCTCCATCTTTCACTCTGAAACAAATTGCAACATGAAGAGGACCCCTAAATCCACCATTCCACCAAGTTTCAAAATTTTCCCACACACGCATAATTGCTCTGAGCTACGTTCAACCGGATCGATCCCCTAAGGGTCCAAAGGGAAAAATGGCTGCAAACTTTAGCATGAGTTTACTCGGAAATCGTGATGCTTAGAAATTTCTCGTCTAATCCTATGGGATCATGTTGGGACCCTCTACAATAACCTCTCTCAGTTTTCGTTATCTCGAAGTGGTTTTCCCATGGTGTCCAGTTTTTAGTTGATGGAAAAAGTGTCAAATGCAAGCAGTGGAAAGTTGCAAAATCATGCAACTTTCGTTCTCCAACTCGTGTGACCAAACGGACTGTTCCAACGCATCTGAATAGGCATGTTTATGCTAGGCATGGTCCTCTTTCACACCCAAACACGCAGAATAGCTCTAAGCTACGTTCAACCGGATCGATTCCTTAAGGGTCCAAAGGGCAAAATGGCTGCAAACTTCAACATGAGGTTACTCAGACACCATGATGCTTAGAAACTTCTTGTCTGATCCGATGGGATTGCATTGGGACCTATTGTGACCTTTTTCACACATCGCCCCATTGCAAATGGGGATCCCCTAATTTTGGTTTTGCTTTTGGTCATTTTGTTGTTGTCTCTCTTTTCTACTGCCTGTCTTTTTGAGGATTGTGCCCGTCATTGAGCTTAATTGTGAAATTTTTGCCAAGTCAGTAAAATTAGGGTTTTCAACTTTCCAACCAATTTGTGGTCAAGCGAGGTGAATAAATTGAAAACAGAGATTAACATTGCTGTCAATGTGCTTCCAGTAGGCTTCCACTAAAATTTCATCAAATTTTGAGTACTTACTATTTTTAGTAAGTGTGCAATTCCGGACAGTCCTTCAGCATTATTGAAGTTTCAACAGTCACACTACATTTAGGGCACATCAGGCTACTCTCTGGCAAGATTTGAGTTGAAACCAACCACTTACTATTTTTAGCAGTTCAGCTTCCGGAGCAAATTTCAGGGCTTGGATGTAGAGTTTTTTCAACGCATGTCTGGAGATCACCTCTGGGTTTTCAGAGACCTTCGCGATAGTATAACATGCAAAATGAGATGACAACTTGTTTAACCTTCAGAGGCTATTTTTAGGGTTTTGCATGTTAGGGTTTTTTCTTTGCATGTCTGCATATTCCTTATGGGTTTTTCGAGAGCTACGTAGTGATGTTACATGCAAACGGAGATGGTCACTAATTAAGGAACTTACTATTTTTAGTAGGTGCATCCCGGCAGCTGCCTCCCAGCACTTCAGAATCACGAGTTGATCACAATGCAGCAGAAACAAGGACAAACAGAGATCATTTGATATGCATGCAGAACAAATTAAGGTTTCCAGCTTCGGGGCCTGAAAAGAGGGGTAAAAAGTCAGAATTTTTGAAAACCGGTGTATACCACCACGATCAACATCCTTCAAACTATCTACTGGTAAAATTTGAAGGCAAACGAAGCACTTACTATTTATAGTAATTCATTTTGGAAATAGGCTAAAAATAGCAAATCAGTTGCATGCGCCGATGTCAGCAGGCAAGTCACGTGGTGAGGAGCGCATCATTCAAATTTCAAGTCAAACGGAGCTGTGGAGATATCAGAAACGAGCGGTTACTATTTATAGCAAACCACTTTCAGAAATGGGCTAAAAATAGTAGGCCAACTAAAAATAGCAGTGTCAATAGGCCAACAAGATTGTGAGGATCCAGCGTTCAAAAATTCAAATCATTCTGAGCTTCAAAGATGCAAGAATTGAAGGACTTACTATAAATAGCAGGGCACAAAGAAGCTGGCGAAAACGAAGAAAAAGTGACTAAGTCTGGAGCTTCATCCTGTAGCTACCCCTAAATGCGCCCTCATCTCTAGCATGTGATGAAAAAATTTCTAAGTATGAGAAATATCCACCTGCCTAGGCAAAATGCGCCCACCCTCAAGGAGAAAGTTTAAAAAAAATTCTAAGGCACATCACTGGGTAAAATGCGCCCATGCAATAAAATAGTCAAGGAAGTCAAAGAATTTCATCCACCACATATGCCAAAATGTGCCCACCTTGAAGGCATGACATGCAAAATTTTCTAAGGCAAGAATCTCGTCCTCCTCACCCATCAAAATGCACCCAAAAAGAAAGAGGTCAAACAAGTCAACAACTTTCATCCTTCTCCCTAGGCAAAATGCGCCCAAAAGAGGGCATGTAAGGACAAAAGAAGGAAGCTCAAGGGTCATCCTTCACATCATGCCAAAATGCGCCCATCTTAAGAGGGGGTCTAAGAAGTCAAAGCTGGGCGTTGAAAGTGTTTCATCCTCCACACATTGCAAAATGCGCCCAAATGAGGGCATATAAAGACAAAACATCTCCATGCAAAGGTATCCATGCAAAATTGGAAGAATACAAAGGCGTTGAAAGCCATGTAATGACAAAGTCAAAGGTGGCGTTTAAAGTTTATCCTCCTTCAAGTAGGAAATGTGCCCAAGTTAGGGAGGAATTGCTAAAAATATTCTAACAGTTTCGTCCTTCATCACATGCAATATGCGCCCATCTTCTAGCAAGCTGAAATGTGCCCAAGGAGAAAGTCAAAAGGGTCAACAATTTTCATCCTCCACCATGCCCAAAATTCCCCCAAGAGGAGTTAACAAGAAATAAGTCAAAGGAGTCAAATATTTTCATCCTCCACACATAGAAAAATGCGCCCAAGTAATGGCATGTAAAGACAAACACCCAGGCAAAGTTGGTATTCATGCTAGGGTGGTGAAGTGAAAACAAGGTAGTAAGGTGTTGAAAGTGCTAAGTGTTGAAGATTTTTTCCAAAGACAAGATGAATATCCTTCACCAAGTCAGATATGCGCCCAAGATGTTGATGAATATTTGCCTAGGCATTGGGAATTTTATGGAAAATAAAATGCAAAGTGATAAAAAAGATAAAATATGCTAGGCGCCCTCATGAAAATTTTCCAAGCGAAGTTGATAATTTTTCTCGTAGGCAAGATGGATGAAGTTGAATAAAATTTTCTAAGGCAAAATTTTCAAAGTGATTCAAATTTTTTTTCTACGGCGAAATAATTTCTTCCTTAGAAAATACGCCTAGAACTTGAGGTGGTGAATTTTCCTGAAGCACGAGCAAATTTTCCAGTGATGAAAATGCAGGATGAATTTAAAAATTTCTCAAGTCAGAGCAACAGGATGTTCACAGAGATGAAGAACGGATTTAAATTGGTGGAATAATGTTTTTCTAAGGTTCAAAATTTAAAAATTTAAATGAACCCATTCATTGTGTACCCATGGATTCATCGTGTTTCAGAGAAAATTTTCTTCTGGGTACTGGAAATTTGTGATGAGGAATGGATTTCTATGTCTTCCGCACTTCGCCGAGGCCTTCAATATGAAGAATTTGATCGGTGCTCAAATTGTGAATTTTCCTAAGGGAAATTTTAAAAAATTTCTAAGGCAAGAAAAGAAATGTTTGTGAAGATAAAATGCCTTGGGTGATGAATTTGAAATTGGTGCCTAGATGATTTTGATCGAGTTCCTGGTGAAAGATTTTCTTTCTCGAGCCTGATTCAGATGAAATATCGGAGTGAAGTATACCCAAGCAGAATGCAAGATGGGTTGAAAATTTGGCTAAGGCATGAAGAATTTGAACGCGAAGTTGGCTAAGGAAAAACGATGAGCCCTTGGAGATCAGAGCGTAAAAATCCTGGTAAGTAAGTTGAATTTATATTATGAAGTGTTCTAATACTCTTCTCCTTGCTTTTTTTGCAGGAGGAACGTCGAGACCAAACGGCGATGACTTAGGAAGATGAAGCAAGTACTCCACAATTACATTTCAACCTCGAAGGAAGAAAAGTTGTGAAAAATGGCTAAGTGTTGAGACTTAGTATAACTCAAGATGGAGAAAAGAATGGAAGCTCAAGCAAAGTTGAAGAACGACGTCAAGAAGAAGATCAAGAACAGTGTGAACGCATCTACAAACGGGAATCTTCTAGAAGATGGTGGCCATTAATTTCTCATTTATTTCCCCACTCTCCATTATGGCAGTTTTTAGGGCGAATCTTGTTTAGGGCTAAGATGGCACAATCTGGGCCATCCAGTCGATTGTAATCTGAGCAGTCCGTTGGACTTGGCCATCTATAAAAGGGGGAGTCCCCCTCATTTGTATTTCATTAGAAGTAGAAGTTAGACAGTAGAGATTAGAATAGAGAGACAACTAGGTGATAGCTTAGAGTAACTTAGTATAGATTGATAGTGTAGTTTGAAGAAGAGGGAAAGTTTTCCCTTTGAAAACTTTGTAAGAAATTGTTGTGAACACTCTCTCAATAAAAGAGTTTTTCATTGATGGTGAATTTCATCTTTGTTGTGAGTAGCTAGCAAGGTTTCTTCGTCCTTCCGATTCAAATGGTAGCGTAAAATAGTTCAAAGTAGTATAATTTTCATTCCATGCAAGTAGATGTTAGTTTTGGAATGTGGTGTTTGATCTAAGCAACTTCGTCTATCCATACCACTAGTGTATTTGCTGATGGTGAATGCGCCTTGTGTGGTCAACTGGAATATCATGTACTTAACTTCGATCATGATTTGTATGTCTATATGCGTCGTTGTGATGGTATTTTCATGCTAAGTTGTGATCTGAACACCTTGAACTACTCCTCTGAAGATTGCACCAACTTCGTGGAAGCTGTCTGAGGCGAGGCAAAGCGAAGTTTGGTTGAAAGTTTGCTGAAGTTGAGCTCCATATCCTACACTTAGAATAGACTTAGACTCTTTAAACCTTACACCATTTCAATTCAGTACTTTCTGGTTAGAATAGGAAACCTGTGCTTCATTGATAAATCTGTCGAATTGAGGAAACCCCTTCCTCTGTTGTTGAACAATTCTGTAAGTCCCCTTGAAATACCAACAAATCACATTAAGCCAACTGAGACTATTCGCATTGAAAGAACCTTGGAGTTGAACGCACGAACTCTCTCACAATCTTAGCGTGCTGGATACTTTGATCAAGAGAGAATAAGGCAGCCGTTGGCGACTTTATTCTGCGTTGGTGCGGTCACAAAAAACACATCAACAGAATTGGCGCTAGGAGGGTTGAACGAGGAAAGAACACATTGCTCCAGTTGTCATTCATTTTATGCTTACCTCTCCTCCTAGCACATCAACAGAATTGGCGCTAGAAGGAGGGCGAGCTTCGAATTGTTCCAGAAGCTGGAAGGAACCAGTATGAGCTTTGAAGTTCCAAATCAGAGATATGTTAGATCTCTCTTATGTCAAAAAATCCAAAAAAAGTGAAAAGTTAAAAAATTCAAAAATCAAAAAATGGAAAATCAATAAAGAGATTTCTCAATGGATGGGCATATTTCTTGCTCTCAAGACAATTTTGTGGATATTGCTTGGATTCATGAAAGATTGAATGCACAACTGTGGCCTGAGAATTTGTCTAAGTTTGCTTTGCCACGAAGATGTCGAATTCATGAGACCTCCCAACATGAAGAAATCAGTTGCTTGACATTCCTCTCAAGGATAGAGCTTATTCTCCAAGGTAAAATTTTCTTTTGGGATGTCCCCAAGCCAGGAATATTGGATGTAGAACCTGATAATTATAGCCTTCCAGAAGTTGTGGATGAGGCCTTCATGAGATTCATACTTAGGATCCAAAATCATTTGGAAATTGGCAATGTTTGCTTGAAAGGTGTTTTGCTCCCTCGTTGGTGTCGGATTCACAACGCACCTCATCCAGAGTTCACTTGTACAACATGTGAAGGAGCCATTAACTTTGCCAGATGTCACCTCGGATTACTAGTACTACCATATGGATTCTTCAAAGACAAAGGATGGATTGAATATGCCACACAAACATTTTTAGCACCAAATAAAGAGTGTACCTCAACATCACCCAACAACAAGGAGAATGAGTTGCAACAGGATGATGTGATTGAGCTTAGGGAGCAAGCAGATGAAGATTGTTCCTACATCACACTAGAACAAGAGGCTATTGGAGCAAAGATCAAAGAAGCTGTGAGATATATCCAAGCAAGAGGAAATACCCAAGGCAACTGTCAGCATACAGAAGTGAATGAATGTACTAGATTGCGAGTTATTGAAGATCATCAAGAACCAAGAACAAAGGACTTATCTCAAAGTAGGGATGATGTGAAAGATTTATTCACTCGAGGAGGAGAACGTGAAGAGGGAAGCGATTTTGGTACACTTCAAGAAGGAACGCTCCTTGGTGAAAAGGTTCAATCATGCATGAACAAGATGGAAGAAATGGTAAGTAGCTTAAGGCAAGATGATGTGTTTAATGATCAATGGGCTACCAAGATGGAGGCAGAATATGAAATGCATTTTGCATCAACACTTGATCCATTATTCACAGTCATGGAAGAGTTGCTTGATGAAATTGAAACAAATGAAACACTGCTTGATGAAGAGATAGAAAATGAAGAACAATTTAGGTTGGGGCTTGATCTATTGTTAGGGATTCAAAAGGAGCCAGCACATGAAATAATCCAAGCTTCCAAATGCCCTTTTGAATCGATTTCCCACCCCACTCCTCTCAGTTTGGATCATCTACATGTTTTAGATGCAAGAGGCTTGGTTCACCATCAACTTTGACCTCCTGATGAAGCAATGGACGACAGGCATGAATTCACACCAGCAAATGGAGACCACCAGGTTGTATCTTTCACTACTATTGGCTACAAAGAATATCATTTTGATTATGGAGATTTAGGAAAGACGACTTGTTTATGGATTAATCATGGTCCGGATGAGTTGCCTCAATTGCTAATCTTTCCTGAAATTCTGCTTGAGTTTGAGATTTGTATTGTGAAAGATTACTTTTCTAAGTTCAAGGACAAATTTGCTAGGCTCCGCACCATCACCGTTGTTTTGTCGCTGCTGAACATCCTAGGAATCACGCTAGGAGTTGTATGTACTTGGGTCTTTTGATTATTGTTCGCTTAAAGTTTTTGGTTTTTGTTTAGATTAGTTGTCTTGCTTTCGTAGTTTAGTTTGCTTTCAATAAAGGGGACCCCTTTTTTGAGGGGGGTGTTGTGTAGTTTCCACCACACTCTAGTACAATGTTGACATAATGTTAGTCCATTTCTTGGATAAGCATTCAGGAAGTGCTTTAGGATCTGAGGTTGTTCTTTCAAGTCTTATCATTTGATTAAGATTTGTACTTGACTCGAAAGGGAATCATCTATTGTGTCTTGACACCAAGTCTCACGATTGCTATATTTTACACACATAATTAATTGCTCTAAGTCATTTTTGGTTTCTTGGGAAAGGTCTTGGCAGGTGAAAATTTTACGTCTTGCTTCAGCGCCACTACAATTCTCAAACCCATTGGAGGCTTCATTGCCTGCCAGCCAATTGAGGAATTGACGGAGAAATCAAATGAAGAAAAGAAAATGTGCTTAAAAGGAATATCTGAAAAACAAGAAAGAAAGAAAGTAAAAATGAAAGAAATATTATGAAATATTGGTTTTGGGAACATACGAGTAACTCCACCGGGGCTATGGACGCCCGGCCGGTAGTGGAGCAATATTCGTGAGAATTGTAGCGACAACCTCGTCGGGGCTATGGACGCCTGACTGGCAGCGAGGCAATGTCCCGAATGCTTTTGAAGTTAAGATATTTATTTAACTTTCTGAGATGGATTCAAGGAGCTTCAATGGTCTTTTGAGTCAAAATAAACGCATATGCACACACTTGTAATCAAAAGATGAGGTGCCTTGATCCAATTTAGGATTTCTCTTCCCTTTTAAATATATCCCTAGTCAATTGATGGATTGGAGAGAATTATCCAAAGGTTCTAAGTATGGAATGGGCTTTGTCTTTGAAATGTTCAGGAACATTTATTCAGGTTGGGGCTAATGTTGTGACCTTTTTCACACATCGCCCCATTGCAAATGGGGACCCCCTAATTTTGGCTTTGCTTTCAGTCGTTTTGTTGTTGTCTCTCTTTTCTACTACCTGTCTTTTTGAGGATTGTGCCCGTCATTGAGCTTAATTATGAAATTTTTGCCAAGTCAATAAAATTAGGGTTTTCAACTTTCCAACCAGTTTGTGGTCAAGCGAGGTGAATAAATTGAAAACAGAGATTAACATTGATGTCAGTGTGCTTCCAACAGGCTTCCACTAAAATTTCATTAGATTTTGAGTACTTACTATTTTTAGTAAGTGTGCAATTCCGAATAGTCCTTCAGCATTATTGAAGTTTTAACAGTCACACTACATTTAGGGCACATCAGGATACTCTCTGCCAAAATTTGAATTGAAACCAACCACTTACTACTTTTAGCAGTTCAGCTTCCGGAGCAGATTTCAGGGCTTGGATGTAGAGTTTTTTCAACACATGTCTGGAGATCCCTTCTAGGTTTTCAGAGACCTTCGCGACAGTATAACATGCAAAATGAGATGACAACTTTTAGAGTTCAGCCTTCAGAGGCTATTTTTAGGGTTTGCATGTCAGGGTTTTCTTTGCATGTCTGCATATTCCTTATGGGTTTTTCGAGAGCTACACAGTGATGTGACATGCAAACGAAGATGGTCACTTATTAAGGAACTTACTATTTTTAGCAGGTGCATCCCGGCAGCTGCCTCCCAGCACTTCAAAATCACGAGCTGATCACAATGCAGCAGAAACAAGGACAAATAGAGATCATTTGATATGCATGCAGAACAAATTAGGGTTTCTAGCTTCAGGGCCTGAAAAGAGGGGTAAAAAGTAATAATTTTTGAAAACTGGTGTATACCACCTCGATCAACATCCTTCAAGCTATTTGCTGGTAAAATTTGAAGACAAATAGAGCACTTACTATTTATAGTAAGTCATTTTGGAAATAGGCTAAAAATAGAAAATCAGTTGCATGCACCGATGTCAGCAGGCAGGTCACGTGGTGAGGAGCGCATCATTCAAATTTCAAGTCAAACGGAGCTGTGGAGATATCAGAAACGAGCGGTTACTATTTATAGCAAACCACTTTCAGAAATGGGCTAAAAATAGCAGGCCAACTAAAAATAGCAGTGTCAACAGGCCAACAAGGTTGTGAGGATCCAGCGTTCAAAATTTCAAATCATTCTGAGCTTCAGAGATGCAAGAATTGAAGGACTTACTATAAATAGCAGGGCACAGAGAAGCTGGCGAAAACGAAGAAAAAGTGACTAAGTCTGGAGCTTCGTCCTGCAGCTACCCCTAAATGTGCCCTCATCTCCAGCATGCGATGAAAAAATTTCTAAGTATGAGAAATATCCACCTGCCTAGGCAAAATGTGCCCACCCTCAAGGAGAAAGTTTTAAAAAAATTCTAAGGCACAAGCTTCGTCCTGCTCACTGGGTAAAATGCGCCCATGCAATAAAATAGTCAAGGAAGTCAAAGACTTTCATCCACCACATATGCCAAAATGCGCCCACCTTGAAGGAATGACATGTAAAATTTTCTAAGGCAAGAATCTCGTCCTCCTCACCCATCAAAATGCACCCAAAAAGAAAGAGGTCAAACAAGTCAACAACTTTCATCCTTCTCCCTAGGCAAAATGTGCCCAAAAGAGGGCATGTAAGGACAAAAGAAGGAAGCTCAAGGGTCATCCTTCACATCATGCCAAAATGTGCCATTCTTAAGAGGGGGTCTAAGAAGTCAAAGTTGGGCGTTGAAAGTGTTTCATCCTCCACACATTGCAAAATGTGCCCAAATGAGGGCATATAAAGACAAAACATCTCCATGCAAAGGTATCCATGCAAAATTGGAAGAAGATAAAGGCGTTGAAAGCCATGTAATGACAAATTCAAAGGTGGCATTTGAAGTTTATCCTCCTTCAAGTAGGAAATGCGCCCAAGTTAGGGAGGAATTGCTAAAAATATTCTAAGTAAGAGTTTCGTCCTTCATCACATGCAATATGCGCCCATCTTCTAGCAAGCTGAAATGTGCCCAAGGAGAAAGTCAAAAGGGTCAACAATTTTCATCCTCCACCATGCCCAAAATGCCCCCAAGAGGAGTTAACAAGAAAGAAGTCAAAGGAGTCAAAGATTTTCATCCTTCACACATAGCAAAATGCGCCCAAGTAATGGCATGTAAAGACAAACACCCATGCAAAGTTGGTATTCATGCTAGGGTGGTGAAGTGAAAACAAGGTAGTAAGGCGTTGAAAGTGCTAAGTGTTGAAGATTTTTTCCAAAGACAAGATGAATATCCTTCACCAAGTCAGATATGCACCCAAGATGTTGATGAATATTTGCCTAGGCATTGGGAATTTTATGGAAAATAAAATGCAAAGTGATAAAAAAGATAAAATATGCTAGGCGCCCTCATGAAAATTTTCCAAGTGAAGTTGATAATTTTTTTCGCAGGCAAGATGGATGAAGTTGAATAAAATTTTCTAAGGCAAAATTTTCAAAGTGATTCAAATTTTTTTTCTAAGGCGAAATATTTTCTTCCTTAGAAAATACGCCTAGAACTTGAGGTGGTGAATTTTCCTGAAGCACGAGCAAATTTTCCAGTGATGAAATTTGAGAATGATGACAATGTAGGATGAATTTAAAAATTTCTCAAGTGAGCGCAATAGGATGTTCACAAAGATGAAGAACGGATTTAAATTGGTGGAATAATGTTTTTCTAAGGTTCAAAATTTAAAAATTTAAATGAACCCGTTCGTTGTGTACCCATGGATTCATCGCGTTTTAGAGAAAATTTTCTTCTGGGTACTGGAAATTTGTGATGAGGAATGGATTTCTATGTCTTCCACACTTCGCCGAGGCCTTCAGTATGAAGAATTTGATCGGTGCTCAAATTGTGAATTTTCCTAAGGGAAATTTTAAAAAATTTCTAAGGCAAGGAAATAAATGTTTGTGAAGATAAAATGCCTTGGGTGATGAATTTGAAATTGGTGCCTAGATGATTTTGATCGAGTTCCTGATAAAAGCTTTTCTTTCTCGAGCTTGAGTCGGATGAAATATCAGAGTGAAGTATGCCCAAGCAGAATGCAAGATGGGTTGAAAATTTGGCTAAGGCATGAAGAATTTGAACGCGAAGTTCGCTAAGGAAAAATGATGAGCCCTTGGAGATCAGAGCGTAAAAATCCTGGTAAGTAAGTTGAATTTATATTATGAAGTGTTCTAATACTCTTCTCCTTGCTTGTTTTGCAGGAGGAACGTCGAGACCAAATGGCGATGACTTAGGAAGATGAAGCAAGTACTCCACGATTACATTTCAACCTCGAAGGAAGAAAAGTTGTGAAAAATGGCTAAGTGTTGAGACTTAGTATAACTCAAGATGGAGAAAAGAATGGAAGGTCGAGCAAAGTTGAAGAATGACGTCAAGAAGAAGATCAAGAACAGTGTGAACGCGTCTACAAACGGGAATCTTCTAGAAGATGGTGGCTATTAATTGCTCATTTATTGCCCCACTCTCCATTATGGCAGTTTTTAGGGCGAATCTTGTTTAGGGCTGAGATGGCACAATCTGGGCCATCTGGCCGATTGTAATCTGAGTCGTCCAGTTGACTTGGCCATCTATAAAAGGGGGAGTCCCCCTCATTTGTATCTCATTAGAAGTAGAAGTTAGATAGTAGAGATTAGAATAGAGAGACAGCTAGGTGATAGCTTAGAGTAACTTATTATAGATTGATAGTGTAGTTTGAAGAAGAGAGAAAGTTTTCCCTTTGAAAAATTTGTAAGAAACTGTTGTGAACACTCTCTCAATAAAAGAGTTTTTCATTGATGGTGAATTTCGTCTTTGTTGTGAGTAGCTACCAAGGTTTCTTCGTCCTTCTGATTCAAATGGCAGCGTAAAATAGTTCAAAGTAGTATAATTTTCATTCCATGCAAGTAGATGTTAGCTGTGGAATGTGGTGTTTGATCTAAGCAACTTCGTCTATCCATACCACTAGTGTATTTGTTGATGGTGAATGCGCCTTGTGTGGTCAACTGGAATATCATGTACTTAACTTCGATCATGATTTGTATGTCTATATGCGTCGTTGTGATGGTATTTTCATGCTAAGTTGTGATCTAAACACCTTGAACTACTCCTCTGAAGATTGCACCGACTCCGTGGAAGCTGTCCGAGGTGAGGCAAAGCGAAGTTTGGTTGAAAGTTTGTTGAAGTTGAGCTCTATATCCTGCACTTATAATAGACTTAGACTCTTTAAACCTTACACCATTTCAATTCAATACTTTCTGGTTAGAATAGGAAACCTGTGCTTCATTGATAAATCTGTCGAATTGTGGTAACCCCTTCCTCTACTTTTGAACAATTTCGTAAGTGCCCTTGAAATACTAGCAAATCACATTGAGCCAACTGAGACTATTCGCATTGAAAGAACCTTGGAGTTGAACGCACGAACTCTCTCGCAATCTTAGCGTGCTGGATACTTTGATCAAAAGAGAATAGGGCAGCCATTGGTGACTTTATTCTGCATTGGTACGGTCATGAAAAACACTTCAACAGGACCCTCTACAATAAACTCTCTTGGTTTTTGTTATCTCGAAGTGGTTTTCCCATGGTGTCCAGTTTTCAGTTGATTGAAAAAGTGTTAAATGCAAGCAGTGGAATGTTGCAAGGTGGTGCAATTTTTGTTTTGCAACTCGTGAGAACAAACATACTATTCCAACGCGTTCGAATAGGAATTTTTATGCTAGGCATGGTCCTCTTTCACACCCAAACATGCGGAATCGCTTTGAGCTACGTTCAACCGGATCAATTCCTTAAGGGTCCAAAGGGCAAAATGGCTGCAAAATTCAACATGAGGTTACTCGAACACCGTGATTCTTAGAGAATTCTTGTCTTATCCTATGGGATCACGTTGGGCCCCTCTACAATAACCTCTCTTTTTTTTCGTTATCTCAGAGTATTTTTCCTGTAGTGTCTAGTTTTCAGTTGATGGAAAAAGTGTCAAATGGAAGTAGTGGAAAGTTGCAAAGTGGTACAACTTTCATTCTGCAACTCGTGTGACCAAATAGACTGTTCCAACACGTCTGAATAGGAATTTTTATGCTAGGCATGGTCCTCTTTCACACCTAAACATGCGGAATCGCTCTGAGCTACGTTCAACCGGATCGATTCCTTAAGGGTCCAAAGGGAAAAATGGCTGCAAACTTCAGCATGAGTTTACTCGGACACCGTGATGCTTAGAAAATTCTCGTCTGATCCTATGGGATCCCGTTCAGCCCCTCTACAATAACCTCTCCCATTTTTCATTATCTTTGAGTGGTTTTCCTGTAGTGTCCAATTTTTAGTTGATGAAAAAAGTGTCAAATGGAAGCAGTGGAAAGTTGCAAAGTGGTGCAACTTTCGTTTTGCAACTCGTGTGACCAAAAAGACTATTCCAACGGGTTTGAATAGGAATTTTTATGCTAGGCATGGTCCTCTTTCTCACCCAAAGACACGAAATCGCTCTGATCTAAGTTCAACCGGATCGATCCCTTAAGGGTCCAAAGGGCAAAATGGCTACAAATTTCAGCATGAGGTTACTCGAACACCGTGATGGTTAGAAACTTCTCGTCTAATCCTATGAGATTGTGTTGGGCCCTTCTACAATAACCTCTCTTGGTTTTCATTATCTTGGAGTGGTTTTCCCGTGGTGTCCAGTTTTTAGTTGATGGAAAAAGTGTCAAATGCAAGCAATGGAAAGTTGCAAAGTCGTGCAAATTTCATTCTCCAACTCATGTGACCAAACGGACTATTCCAACACATTCGAATAGGAATTTTTATACTAGGCATGGTCCTCTTTCACTCCCAAACACTCGGAATCGCTTCGAGCTATGTTCAACCAGATCGATCCCTTAAGGGTCCAAAGGGCAAAATGGCTGCAAACTTCAACATAAGGTTACTCGGACACATGATGCTTAGAAACTTCTCATTTGATCCTATGGGATTGTGTTGGGCCCCTCTACAATAACCTCTCTCAGTTTTCATTATCTCAGAGTGGTTTTCCAATGGTGTCCAGTTTTTAGTTGATGGAAAAAGTGTCAAATGCAAGCAGTGGAAATTTGCAAGGTGGTGCAATTTTCGTTCTGCAATTTGTGTCACCAAACTGACTGTTCCAACGCATCCAAGTAGGAATTTTTACACTAGGCATGGTCCTCTTTCGTACCCAAACACGCGGAATCGCTCTGAGCTATGTTCAACCGAATCGATCCCTTAAGGGTTTGAGTGTAGTATGTTGAAATAGGCCATTCCTCCTATTGTTTAGGTTGTGTCTCGGTGATATGGGCCTGATGTAACTTGAATTGTGGTAGCTTGATATATAGAGTCTATTGATGCTAGGGTTCAATTTGTATGATTTTGAAAAACAAAGCCAACTGAGTAGAGTTATCAACATTATTTGTAAATCATAAGAATTTGTTTAGTACACTAGCCATTTTGATGCCTTCTTGTAGTCTCAAACACTATTTTGTATCATTGTTGCATTGGTCTTCAGAGTGGCAACTTAATATAGCTCCATAATACAAAATCTAGTTCACGCCGATTTTCACGTGAAAAAAATGTGAATAAAATCATGTTGATTTTTGTGTGAAAAAAACCATGAGACCACAGCTTGTTGCTTACTATTATGCTTTGATAGATTTTTTCCAAGCATCCATAGCTTTTTCGAAAGCACCTATTTTAGGCTTTTAGCCATACTAGCAAGGCAATGAACTGTTTGATAAAATGCTTTGATAGACATGTATGAAAAATGTGTTAGCATAGACAAGGCAGTGAACTCTTTGAAAAAATGCCTCAAAGAAATGTGGTTTCATGGTGATGGAATGGCATGACGAATTCCATGACAAGCAAATTGTTATGGATTTTCATGGCATTCCATCACCATTGAGACCACATTTCTTTGAGGCTTTTTTTCAAACGTTGCTACCTTTTCTATGCTATTGCTTATTAGTATGCTTTGATAGATTTTTTCCAAGCATCCATAGCTTGTTTGGAAGCACCTATTTTAGGCTTTTAGCCATAGCAACAAGGAAGCAAATTGTTTGATAAAATGATTTGGTAAACATGTATGATAAATGTAGTAGCATAAACAAGGCAGCAAACTGTTTGAAAAAATGCCTCAAAGAAATGTGGTCTCATGGTGATGGAATGCCATGACAATCCACAACAATTTGCTGTCATGGCATTCCACCACCATGAGACCACATTTCTTTGAGGCATTTTTTTCAAACAGTTCATTCCCTTGTCTATGTTATTGCTTACTATTATGCTATGATAGATTTTTCTAAGCATCCATAACTTGTTCGAAAGCACCTATTTTAGGCTTTTAGCCATAGCAGCAAGGCAATGAACTGTTTGATAAAATGATTTGATAGAAATGTATGAAAATGTGTTAGCATAAACAAGGTGTTGAACTCTTTGAAAAAATGCCTCAAAGAATGAGGTCTCATGTGATGGAATGCCATGACAATCAAAAAGCATTTGATTGTCATGGCATTCCATCACCATGAGACCTCATTCTTTGAGGCATTTTTCAAAGAGTTCATCGCCTTGTCTATGATATTGCTTACTATTATGCTTTTGATAGATTTTTTCCAAGCATCCATAGCTTGTTCAAAAGCACTTCTTTTAGGCTTTCACCATAGCAACAAGGCAACACTTGAACTATTTGACAAAATGCTTTGGTAGACATGTATCAAAAATGTGGTAGTATAGACAAGGCAATGAACTGTTTGAAAAAATGCCTCAAAGAAATGTGGTCTCATAGAATTCCATGACAAGCAAATGAAATTGGCAGCTGCTCCTAGTTATTAGCTATGCAATGTGAAGTAATTACATAACTGCTTAGGTTGACTTTGTAAAAACTATATTGTAATTGAAATTTTTTCATCTATCAGCATCTAGTTATTAGCTATGCAATGTGAAGCAATTCTTTGAGTTTGAAAGATGTGCAATGCAAAGTAATCAACGTTATGAATATAAACTACAAAAATCTATTTTTTACTAAGTTACCGGTTCGGTTTTGGGTTCAGGTTCAGGTTTGACAACCCAGTTCGCCGGTTTGGGAAAAAAAAATTGGGGTTAGGTTCGTTTTGGGTTCTGTAATACAAAAACATAAAAAAATTAGAAATATATACATATTTGCAACAGTAATTAAGTTAAGAATACACCACCATATTAATAGTCAAATAACATAGCAAAAATACACCACCACTTTCATAGTAAAATATTAAAATATTAGTGATACTCGAATGTCATAATACAAAATTATAAATTAAAGTTCAAACATAAAAATGTCAAGTGTTTACAATCAGCCATTATTGATCATTGGTCAATCTAAAAAGTGTGAAAATTTTTCTATGTGGAAGGCAAACAAGAAAACAGTGTTACATAATTATTTACATTGTGAAAGAGCCAAAACCTTTTTCTTGTAGATCGTAGAAGAATCTCAGTGATTTTTTGGGTGTCCTTGCCTTGGAACGAAACTATCCTGAGCCATGAATGATTGACCAAGAACTATGAGAAAGAAATAAGATAAATCATGCAACTTGTTGCAATTTCTTTCCTTGGGAAAAAGGGTAAAGTTTTCTTTTTAGGGAGAATCTCCTTTAGAGTTTGAACACATTGATAATTTTCAAGATAGACTTAGCAAAATATGTCATCTAGGTTTGAAGCTTTTAGGTAAAATGTTTGCTTCTTAAAATTTTGTTCAAAATTCAAGATGCAAGCTCTCCTCCCTTAGGGAAGAGAAGGCCTATCAAACCTAACACTCTTATGCAACACTTCTTAAGTTCTTTTTGATGCAGTATTAGATGAAAAGTTTCAAAATAGGCATGGTTATATAAATTCTCATCTTAGGACTATCATTGCATCAAATTAAGAATTTTCAATCCTTTATGGTCTAGACAAGAGAAGTATGGAGTAGTGTTCCAATGCTAAAGTCTTATTGTGAATCTCTTTGCTATGAGTGTTTAAAAAATGAGGAATTTGTCTTCTGCACCAAATGAGAAATATTCACAATATGTGCTAGGAAGGAATAAGTCCATAAAATCGAGTATGCAAGAACTGAGAATTGCAAAATTGGCTTATGTTTGACTTCCACACACATAAATTTTCACACTTTTCGATGTTCACATGTAAGTCAAAAAGTATATGTGCGTAAGTTGTAAAGTATACACTTGAATACACGTAACTCATATCTATTGAACCATGAATTTATAAGGCAAATATGGACACCATCGATAAAAAAGATTTGTATTAAAAGAAAATAGCCATGTATGCATACATCAATATATGTCGATATAAGTATAAAATATAGTTACAAAATAGCCATATAGGCTTACGAGAATGCCATATAGGCATACAATGTCAAATATATCCAATAAAAAATATGTACAAAATTGTCATGTAGGCATACAACAAAGGGCTCTACATTCAAAATTCATTTCTCTCCATGCCCTGGTTCAAATACAATTTTCTTTCCCTTTGCTTGGCGATCCGATGGCGATAAGTCTGTCACCCATTTCTGTTGTGCTCGAGGAGTTCTCATGCTGCTCCTCCTAGGGTTTAGCTCCTGGTGAAGTTTTAACTGTTACAATAAGAAGTAAAGACATTAATATATAGAAATTACATTATAAAAATTGATATATTTAATAAAATAATTACTTACGGCCATCTCACGATCACTCTCCTCGATGGAAATATTTGCACGCCGATGTTGAGGTGTGCTCAAGCCCTATATAAACCATCCAAATAGGAATTAAACTACAAATCAATAATGGTTTGATTTTTCACTAGAACTAGTTCATCTATAACAACGAATGTAAATTGAAATTTAGTAATTTGCCTCATACCTCCCCTATCAGAGCCATCCAGGAAACACCAATATCCATTTCCCTCATAATGTTTGGCGGTACTTCTGTCACCAACATCTGAAAATAAAATAAAAAATTATTCAATCACAAAAAAGTTACAATAGCGATCCACGTGATGACTTATAATGTATGAGATCTAATGAACAAAATTTTGAGTACAAGTATTAAACTATATATTTCTGATTATTAGTTATCGAATTTGAAGTAATTCTTTGAGTTTTAATGATGTGTAATGCAACGTAACCAACAATATGAATATAAACTACACAAATCTATTAAACTTAGAATTCATTAGTTAAGTTCTCTTTATTCTATATTACCTTTGTGAATGTTTGATCAAATCTACTAGCACTAGGAGGTGTTTCCTTGAAACCTCCAACATTACCATGTTCAACATCCAAAATCACATATTAAAATACCATTCGTAAAACAATGTTATTAACATGTAATAAATTTATAATTGTTTACTAGTTACATACCCCACTGATAGGTGTATTGCAAAAATAAGTAGGGGGAGCACTGGTGTATCCAGTCTCAACATTGTGACCCTGCAATTTTATTAAAATAATAAAACTAAATTAGTTAATCTTGCATTTCATAATTGAAATTTAATAAATTAAATTCAATGAAAATGTTGAATTTTACCTGAGTGTTAATGCCATATGCATCATGCAAAATGTCATCCGTCCTCTCCATCCCCGTAGATGCATATAGATCAAGTTGCGTAGTAGCATATGGATCCTGCATAGCACCCTCCTGAGTGCCGGTAGGGTCATACGAACAAGTCGCCCCACAAGATTGACACACATGGGCTCAAATGCCACCACCTGAAGACTCCCTTGGATGGTGTTGTACAATAGGGCTAGTGTGATTGATGACACTCTGGGTCAAAATTGTGATTTCCTGCAATGTCTCTACATTGGCACTCTCCTTCGCAATGGCAGGCATCACAATGTGCTCACGAGGCGGCCTAGCGAGAGGTTGTCTCCCTTGCCGCGTAGGATCCGGCTGTGCACCGGGCCTATCCTAAGCTGACCCCCCACCTCTCCCCTAGAACTCCCTCATATCAAAATAATTTGGGATTTGGTTCAATACAAACTCACTGTATAGTTTCCTAAGAAAATATTGGGGGACTTCACAATTATTGCACGGTGGGTAAGCAAAGACCAAATACCATCTATCATAAAAATGGTTCCTAATCTCTTGGTAGTGGCACCAATGAATAGGAAACCTCTTTGCATTAAGGGTAAGATTTTGATTTATTTTAGGGTCAGTGAATAAAGAGCACAAATCACTTTTAGTAATTTTTAAATCTTTTACTTGTTTGTATGATAATTTTTCTACATAATATGCCTAGCTGCCTGCCTCCTATCTTGCCATCCAGATATTTGTTGGGTAATTACATCTACATTTTTTAACATCTCTTTCAATGAATTTTCTAGAAGCATTCTCTCTGTGGTTGAAGCATTTGGATCGCTCAACCTACTGATAAGATACTCAAGTTGTTTTCTATTGTTCTCAATTTCACTCCTCAAATTTTCTTGAGTGCCAAGAGGGTGTTAAGTGATTGGTGGGGGAGGTTGATTTTGTTGTTGAGGTTGATTTTGTTAAGGATTTTCTTGAGGATTTTGTTTAAGATTTTTCTATTGAAGATTTGCAGGATTTCCTACAAATTTTTAAAAAAATAATCAAATCTAACCTAAAACAAACAAAATCAATTTCAAACTAAGAAATTCAAAACAAATAGCAAACAATACTTACATCCAACACCTCTTCGTCGTCGTGGCACCATATTTGCAAAGAAAATCCAATTGTTGTTGATGAAATTTGTAGAAATCCTTCATCCTAGAACGCGAGCGCGAAAGTGAGGGTTTTTGGTCACGGGCAAAGCTGAGAAACAGTAAATAGAAAATGATACACTTTTCACTTCTTTTTTTGCTTTTAAAACCACATAACGTGAGCGCGTTATAACGCGCTCGCATTATCTATTTTCAAAAACTTTTGTCCATTTGGCCACAAAAGTGTGACCAACTTCATGCACCCGCCCAATGGTTGTCCACAACTTAGCTTGGACCCAAAACAAAATGATCAAACACTAAAATATTCAAATAAACATTCCTCAAATATCCGCAACACAATATATCGACTGAGTCGGCCACAAAATACTAATAAACAGAAAGATATCAACCAGATCACCAAACCTACACATAACTTGGTACGAGGCACTAATATTTCTGGATAACGCAAGAAATACATTAATAAACCTTCCATGAGATCCACAACACAAAATAATAACCAAAAATCTATAAGTGAATCAACGATCACAAAATTGTCAGATGCTCTATTATTCTAGACTGTCCTCAATCTGTCTCTTGGTAGGAGTGAATGATGACATGTGGATCCAATTATCGACTAGGGTTGCCATCAATGACAACACCTAAAAACATTTGCAGTGTCTCTTGCCAACAATTGCTTTGGTTGAACTTGATGCCAAGAGAACAGTATACAAATATAATGATTTAGTCAAGTTGTTCTTAGATAGTACACAAACAACAATATATGACTAAATAAATTACTAAAAATTGCATATAAATGACTAATTTTGGTCACGTGACCATTAGTAGTTTATTGCCGGTCATTTATAATGCGACTAAATTTATGACTAAACTATTTTAGTCATTTATTTAGTCATTGATTTGGTCATTGATTTGGTTATTGATTTGGTTATTGATTTAGTCGTTAATTTAGTCATTGATTATTATTAACTGGTCATTTATTTAGTCATGGTAGTGATTTATTTAGTCATATATTTAATCATTAATTTAGTCATTAATTTTTGTTAACTGGTCATTTATTTAGTCATGGTAGTCATTTATTTAGTCATTACTTCAGTCATTACTTTAGTCATATATTTAGTCATTATTTTAGTCATTACTTTAGTCATATATTTAGTCATTTAGTCATTAATTTAATCATTACTTTAGTCATATAGTTAGTCATTTTATTTACTGGTTTTCATTAATTGGTAGTAAATATAGTTATGAAATGAATAATTTATTAAATACCATAAATTTTATAATGCAAAACTAACATAATATTAAATTTGAACTAAAACATAAAAGTAAATAAAAATATTACATATGCGTACAAGCTACAACATACTAAAATTAAAAGATTGATTCAACATCATGATAAATAAAGGTAATCTACAATAAAAAAAATTAATGCAAATTTATATCAAGTTATAAGATGTCAAAGTTGTCTAAGAGTATATATGTAAATATAACCAAAAATGTCAAAGTTGTCCAAGAGTTTCCAACTCTTTCAAATACACCATGATAATTAAGATCCATGAGCAACATATTCAAAATACTGCATAAAACAGTGAGTCAAGATGTCTAACAACTAGTACATGATAAATATGTTCAACTATGTCATTTTTGCAAATATTTTAGTGGCCACCGTGTGAAGGTTCCCTCTTTCTCTTTTAGATGAACAACTCCATCTATTTTGTCTTCATAAACAAGGGGTATGTTACTTGTGACCTTTAAAATGTTTACATTTGCATCCCTTGTTCCTTTCAAGTTGAATCCATGTACAATAGATAGGGAGTGAATTCGCTCAATGCCCACAACATCACCATCTAATGGATCCAACACCTTAACTTTATCCCCTTCTTTGAGTTTATCAATACATTTCTGCAAAAAAATAAAAATAACACATTATATTACATAGGTATTGATTACCCTTGTTTGCATAATAAAACAACCATTACTTACTTAAATAACACTTGCATGTGTTTTAAAATAATTGCAAATGGAAATTTTCAAAAATAATTGCAATGATACCTCATGAATGTTTTACTCTGAAAATTACCTTAGTAGTCTCATAAACTAATAAACTTGTACAATTTTTATGCATGATTAACATAAATTAATAAACTTGTACAATTTTCTTTTTAGATTACAGCAGCTACATGCAGCTCAATCAATATCTCATTCAAACAAATAAAAAATTGTACAATTTAGTATTCAATACCATAGAACAAAGAAAATACGATAAAATGTGTTCACTGAGATCATCACAAAACTCAGCGTGTTTGGAGAAGCAAGCCGCTTTCCACTCAACTTACTAGCAGATGATCTTTTTACAAAACCATTCTCATCAGCCAGCTTGTGCATACACATCAACAATTCAAATATCAACAAGCATTTCATATTAACTATTGTTCAGTAACCTTATTACAAACCTGCCTTGTAACATAGAAAACAAGAGAAAATTAAAAAACAAATATTTTTGCCAAGGTGTCAGGAGTCAAAAACTAGGAAAAAAGAATTTCTTATCCAAAACCTATGGATGATAGTTAATTTTTGTTCAAAATTTCAATTCAAATTATAAACTCAAAGTTAACATTTTGACAAAATGATTTGACCATGTATAGGGTTGGTTTCCATCCACACATAAGGAGATTAGTAAAAAAGGATGCACAAGGCAACCAAAAATAAATCCAAAGCATGATGTTCAACTTATATTATATTTGATCTATAACAATCCTTGGAAGATATGTTAAGTTTTTATGGTGTTAAAAAGTTTCACTTCATCCATGTTCCTACTGAACTTGCATAAAGGCTTCCAAAAAAATTTTATGCATGATTAACATAAACTAATAAACTTGTACAATTTTCTCTTTAGATTACAACAACTACATGCAACTCAATCAATATCTCATTAAGACAAATAAAATATTGTAAGATTTAATATTCAATACAATAGAACACAAAAAATATGATAAAATGTGGTCACTGAGGTCATCACAGAACTCACCATGTTTGGAGAAGCAAGCTTCTTTCCACTCAACATACTAGCAGTTGATCTTTTTACAAACCCATTCTCATCAGCCTGCTTGTGCATACACATCAACAATTTAAATATCAACATGCATTCCATATTAACTATTGTTTAGTCACCTTATTACAAACCTACCTTATACTAACACTTGCACCAGGAGGGTGCAAGGGTTGCGCTAATAGGAAACTACATAATTAATGAGGTGTTTGAAATAAATGCAATCTTGGTTGTAAAATGTACAAAATGTTTGTAAAACATATTTGGTGATAACTATGTGAGTGAAATATTTGTAGCTATTTTATTTGTGGTGAACATTGGTACACCAAAAACTATTCAGTTGGAATAAATGTGAAATAATTCTATATCTACATGGAAAGCATAAGATACCATGCTTGTTTAAGTTAAATCAGCAAAATCCCCAAAAGAGAAAGCCTTTAAAAACATAAAACCCCTTAACTCTTTGGGTATTTCTATAAACCAAAAACCCTCAATTTCCAAAATCCTGAGAAGCTCATAGGAAAAAAGAGAAGGTAGTGCATTCCTTCCCCACATTACCCTATAGTGAAGAGCAACATTTTTTACTCCTTTCACAGTTTCCAATTTTATGCATCACTCAATGCTCAGTTATATTCATGCAAAATCTATAGAGGCTGGTTTATTCCATCAAATTTCAAATAGAATCTATAAATTCTCTGACCAATCTTGCATTACTTGTCTAATTTGACATAGAAAGACAATTAGCTACAGAGAAAATGAGTTCCTCTTAGAATCTTGATCTTTTTTGGAAATCTTAGCATTGAAGGATTGAAACTAATACATTGAGAAGAATCAATTTGAAACTTGTTTCTTTGTTAATCAAGTGAATTGTGCAGATTATGGAACATATAGGGTACAAATGGAGAAAATCAACTGCAGTGATGAACTTGAAGTTCAACTCATGGTAGTTAGTTTCTAATCTTTTGGGAACTTGATATCTTGATCTTTCTCTATCATCATCTCTATTGATTCCATGCTTTTTATACTTACATATTTTTATTCATTGCAAAAATATACTTGTTTTAATTGAAGCTTATAATATGAGGTTAATAGAGATAGACTAGGTTTAAATGATTTAGTTAAACAACTATTCCTTTGCCTATTTTCACTTCCTTCTTTGTGCACTAACCATAAATGTTTCTTTTGTTTCTTGAACAATGATGAAGTTTGCAGGGTCCTTGCCAACTTATACAGGCAGCCAAAGGCTCGGTATATGGAAATATGTAAAGATTCAGATTCGTTTGTATTGACAAACAAGTCATGGGATCCACCACCAGACGCTAAGGTGAGTGATCTCTTTTCCAA
>VDFB02270651.1:230609473-230881501 GCA_007258455.2 Sequoia sempervirens | reverse complement strand
ACAAAATACTAATAAACAGAAAGATATCAACCAGATCACCAAACCTACACATAACTTGGTACGAGGCACTAATATTTCTGGATAACGCAAGAAATACATTAATAAACCTTCCATGGGATCCACAACACAAAATAATAACCAAAAATCTATAAGTGAATCAACGATCACAAAATTGTCAGATGCTCTATTATTCTAGACTGTCCTCAATCTGTCTCTTGGTAGGAGTGAATGATGACATGTGGATCCAATTATCGACTAGGGTTGCCATCAATGACAACACCTAAAAATTTCTGATGTCTCTTGCCAACAGGTAAGCTTAGTTGAGCTTGATGCGAAGAACAATATACAAATATAGTTTAGTCAAGTTGTTCTTAGATAGTACCTAGCAGTAATATATGACTAAATAAACTACTAAAAATTGCATATAAATGACTAATTTTGGTCAAGTGACGAAGTAGTAGTTTATTGGAGTCATTATAATCGCGACTAATTGCTGACTAAGAAACTATTTTTGAGTCATTTATTTAGTCATTGATTTGGTCATTGATTTGGTTATTGGTTAGTCATTGATTGTTATTAAGCGGTCATTTATTTAGTCATGGTAGTGATTTATTTAGTCATATATTTAATCATTAATTTAGTCGTGGTACATTATTTGGTCATTTATTTAGTCATGGTAGTCATTTATTTAGTCATTAGCTTTACTTTAGTCATATATTTAGTCATTATTTTAGTCATTACTTTAGTCATATATTTAGTCATTTAGTCATTAATTTAATCATTACTTTAGTCATATAGTTAGTCATTTTATTCTTGGTTTCATTAATTGGTAGTAAATATAGTTATGAAATGAATAATTTATTAAATACCATAAATTTTATAATGCAAAACTAACATAATATTAAATTTGAACTAAAACATAAAAGTAAATAAAAATATTACATATGCGTACAAGCTACAACATACTAAAATTAAAAGATTGATTCAACATCATGATAAATAAAGGTAATCTACAATAAAAAAATTTAATGCAATATATATATCAAGTTATAAGATGTCAAAGTTGTCTAAGAGTATATATGTAAATATAATAAAAAATGTCAAAGTTGTCTAAGAGTTTCCAACTCTTTCAAATACACCATGATAATTAAGATCCCTGAACAACATATTCAAAATACTGCATAAAGCAGTGAGCCAAGATGTCTAACAACTAGTACATGATAAATATGTTCAACTATGTCATTTTTTGCAAATATTTTAGTGGCCACCGTGTGAAGGTTCCCTCTTTCTCTTTCAGATGAACAACTCCATCTATTTTGTCTTCATAAACAAGGGGTATGTTACTTGTGACCTTTAAAATGTTTACATTTGCATCCCTTGTTCCTTTCAAGTTGACTCCATGTACAATAGATAGGGAGTGAATCCACCCAATGCCCACAACATCACCATCTAATGGATCCAACACCTTAACTTTATCCCCTTCTTTGAGTTTATCAATACATTTCTGCAAAAAGAAAAAAAAAACACATTATATTACATAGGTATTGATTACCCTTGTTTGCATAATAAAACAACCATTACTTACTTAAATAGTACTTGCATGTGTGTGTTAAAATAATTGCAAAAGGAAATTTTTAAAAATAATTGCAATGATACCTCATGAATGTTTTACCCTGAAAATTACCTTAGCAGTCTCATAAACTAATAAACTTGTACAATTTTTATGCATGATTAACATAAATTAATAAACTTGTACAATTTTCTTTTTAGATTACAGCAGCTACATGCAGCTCAATCAATATCTCATTCAAACAAATAAAAAATTGTACAATTTAATATTCAATACCATAGAACAAAGAAAATACGATAAAATGTGTTCACTGAGATCATCACAGAACTCACCGTGTTTGGAGAAGCAAGCTGCTTTCCACTCAACATACTAGCAGCTGATCTTTTTACAAACCCATTCTCATCAGCCTGCTTGTGCATACACATCAACAATTTAAATATCAACAAGCATTCCATATTAACTATTGTTCAGTAACCTTATTACAAACTTGCCTTATAACATAGAAAACAAGAGAAAATTACAAAACAACATTTCTGCCAAGGTGTGAGGAGTCAAAAACTAGGAAAAAAGAATTTCTTATCCAAAACCTATGGATGATAGTTAATTTTTGTTCAAAATTTCAATTCAGCTTATAAACTCAAAGTTAACATTTTGACAAAATGATTTGACCAGGTATAGGGTTGGTTTCCATCCACACATAAGGAGATTAGTAAAAAAGGATGCACAAGGCAGCCAAAAATAAATCCAAAGCATGACATTCAACTTATATTATATTTGATCTATAACAATCCTTGGAAGATATGTTGAGTTTTTATGATGTTCAAAAGTTGCACTTCATCCATGTTCCTACTAAACTTGCATAAAGGCTTCCAAAAATTTTTTATGCATGATAACATAAACTAATAAACTTGTACAATTTTCTCTTTAGATTACAACAACTACATGCAGCTCAATCAATATCTCATTCAGACAAATAAAAAATTGTAAGATTTAATATTCAATACCATAGAACATAGAAAATACGATAAAATTTGGTCACTGAGGTCATCACAAAACTCACCGTGTTTGTAGAAGCAAGCTTCTTTCCACTCAACATACTAGCAGCTAATATTTTTACAAACCCATTCTCATCAACCTACTTGTGCATACACATCAACAATTTAAATATCAACAGGCATTCCATATTAACTATTGTTCAGTCACCTTATTACAAACCTACCTTATACTAGCACTTGCACCAGGGGGGTGCAAGGGTTACACCGATAGAAAACTACATAATTAATGAGGTGTTTGAAATAAATGCAATCTTGGTTGTAAAATGTACAAAACGTTTGTAAAACATATTTGGTGATAACTACGTGAGTGAAATATTTGTAGCTATTTTATTTGTGGTGAACATTGGTACACCAAAAACTATTCAGTTGGAATAAATGTGAAATAATTCTATATCTACATGGAAAGCATAAGATACCATGCTTGTTTAAGCTAAATCAACAAAATCCCAAAAAGAGAAAGCCTTTAAAAACATAAAACCCCTTAACTCTTTGGGTATTTCTATAAACCAAAAACTCTCAATTTCCAAAATCCTCAGAAGCTCACAGGAAAAAAGAGAAGGTAGTGCATGCCTTCCCCACATTACCCTGCAGTGAAGAGCAACATTTTTTACTCCTTTCATAGCTGCCAGTTTTATGCATTGCTCATTGCTCAGTTATATTCATGTATCAGTATATTCATGCAAAATCTACAGAGGCTAGTTTATTCCATCAAATTTCAAATAGAATCTATAAATTCTTCGACCAATCTTGCATTACTTGTCTAATTTGACATAGAAAGACAATTAGCTACAACGCAGATGAGTTCCTCTTAGAATCTTGATCTTTTTTGGCAATCTTAGCATTAAAGGATTGAAACTAATACATTGAGAAGAATCAATTTGAAACTTGTTTCTTTGTTAATCAAGCGAATTGTGCAGATTATGGAATATACAGGGTACACATGGAGAAAATCAACTGCAGTGATGAACTTGAAGTTCAACTCATGGTAGTTAGTTTCTACTCTTTTGGGCACTTGATATTTTGATCTTTCTCTATCATGATCTCTATTGATTCCATTATTTTTATACTTACATATTTTTATTCATTGTAGAAACATACTTGTTTTAATTGAAGCTTATAATATGAGGTTAATAAAGATAGACTAGGTTTATATGATTTAGTTAAACAACTATTCCTTTGCCTGTTTGCACTTCCTTCTTTGTGCACTAACCACAAATGTTTCTTTTGTTTCTTGAATAGTGATAAAATTTGCAGGGTTCTTGCCAACTTATACAGGCAGTCAAAGGCTTGGTATATTGAAATATGCAAAGATTTAGATTCATTTGTATTGCCAAACAAGTCATGGGATCCACCACCAGACGCTAAGGTGAGTGATCTCTTTTCCTAATCCTCTTGGACATGTTTTTTTTACATGGATTTTGTATAATTATTTGGAGGTTGGAGTATACATCCTTTCAAACTCTAATGTTATGTAGATTCATTTTAGGAAACATTGCTAAAGGCCTCATCAAATTAAGTGAAGGTGTCGAGTCAACCTGGTCCATCCAATGCAGAATCTTCTAGTGGAAGGGATGCAATTGTAAAAGCAGCTTTAGACAAATTGAAAGAGTCAAAGAAAACTGATGCTCCAAATATATAGACTTGCACATAAAGCATTCTTAGGCAACAAGTGGATAAATCCATAACCATTGAACTTGCTTCCAACACCACTACAACCATCACAAAGCAAGCCAAAAGGAAACAAGAAATATACAGTTTTAATAGACCATATTATCTGAGAATATGTAGTAAATTTAAAATGTCTTTCTTCAATCCTGCAACATAGTAGCATCCTTCTCATCCTTGGCCTATTTAGACAATATCCCCTCTTTTAATTTAGGTTTTGTTTAAAGATAGTATCAGCAACTTGGGAATTCTGTGTAAAAATTGTGCAACCACATCTTTTATCCTCATACTGAATTTCAAAGTTGCAATCTTATAACTTCATGTACCTGCTTTGCCTATTGTTCACCTAAGATTTTCTGCAATAAGAATGTTAGAATTTGATGGTTTTCTTGGATGATAAGGTGGTGTACCAACACATATTGCTTGAATTTATCTACAACCTGATTGAGAGACAACATTTAATTTTCTTCTTTCAAAACAAATTGGCCGCTGATTCTATATTATAATTACACCTATGACATTCTCACACCTATAACATTCTCAAATGCATTGCAGTCTACTACAAACTACTCAAAAAGGTATTCAACTGCAAGTATAGTGCTAAAACCTTACCTTCTTGATTTGTTGGGAGGTAGCCTCTACCGTATCCACCCTTTTGAATTATTGTTTATAGGTAGATCACTGAAGGGTGTCTGTAGGTCTCCAATATCCTTGATAATTTTTTTGTAAGAGTTGCATGGGCCATAAAATTCTCTCGATTGAGTCACATTTTTCTTTGTATACCAATCAAGAATGACTAAAATCTTAGCTAGACCAGCTTTGATTGTGTGTCCTAATGTAATTTTAGTTTAATAACAGTTTTTTTTCCTATTCAATATTATTACTTTTATACACTTATTTTATGTAAATAAACATAGTGGTTGCATCATATCTTAGCTTATATTCACCTTAAAAAATTAAGACATATTTTGATCTAGACCTCAACCCCTTGTATGTTTTGGTACGTCTCCTCTGGGAAGCAAGGAAAAACCCCTTCCTTCCAGGCTTTGAAATGCAGAACAAAGTATCTGAGCAAGTACACCAATCTAATCTATTACAAATCAAACACTATAAATCATAGCATAAATCTATCATCACTAATTATAGGATAAGTCAATCAAGGAGCAAGGAATGAACTGCCATTGCAACAAGATTTTCATTATGAATTCAGAATATTATGTAGAAACTACTACACATGTGGGCTATTGGGGGTGCATCGAAAATGAAAAAGAAGCAGACAAATGGGTAATAGCACCAATCAAAAAAGTATTTAGAATTGGACGATGCTAAGAGAACTAGAATGAAATAGTATAGCATTCTTTATGATTTAAGAGATTGAAAAAATTTACAGAACACACATAGAAGCAAGTGAAAAAATAGAGTATATTATTAAATATCAATTAGTAATTGAAATGGGTAAATAAGACTTCATCGTAAACCCAGCCAAAGCTCAGCGCAGGGGAAAACCCAGAGCATAACTAACCAAAGGAAAAATCAATGTTGTAACCTACATATATTCATCTTTTGCAAATTTAGAATTTAATAAGATGTTAAAAGAATGAAGTTTTCACAGTTATAATAACAACTTATCATAGATTTCTGGATTTGTGTGTGATTTTATCATTACACAATAAAATCCAGACATCTTTGATAAATCAAATAAGATAGCCTAAAGATTAAGTATAATGGAGGACAATATTTATTTGGAGCAAACACCTACACCACATTTCATGCCCAAGGTTGTTGATGAATGGATTGTGTCCCTTTACTTCAAGTAATCTTGAATTGCTAAAATGGAATGACTGCTACAAGCACCGATGTTTAGGATTTGAGAATTTGTGTTTGAAGGCCTCTTGAATAGACCTAAGATATTTCATCACAGACAATTTCTCACCTGGAAATTCTACTTGTGTTTTAGATTGTAATAATTTTTTGATTCACTTTTTGGCATGATTTTAGGTTCAATATAGTCCTCTGAAGAATATTGCAAGTTTTTTTAATTCATTTAAGTAATTATTACATTGATGATGGAATTCTTTGGGTGTGTGAACCTTTTCTTACCTTGCTTTCTGAAGCTTTTAATCTGGATTTAATGGCTTTTCATGTAGAATTTTTTGGGATATGGAAAGTAGATTGTGATAGACAATTGATTTATTTGAGGTATTTGTAATAAGAATTATTTTCCTACAAAATTAAGAGCCTTTAAAGAAATTTACTTTGACGTTCTCTTTATATTACATCTGCAGCTTGGCAATTGTGTGGAGAGATTCTGGCAGCCAGTCATCAAAACTTTTTTCATACTCTTGTTAGATGAAGGGGAGTTCTATGTCCAAGATTGGATAGCCACATGTGGGAAGGGTTCACTGGACAACTCTCAGAATATTAAACCATCAAGTGGGCAACTGCAACAAATGAAAGGATGCTTATGGTTGTGCTCTAAATCATTTTTTTCTGAACCTGATAGTTTGTCTCTTCCAATCATCCGGTTTCCTATGAACAAAGTAAAGAGTGTTGAAGCTTTAAAAGGAACATCACTCTTGCCTAACTACAACCATGACAAATGGCAGGGGAGGCGAGAAGGTTTTGTCTTAGAGGCATCCTTAAATGTCACAATAAAGGAGAATGGACTTGATGCTCCCTATAACTTTGAGAAGCAAGACAGTGCATGGTGGTTTTCCTTGGAATTTTCACCAGTCCAGCAGGTTAAGCAACCTTCCTTTTTCTTCTGTTATTCTTCCATTCAAGGATATATACATCTTCAAGTCTCTAGATAATTATAGTTAAATTTTCACAATTTCTAGTTTTCTTATGTCAAGTTGCAATGGAAATATTAGATTTCCTATTATATTAAAATTCAGTGGACCTAGAAATGCATATCTTTATTATTACAAGCTTACTACGATTGCCTTCTCTGCACAAGATTTATCATGGTAGGGTCTTCAAAAGTCTCTTGAAGTGGATCACAGTTAGATAATCGTAGAAAGTAGTCTAATAGTGAGCTATGATCGCATTGTATCTCCAGTGAACACATTCCATTATATCATAAGTCAGTTTCAGAAGACAAATATGGCTTCTTGAAGATGGTTATGTTTTTATTTGATTTGTCACAATGTGTTTCCCTCAAATAACTAAGTTTTGAGATTTTGAAAAGGCGACACAAAATCCTATTTTGCACAAAGAAACCTAATGTGGAGATGATGAAGATCAAAGTAGGAGACCATGAATGCAAAGTAGCATTGTTACATGTTTGTAGAAAATCTTGGGCTATAAGAACAGATGATCTCACTCTTGAGCATTATGAATGGAAAGAGAAATTGAGAAAATGGTGCATAGATTTCAACAATTTTTATTGTTGTTTCAGCAATAATCATGAGAGGAAATAAATATCACTGTTGATCTACAGGCAATGGTTACAAAAAATGAAGAATATCCAGTTCCCCCACTTGATAGAATCGATCAAATTCAACAGGAGGTACTATTCGATATTAAAAACAAATATAGGAAAAGAAAGTTTATTAACAGTCAATAAAAAGACAAGGTGAGGAATAAAAATTAGGTTCAAGTTTTCAAATAGAAACCCCAGTTATAGAAATGGTTGTTTATGTGAAATATGAAGACAAGAGATCAGGGAAAGCAAAGTCACTCAATCATCAAGTTCATGGCCTTCCTGATCCTATGGCCTCTTGGAGGTTGGTCATGCCTTATGCATGATTCTTTAGACCTAATAGACGTCTCCCCTCTTGGAGGTAAGTGACCTCAATTTTGATGCGGTAGAGGGAAACCCCGCCCACACCATTTGTTATGAATTCTACTCTGTTGTCAATACTTTCAACACTCCATTTGTATGCCTTCCCTACTCTGTTATTTGAGGACATATGACCCTTTAGTTGGGGGAGCGATGCTCTTTTTATTTCATATGATTTCATATGTAGTAGGTAGAGGAAAAAGTTCCAAACCCTTTCTTTCCATAATTGTCCATTTGCATTCACTTGACAAGGGTATTGGAAGAGGTTGTTGGTGCGGATTGCAGACACCAAGCTGAGTAAATTTTTAGTATTGTTAAGAAGAGACAGAGAGAATTGGTATTGAGAGCTCAAAGAAAATATTTATGTGGAAATGGGGGGAGAACCAATTTGACGAGAACCAGTTAACCATTCAGCATTGCTAAATGACCTAAACTATATGCCTATTTTCCAAAGGGTCATATGGCTCTAGACTATTTTCTGAGGCTTACTGAATACCATGAGAAGATAACATGAAAATTGCATGAACATTGAAAAATAATGACATGGTCGATGGGTTGAGGGTGGACACTTCAAAAAGTGCAATTGCGGAGGTGACTAGGTTACCTACAAACAAAGAGGAGTTTCCAGCTCAAGCAGATGACATCACAGCTTGAGGCGAATTCATTCTACCTAATGAGGAGCTAGATTCCTCATCTAAGGGAATGGAACATCTTTCTCTACTTTGGCTATGGACTGCGATGACTGTATACATAATTAGGTACTTGACATGTGATGGAAGGCATTCTTTTTTGTACACAATCCATTTAAACTTTTAAATCATCTATGGCATAACAAGTTGGTCAATATTCCAAACTTCCTATATCATTTGTTAAAACATATGTTAGCTGAGTATAAGAGAAAAGGAACCCAGTTAGCCCTATCCCATGACTTTTTGATTGTTCTATTGACAAAAAAGAGTCTAAATGCTTAGTTTCTAGACATTCCCTGGGACAACTTTCTAACAAACAAACCTCTGAGTAACCAAATTAACATTGGGTGCTAAACCAGTTAGATTGAGACCAAATAGAAGAGACAAGGTTGAGCAAGAAAATGACCAATTTATAGAACAAGAGAGGGCTCAAGCTATCCCTTCTCAATATATTCCTTACATCACTTGCCTGCAACCGTGAAGAGTAAAATGTAGAAAACATGGCTGAAAATCCTTCTGAGTGTGAGGTCTCACTAGCTAGTGACCCAAGAGTAGAGCCCCCAGTTTCCCCAATCTTTGTTGACATCCCTTTGTCAGAACACATACCATTGTCTGAGCCCACAACTTCTCTAACTTATAGCCATGATGAGCAACTAGAGGCACATGCAACACAACCCGCAACATCTGAGTGTCATCATGTAGCATCTTCAGCCACTAAAACCCCTGTTTCAAAGACTACACCTTCTCATACTAGGACCAGTAAGAAATGAGATGCACCCTCTTCTTCTTGGTCTAAGAAGCAAAAGGAAGTACCTACAAAACTCTTAGGCATTCACACCTATTGGAAATATAAGCATGGTTGTATATAAGAGTGTTGTCATTGATGGAAACAGGGTTGAGCACTAACCAGTGGTTGTTGATGGCAACAAAAGATTTTGGTATTTTGGCTAAGTGTTGGCAGATTACAGAAAAGACTCCAAAACCACAATTTTATGTTCAACATTGTTCTACATTTGATGATCACATTTTGTGGTTTTGGTGGAAGGTTGGTATTCCTTAGATAACTCTAATTCCAAAGTTTCACTTTCCAATGAGCTCCGAAAACTAAGTTTCAAGTGGCAAAAGTTCAGCTCAACAGAGTTCAGTGTTGAACAGTCTAGTGAGTAAGCTTGTTTTAGTTTGCATTCCTATGGTAATTAATATTTCCCTTTGTGGTTCTAAGATGTTGTAGATCATACATGTCTGAAGTCCCTAATTTTAGAGTTTCAGAGTTTGACGACATTCGTAAAGGTGGTTAAGAACATCTGAGTATCGCTACTTAAGTTTGCTAAGTTTTGTAGTGACCGAGTATAACTTTTGTACTCTGCATTACACTGCATAGTATCATTTTGTTCTATAGTTCTAAAGTTAAAATGTGGGATGCCTAAGGAGTCTTGGCTATGATTTTGAGGAAGTTTTGTGGTCTGCAATGCAAGTTTTACTTCGACAGATGGTCTAAGCTTGTGTTAGATAGTTTGGGAAGCTAATCTGGTATGATATTCTTGATGTGGAAGATTCTATTGATTGGAATTAGATCTTAAGAAGTTCTAAGGATTGTGTCGACATAAGATAATATGATCTGTGTTAATTTGGTCTGCAAAGTCTTTTGGAGATAATACTAAGGCCACAAGCTATACATTGCTTAATTACATGTATTCCAGGTGTTCAACAACACCATCTCAAAGAAAAAGGGATAATAGTAGGGAAATATCCCCCTGAGAAAGGGAATGTGTTACTGGTAGAAGCAAACACATAATCATAAAAGGGGGATTCAATTATTAATAAGAACTAGGGGAGTAAGATGCAATACGTTTATGAGACTAAAACAAAATTAGAGGAGGAGGATTTGTATACTCCTTATAAGAAGCCAAGACCTCCCAACAATGAGGAGGAAAAAGGAAAACCAATCTCCTCTCCTGAGCATCAAGAGGAAAGTTTGTTTTTGGAAGGAGAGGATGAAACCAATGCACTACAAGAAGCTCTGAGAAGAATAGAAATGTTGGAAACTCAGTTACAAGAAAATCATACCAATGAGGTTACACTGGGGGATAAAGTGAGAGAATTGAAAAACCAACTGAGAACATTTCAAAAAAAAGATTCAAGACTAGACCATTTGGCATAATTGGCCATTATGGAGATTAATAGGATTCTAGAGCCTATGGAAACAAGCACCTCTCAAGAGAGGGTTGCACTACCCACTGTGTTAACAGTTGGATTGAGATACTATAAAAAACTTAAAGAATTGTTGAGAAAGAGTATAAGTGGGAAAAAGAGAAAACAAAAATGATAGAGAATTATGAGGAAGAATTGGAGGAAAAGAACACAGAAATAAGGAGACTAAAGTTCAAAGTAGAATGAATTATTGATATGACAGTCCAGTTAATGAGATGCAAACCGCCTGCAAGGGTCTATGCACTCTTTTTGCAAGAACAATATTTAAGTTTCCAATTCAATCAGTTGTAGAGTGACCTCCTAATTTCACTCCTGACTCCTAGACTGTTCTTCACTGCATACCATCAAGCCAGCCCCCAAATGAAAAATCAACTCTATGAGTTCTATTTACACAAATTGGATGTCCAATACAAATACTATTTGAAATCCATTAATATTTGTTGGAGATGTCCAAATGAACGCATTGGCATATTTTACACACAATGAACATCAAAGAGGCCTTCTCTGCTAGCAGTATAATGAAAGGGAGAATTCCATTCGTCTTAAAATTAGGGAAAAAACCAGGGATCCCCACAGTGTTGTGCCTAAATAGATTAATCTCATAGAAAAGCTAGGGGTGGAGCAAAAAAATTTACAATGCAAGGCTGCAAATTATAGATTGTTTAAAAAATTGGTTGCAGAAATAGGATAGGATGCACTTCAATTTTCTAAGGAGATATGGAATGAATTAACTTCAGCTCTCAGGAAAAAGGAACCCTATTCAACTTTTAATCTCTTGGCAACAGTAAACAAGGCACTGTGGCATATTCAGGCATCTCAGAAGAAAGGGATCAAATGGTTACCCCTGAAATTTCATCCTCCTCTCCTCCTATATCCTATTCCACACTTGACAGGGAAGGAAATTCCAAAGGAGGCAGAAGATCAGAATAGATGGGAACAATTGGCTTCATAGAGGGGATTCTATTTAAAATAGGTTGAGGGAGTTGCAGAATTAGTGGATTACATAGAAACATCACTTCACTACAATATGCAGCCTTGACTTTCCTGAAGACAAGCAAGAGATTAAGTTGGGGGGAAATGACGAGCCTAAAAATTGCCTTTATTTTCCTATTTTAATCAATACTCCTATGACTATTCTCAGAAATTTCCATGAACAGTACCTCTTTTATGTCATCTTTAAAATAAGTTCTTACTGTCATAAATTAAAATATATCCTCCTGAGATTGTTTTCCATGTCTAGCATCAGAATTGATGGCTGCATCAATATTGGTATGCCCTTGTTTGTCTATTTGAATACCCACAATGATACAACACTATAGCTATGCTCCTATGCTAGGGTGTTGAGCAATAATTTGAATATGGCTGACAACTTTTGTTCCAGTCTATTTGTAAGGGTATTCTCCTCTATGATAAATGAACTAAGTCTCCTTGCTGCTTCTGTAGCTAGTTTTTACTGATAATCGGGATTAGAATTTTTGGGGTTATCTTTTTCTGTGGGGCATAAAGCCCTGATTTTACTCTCCACCACCTCAGTTTCCTAGAAGCTCAACTCCTGCACCTATTCCATAGTCCATGATGCAAGAGCACAGAAAAAAAAAAATCTAACCTAAAGCTCAAGCCAAAACATTAACACTCGATGTAATACTAACACTAGCTAGATTTATATGCATCTACTTCATTGTCAACTAATTTCCCATCTTACATGATTTTCCCCTTCTCCAATGCTTGTATCATCCTATACAGTACATATAGAAACATGATACCTCACATAAAGCTCAAATATATCACCCATAAATAGAAACAACTTGAGCCCAATAGACATTGATGAGATGTGGCTAGTATGAAATCTAATATTTATCCAATAAAATTTGGAAAAGGAGAAGAAAAAACTCAATAAAACAGAAATGAAAAAAAAAATGCTTACCCACTACAAAGAGAGTCAAAAAAAAGTCCAAGGGTTGAGCTTAATCGGTTAAAATGTTGTGTTCTCATTATGGAGATCCAAGTTCAAATCCTCGTGGAGATTTCTAATGTGGAATTCTAAGTTGTGAATCTTGGTCTTCCATTGTTGGATTCTATTGTTTATGTGGTTTCTAAATAAAGTGGATTTCTAAGTAACAACTCTTGTTCTTCCATAGGTGATTTCTAGTATGTTTTATCATAAAGAGCTTGTATTAGTCTTAGTTTGCAAGAGCTTGTATTAGTTTCGTATGATTGAAATATTTGTAAACAATCTACAATATAAAAAGAAAGGAAAAACAGATCTCTTTTCACTCAGTATACTCATATCTGGAGAACGTTGGGAAAATTCTAGTTCAATTTTCCATGTTTTATGTTTTTTCTTTGCATACATGTTTTCTATGCATTTTTATATATGTTTCATGACTTTTTTTGGAAACATGATAATAGAATAAACATAAATCTTGGCATGGTGAATATCAGATTCCTCAAACATTTCAAATTAATAACTTGAGGCCATGTCAAAAGTTTGAGCTGCTATAGACTAGCATCTATACAAAAGGAAACTACAAGCAATAAGCAAACAAAATGAGAAAGAAAACAGAAACAAAACTAAACAGATTGATCAGTAAATTCCAAAAAGCATTATACTTGTGCACAAACAACCTTGCGCTGTTGACAAGTTTTGGCAAGCCAACATTAGAGAATTAGGTAGGCATGCGCATTTCAGCTCTTAATAATATTTACATACCTCCACCCCATCAAAGAAGAATATACCATCTGCTATGAGGTCATTTAAGGCATCTTCATTTGTTATAGGACTCTTGAGCTTGCTATTATTGTAATTTTGGGCTTGCATATCATGTTTATACGGATGGATTCCAAGGGAATACCTTGTAGCAAAATGTGATCCTTCATTATCCTAACACTGTTAGGTGTAGCGAACAAATACACACATTATGCACAGTAAGATAAATGCAGTCACTACAATCACCTGAAGCCTACTTATGACTAGGTTGTACCTCACGACTACCCAAAGATTCTCAATTGACAACCACTGTCTAGTTAAAAATTGTTATCAGTTATGGTTAACAATCTCAAGGAATACATGTTATTGCTTGTGTATATATTTTATACAGTGACATGTCAAAAGATATTAAGAGTCTAACTATGATGCCTCTAATTTGCACATTCAAGTGTTATTGCAAACACTTCATTAAGACTTGATAACCGAACTAAAGGGATTTACATTTGAGCCCTGAATTTCCATCACACAAAATCAAAATCATATACTGAAATCGGATCAATGGAGAAAATAACATTTACAAGCTTTAAAAACAAATTCTAAGTTCAAAACCACAATCACATCATTACAACATGTGCTAACCAATTTCCATTAAACATTGGACAACATGATTTATCATTTTATGTGGTTGTTGCAAGGAATCAACTCCATCAGCTTCTTCTGGAGTGACACATCCTTATTTAAGCTATGAAGATTTTTATAGATATTTTCACAAGAAGATTTTAAGATTTTTGTCCATAATATTTAAAGTAATCATCAAAATCTCTTATGAATTTGTTGTGCATCTCCATGTATACTTATGATCAAAATTTAGTTTGAGTGCTGTGAAAAAAAGGATTCTGAATAAGGTGATGCTAAGATAATTTCAGAGTTGGTCAAACTACATAAGTAACATTTTGAAAGTTCCAGTCATAATGTACTGTATCTTTATAATATGATATTAGTTCATCTATGTTATTCATCATAATTACTTCCCTAATTCTGTTATTTAGTATCGTTGACCTTGAGTTGTCGTTCATATTAGATATGAACTATTATGACTATATGTTTGCAGTCTATTGGATTATTTCTGCTATTTTGTACATATGTTTGTTTTGGGGCAGATCGTTGTGGCTACTTGCAACATAAACCAAATTTGAAGATTATAAATGGTGGATATATTTAATATTAGTCTGTACTCCTTAATGTGGATTGATGGGCACATGTGAAGAGAAAGAGTAGAGTGTGGCTCTCAACATAAGGCATGCAAGAAATATGCTAAAAATTGGTGAAAGGAGTCTTGGTAGCATGAACTTACATATTTCTAGGGTTTCAATTCAGAAGAGCAAGGATAAGGTGGGGAAAAATAAAAGTTTTGACTACAAATTCTGTTAATAGTTTGATAACACAGAGTTGTGAAGCATAAATGCTAGGGTTTGTGGAAAATTGTTTGGAATTGAACTTCTAATAGACTCATAAGCTTGAACACATCAAATTAAAGAGGTTTGAAGTGTTGGTAGGTTGGAATTATGTATGGAGGTCAAAGAACCAATAACCCCCTATTGTATCCAAGGCCTAATTAAGCCTATTACAGTCTGAAACAACAAGTTTTGATTAACATATTACAAAGAACCTTCATCCAATGTGTGATGTGTTTTAAACAAGTTTAATGGATGTCTAAATATGTGATTTACTTTGATTTTCAATGCATGAGTAAAAAGAAAACTTTTGACAATCTCATGTACAAACCTACAAGCTTTACAAACAGTTAGGGAAGGAAGTGCAATTATAATAATGCATAGGAGACTCGAACTTGGACATAGGTTTTACAAGCTCATTCAAAAACCAATTTTCCACAATCCTGGCAAAGACTTGCATACCCACAAAATAATAGTAGAAGAAATATATGTTGGAAGTATTATTTTCAAGGGAAAAATCCAAAAAAAAGAAAAAATAATTAATCAAAAACCCTTAGCCCTTTATCCGAAAGAATTTGTGGGCAAACTAAAACAATTTTTTAGGGTTTTTTTAAGTTCTCTGAATTTCAAACTTCGTGGATTAAATTCAGTGAACCTTGTGAATTAAGTCTCTACTGATCGAAATGGCTAAGGGATGTTCTTACTACAATTTTCAAGTAATCTTTCCTTCCCAAAGAAAACTAAGAAATGTGTTGGGCATGGTAGGGTGCTTGTCTTGTGCTTGTCTTGTGTCCCATGTTACACAAATGAAACATGCGATGTTGTTTAAAAAGTTAAAAGATGGTACACATCAATAGAATACCAATGTGGCAATTTCACATACCATAGCTAAAGGAAATCCAAGTCATACATGTGTCATGCATACAACTTTTGTAGGTATTTCTGGAGGTCCAAAATCCCCAACTTGAAGTACAAGCTTCTATAGATATACCAAAAGAATGCTTTGCTTACCATACATGAATTAGAAACATAGAATCACAATAGAAAAGGAATCAAAATCTATTTTCTCACTATAAAGATGATTCCCCAGTCTTACATGTAAAGCTATGTGTTGTTGAGCCTAAGCTAAGACATTCTCTTGGTCTGGTTTTGGTTGACCACTACAATGAGAAGGAAATAATATGGCCTTAGTTAGATTGTCAAAAGTACAGATTAAAAACAAATAATATAGATTCAACTGTATTATATCCTCATGCATATTTATACCTAGTTGTAGCACGACGAACAGTCAAAGTTTTATCTCCCAATTTAGGGAAGCACATGCAATGTCTGTCATAGCTGGATACTAATATTTTTGATAAGAGTAATTAGCATATTGAATATGAAAAGAAATAATGATGTTTGTATCAGAGTAGTGAAAATGCCATTTCAAATAAAATTTGTTCAGAATTTACAAAAATATCAGCATGCAGAAAGGCTCACCTGGTAGATGCAAAACCCATAACCTTTTGAATTCTTGTTATCTTTATCTTTACATTCACCTATACATTCACTTGTGTTCTATGTAAAATTTCATATCTTTTTCATCTTGTCTACTATGATATCAGAAACAGACTTGAAAACAAATGTGAAAAATTAGAAGGTTCTTATTTAAATTCACCATTCTCATAATTGAATTACTTGTGTATTCACAGTCACACCACCATATAATGAAATAATTAGGAATGACTTTATAGTTTTCATCAGTAGGTAGAAAATTAGTTTGAGAGCACTAATTGTATCGAATCTATTGAGATAAACAATGAAAATAGACTATTAATTTACAACAATCTATTTTAGAATGAGTTTTTTTTGCATAAAGATCTGGGGTTTTTAACAATATTACCTATTTGCTTGCAGACGACCCATGGGTTGAAGAAAATGACAGTTAGGGCATAATATTTTCTACAGAACTTGATCATTAAAAATCCAATACAATGATCACTTCCCGCTACACCCATTGTAAGCCTTCCCGCCAGAAGAAAATGCATCCCAAGTGCGACGCCGCGGCTATAGCAGTAGACGGGAGAGCCAACTTAGAGCCATCGAAAAAATGGAAAAAAAAATCAGTTTTAATTTTAGGGAAAAGGTGTGGGAAAATTAATTATATTTTTAGGGAAACGGTATTTTTTCTATTGTCTTAATTTGAGACAATATAAAATTAAAAAAATAACTTAAATATGTTTAATTTCTATTGTCTTAATTTGAGATAATGTAAAATAAAAAATATAACTTAAATATATTTAAGATAAAATTAGTATTTTGTCTTAAATTATCGTCTTAAAGGGCCCCTCTATGTAGTAGTGAATTTTCATCTTATTATTTTAGAATATGCTTTAGTTGCACTATAATATGTTTGCATCTTTGTTTTGAAGCAATTCTATTTTATCCTCATTTATTTGGCAATTGTTTTGGCAAAGCCAACAGTGAAATGTAATGTTCTTGTAATCATTGTGTTGCTCCTATTCAAGACCACCTACTTTCAAGATTAAGATTAACACAGATAATCCTTGTTATGAATCCTTGATTTCAAAATAAGCTTGGACAATATAGTAAATTCACCTATGCAATGAGCAATCATTCATAACACAATAAAAAATGGTCTGACCGCATAAAGATTTGAAAATTAAAATTAATTGAAACCATGGAAAGCGACTTACCACAAGATTTTGCACAAATCGTGTCTGTTGCGGAAAAATGAGCATAGGTTGCAACCCTAAATCAAGCGCCGCGCTTTCACTTCTCCATTTTGGCGAGCTGCCTTGAAAATAAGGTTTCGACTTTCACTTTGATATTTTAGCGAGTTATACCTAAAAATAAGGTTTCGACTTTCACTTCTCCATTTTGGCAGCCTACGATTGAAAATAAGGTCTTGACAAAGGTTTTAGAGTATGTTTATTAATATGAAAATTATGGCCAAGATCTTAATAATGAGCACATTTTGACATGTTAAGTACATATATAAAATTATTACTAGCAATTATACCTTGGTGTGCAATAGGTACGCCTAAGAGGTATGAAAGGTCAATTAGAGAAAATTTTGGTGTATATTTTTAGACATATGTGTAGTACATGAGGTCAATTGGTAGGTAATTTAGCAAATAATTTTTTTTATGTAACAAAGGTCTCAATTAGCATTCACTCAATAAATATATATTTTAAATAAAAAATTTCATTAGACAAAATTATATATTTGTAATAGTAAATTTATTACAGGAGTTCAGTTTATTTTTTCTCTATCCACCTCTCTATATCTTATCTATATCTCCCTATCAATTTTATGTCTTTCTCTCTCTATAGCTTATCTCTATCTCCCTCCCTTTTATGTCTTTCTCTCTCTATAAGCTTGTCTGTCTAAATCAAACGCCATGCTACCTTGATCATAACTCCCCAAGGACACATACCATTCTTGGATTTTTGTCATGAAACAAGTAATCAAAAGTTAGTTTTTCTTTTCTCTATCTCTCTTTCCCTTTATATCTCTTATATTTATATCTCTCTTGTATTATCTCTCTTTAGAAGAAACTTTGGAGATTGAATATAATGATGAAACCACAAAACAAAATATTTATTCCACAAAAAACATTAATTAGTAATTTTATTAGTAATATTTTATTATTAATTATGGCAGGCTATGATTGAAAATAAGGTCTTGACAAAGGTTTTAGAGTATGTTTATTAAAATTAAAATTATGGCCAATATTTTAATAATGAGCACATTTATTCATTTTTATTTGTCTAATATTAGTCATTTATATAGTCATTTAGTTGTGATTTTACCTGATGACCAAATTAGTCACTTATAAATGACCAGATTAGTCATTTATTTGTCAAATTCTACTGGTGTTAGTCATGTCACTAAAATTTTTAGTCATGTGACTTAAATTTTTAGTCACGTAGTCATTTATTTGCCAAATTCTACTAATGTAAAGAGTGTTGGTTTTTGTTACAATGTCTTCTGTGAGATAAATGTTTTATGAAGTTCCCTTAATTGATTTGGTTACTTATCTTACCATAAATAAGATTTTGCTTCTACATTTTCGTGTCTAATTTAACATGTTTCTGGTCTCATTAAGAAAGCCTGTGACTCAAAATTCATACAAATGTTTTAAATTCCTTTTTGTGCATAACTCACATCCATTTCAAACCCCGAAAGTGTATTTCTTTGCTTCCACGTTTTCATTCATGCCTAGTCGGGAACTTGGAGCTACCATTTATTCGATAATACCCTACTGTGATGCTTGAAGAATTGTTTCATCGTTATTTGGATATGCATTACAGTGCACTTTATTGTTGGGCAAGCCTATTGCCAAACTGTTTCATTTAATTTTGCAATTATTGATTTTGATTTAATGTATATATTGTTTTAGCAAAAAGGTTAAAGCATTACTACGAGTATAAATATCCTTCTTTTCCTAATTTCAACAACATCTGGCATTATCTTATCCTTTGAGTTCCTGAATCGAGCCTTCACCGTACTGTTCAACTTAATGATTCTTAGTTAAAACTTAGCAGTGGTCGATGAATTAATGATTCTTGTTGATTGAGGTCACTAATAACTACTAAAACCCATCTGTGGTAACTGATAATTTGTTTATAGTATCTTGCAGCATTAATTACCAAAGGTCGTGTCTGGTAACTGTTAAGAGAACCATGAATTGTAGCTTTAAAAGGAATCCTGTCATATGATGATTTGTGTTAAAAATAAGTCTATATGAGTTATAAATGATTCCTTCCCATTGTGTGGAGTTTCTTAATTTCCTTCTAACATTTAAAGTGAGATGAAAGATATCAATGTTTAGATTGTAGATCACTTCAATTTGTACATTTAGCGTTGGATAGTTAAGCATAAAGAAATTTTTCTCATATTTATTATGACACCTGCAATTACTACATTAACTAGAGCAACTGAATTCTTGAAAGCACGCGTGTAATTTTCATAAATTTCTTGTTTAATATCTCATCCCTCTATTTAGACATAAAGAGGTGGTTAAACACTTGCTATTAGTATTAATTATGTTGTTTATAGTTCATTCTAATAAGAATTGTACAAGACTTTAGTGATTAGTAGAACGACTAATTAATGAATGCATATCGTTAATGAAGATATCAAATATAGTGAAAGTAGATTATTTTCAATAATATTACAAATTTAGATATTTAGTTGATTTTAACTAGTCTATTCTAGTGAAGGTATTACACTTAGGCTCAACTTTAGAAAGTAAGCAATAATTTGCCTCAACTTCAACAGCTTTGCTTCTTATTAATACACCTCTCCTCTTGTTTCCAATGATTTGATCTTCTGAATGATTCTTTTGCACATATTAATAACCCTTTTTAGAGCTTCTTCTTCATTCTACACTTCTTTTTCTTCAACAACTTCTACTTCTTTGCAATCAGGTTCATCTGACACATATCCATCAACTTCAATTGAATTCTTCAATGCTTCATTAACCTTGACATTTGTGCTTTCTACAACCTTTCTCGGCCTTTTATTGTAACATCTGTAAGCTTTTCTTCTAGTAGAGTATCCAAGAAAAATACCTCCATCACATCTAGCATCAAACTTTCCTAGATTTTCTTCATCTCTTCTAATATAATATTTCCTTCCAAATATCCTAAAATACTTGACAATAAAAATCTTTCCACCCCATAGCTCATAGGGTGTCTTAGTGATGTTAGCTTTTGCTTGAATTTGGTTGAACACATAAATAGCAATGTGAATTGCTTCTCTCCAGTAAACTTTCAGTAGACCTGCCTTTGTTATCATTGTTCTAGCAGCTTCTTGAATTGTCTTGTTCTTTCTTTTAGCTACTCCATTCTAATGAGGGGTTCTAGGGGAAGACAATTGTCTTCTTATTCCATGGGCTTCACAAAAAAATTTAAAATCATTGGAGGTGAATTCACCACCTCTGTCAAACCTCAAACATTTTATTTTCAAATCTATTTCATTCTCGACCATTGCCTTAAATGCCTTGAATTTTTCTAATGCATCAAATTTCTCTCTAAGAAAAGTAACCCATGTCATTCTAGAGTAATCATCAATCAAACGCATAAAATACCTATCACCTTATAGATTTTTCACCCTTGTAGTACCACAAAGATCTATATGAATCAATTCTAGTAGTCCAGTAGTAGATTGTTCCTTTGACCTAAAGTTGTTTCTAGCTTTCTGTCCAAACTAACAGTCCTTGTAGATGCATTAACAAGCTTTGTAATTCTTGGTAAATCTCTCACAACTTGTACTGCACTAATTATCACCATGTTGTCAAAATTCATATGACACATCCTTTGGTGCCATAACTAACTGTCATTAATTAGAGACATAAAGCAATTCCCATCAACACCTTTAAGTTGATAGATATTTCCTTCAATCTTCTTACCAGTAGTAATCATAGTTTCAGACTCTTTTCCAATTTCACATTTTTCATCCTTGAACACAAGATTATATCCCTTTTTACACTTCCAACACTCAAGATATTAAGCCTCAAACCCTTAACATAGTAGACACCATTAGTATTATGCTTGCCATCAAAACTGGTTGAACCTATCCCACATATCTTAGCACTAGAATCATCTCCAAACTTAACTAAGCCTCCATCATATTTCTCAAATTTAACAAACTTACATTTGTCACCGGTCATGTAATTTGAGTAGCCACTATCAATGACCCAGTAGTTCTTTTCCTCTTTAGCATGAAGAGCAGAGACCACAATACCTTCAACTTTCTCCAAAGCACTTTCCTTCACACATCTTTTAGTGTTAGCAGTGGTAGATTCATCATTTGAAGCTAGGAACAAGCATTCATTGTCATCGAAATCTCCATAATCAAGCTCATCATCAAAAATGTCGATATCTTCATTGACATAATATGCTCTTTTGATCATCTTTCCTTTATTTTCTTTGCCTTATTTATGTTTATTTCTTTCAACTCTTTTTGGACATTTTGAAGCATAATGACCTATACCACCACAACTAAAACATTTGAATGGTAATTTACCTTGATATTTATCGGAGCCCTTTTTCATTCTTCTTACAAAACTTTCTTCCACTTCATCAAGATTGTCTTCATCTGAATCATCTCCAAACTTAACTAAGTCTCCATCATATTTCTCAAATTTAACAAACTTACTTTTGTCACCAATCATGTAATTTGAGTAGCCACTATCAATGACCCAATAGTTCTTTTCCTCTTTAGCATGAAGAGAAAAGACCACAATACCTTCAAATTTCTCCAGAGCACTTTCCTTTACACATCTTTCAGTGTTAGCAGTGGTAGATTCATCTTTTAAAGCTAGGAACAAGCATTCATATCATCAAAATCTCCATAATCAGGCTCATCATCAAAAATGCCAATATTTTCATTGACATAATGTAATGCCCCGTCTTAATAACCTAAGAATGTTGCAATTGTGTAATAAAGGTGTAATAATTTTTTTTTAAGTATTAATATTAAGTTAATTAATTGCATACATTCGTTAAGTTACTAAACGATTCACTACTTTGAGTTTTCCATAAGTGACTAAAGTATTTCACATTGCACATATTAAATAATAACATAAAGATAAACATTTAACTTTGCATAACATTTAAATTTCCATTCAAGATAATATCATAAAGTACATACATGTTTTTCCATCCATTGCATTTGATAGTTATACAATACTCATCCATCTGATGAGGTAGTTCAATAATAATTACATTTTACAAATGATCACCTCACAACATTGAGGGATTTTTTAACAATACAAATTTACAATATACAATGTTGAAATACATATAAGATCCAAGTGTGAGCTCTCCATCCATGAAGCTCTCGATGCCATGATCAATCTGGGGACCCAACGGAGTAAGGTGCACGTTCCACCCAACCATGTGGTACCCGTAGGTCCACCCCCCATGCTAGGAGATAGTAATAAGGTTACCTAGACCTAATCTACTAACCCTAGACACTAGTACAAACAATCTATTGGTTACATTGCTTCCAAATTTTTTTGACAATTGATTACACCACAAACACAGGGTTAACTGTTATTCTAGGTGGAGTGTCATCACAATGATGCAAAGGTTACCCTGGTGTTTCTTCCTAGGTTCCGGCCCCCAATCCTTGGGTTACCCTGGTAACCTCTTACGAAACCCGACCCCTATTGCATACTGTTGTGAAATCGTATGCCTTTTAAAGGAACAAGACACCGATTTTCCATTCCAGGTCTTCTCATCTTATACTCTTGACTAAAAAAAAAAAGCTCAAGAGTCATAAGGGAGGCAAAATATCTTATTAAAAATTTTATTCTAACTAATGTGTCATTTAATTATCACTAACTTACCAACTATTTGTAAGTTACCCTGACACCACTTTGTGTGTCGGCCCTTACAAATAGCCACTCCCCTAAACATAACAAGGGTTTCTAAGTTTTCATGACTTGGATTTACAAGTGCACTAAGTACATCTTACAATAACAAATACTTTTCAACAATATCAAATCACAATATTTATCACATGTACAACCCAAGTTAACACAAGAAATACATTCGAATAATTAAACACCCTTTTTAAAACACATCTCGTTCTAGAAGACTTACACAACAAGGACTTTTCCAATTTTGCCCAAAAGAACACAATAAAAATAAATCAATGGAAACAATTGTTTATAGTTTGGACATTCTAAATCCAATCAACCAGAATATGTGATACACCAAAGTCAATCATTCAAAGTATCATTTGTTTTCTATTATATACCAATAAATAAATCTACACATATACATTTATTGCAATAAAATTTTATGATTATTTCAAAAGAATAATTCATTCTAATCTCAAACAACATAATCAAAATAAATCAACTGTCATAATATCTATATCTAGAAATTTAATAATATAAATAATTATAAATATTATGTATACATATTGTATATATACATATAATATATATTAGGGTATTAATATACATTATGTATATATATAATATATATGTATACACAATAAATATAATTAAAAATTCATATTACAAATTATCAATTCGCAGGGTTTTAAAAGAAAACGTTGAAAACGCATTAACAATGGAGGTTAGGGCTTGTAGCCCTAACCCTACACATACTGCCGCACACAGTGGGGAGGGGCTGCCTTCGCAGCCCGCCCCACAGGCTCGGCCGCGATGGTTGAGCCGTGCGCTGCCCGCATGGGCGGCGTTGGCTCAGCCCTCGCCGCCGTGCCCCTGCAGGGACGGCTGCGAGTAGCCCCCGCCGCACAGAGCTTCGGCTCTCATTTCTATTTAAAACATTTTAAATTTAAAAATAATTCACTATATTAAAAGAAAACAACGAATTTAATAGAATTCTTCTGTGGATTTCATTCCGCCATTTTTAAAATACATTATTATTTCTGTATGGCGATTTTCGATTTACTATTTGAACAAATAATTATATATATATATATGTATTTATATATGTATGTATATATATTCTTTTCTGATATATATATACATATATAAATTATATATATATGTAGAATTCATTAAAACAACAGATAATTACTGAAACTGGGCAAAACATTCTACAGGAAATTCAAAAATGAAATTTACAAACCCTTCAGATATAATATAAAATTTTGTTTTGCCCCTTTTGTTTCTTTATAGTTTTCATTGTTTTCAGAATTTCACAGAGAATTAAAATAAGACAACAGAAAAATTCTTTACTATCACAATTAAAATTCTTCATAGATCCATTCCACTGTTTGAATAAAACTTTTCCAAATTTTCAAGATGGACACAGAAATTACAAAGCATATATTTTCTCTAACTTTTAAAGAAAGAACAAACAAAACAAGAAAAATACCTGTAGTATAAAAGCTTCATGTAGGAGAATTGCTCTTGCCTGTAGCGTAGAATCCCAAAATCTTCTTTAAAGAAATCCCCAATTCCAAGAAAGAGCTTTTCCAACCACCAAGAATCCTCCAAGGGATCTCCCACCAATATACAACCAGAGAGAACAATTTCTAAGAAATAATGAATTTTACACAGTAAGGGATTTTTATTTTTTTTTGCCAGTGCCCTGATAATTTCCCTGTGAGGAAATTGAATAATCCCAATATTTTTCTCGAGATCCAAAATATCCCTCGTGAAATTTCTCAACAACCTCATTAAAGCACTCGCACACTTGTCGAGAAGTGGTTACCAAAATATCTTCTCCACTTCTCGGCAATTTGCCAATTCAAATTTTTGCATGCTTATTTTAATTTTATTTAATTTAAATTTAAATTTAAAAACAATCAATTTTCAATTCACATGCATTTACTTTAATTTAATTTTCTAATTTTCAATTACACTATTTACTCACTTAATATTTTAATTTAACTAATTAATTTATTTAATTAAATAAATTTGATCTTTTATAATCAAACCATTTAACCAAATAAGCTAATTAATTAATTAAATAATCAAGCAAGTAATTTTCTACCACATTTAAATATTAATTAAATAACAATAATTAAAGCACAATATTCCAACATTAAAAATTAACCAATATTTACTTTTCAAACGATATATCCAAATAGAAAATAACAATACAACCTATGACTCAAAACTGAAAACAGACAATGTACTAAGACTAGGGTTATAAACTAGACTAGGGTAAACCAAACTACTATCTCCTGATCAACGTTTTTGTTGAGTCTTGACACGCTCAGACCTGAGTACCCAGGTGGAGTCGGTGTCATGTACCTGCAAATTCCTGCAACCAAGCAAATAACATGCATACATATACATATATAAAACATTAAACAGACACACCGTGCGGAGAAAATCACAGATATCGCAGGGCACTCGCAAGCGAGTGATGCGATTCCGTTCTCCACACCAATACACTTCATAGCAAACTGACGAAATAATTAGTTGTTAGTCCATCATAACATGTACATAGCAATGATCAACTGAAAGTAAACATCTACACTAAATCATATCATGTCTAAAAACAATAATCACCATACAAAGTATCATCATGTCACAGAATAATCCACTATCGCTCAAAACCAACGATCAAAATATCCAACAAAGCATCATAGGTCTAACAGTATGAAAACATAACAACAGAAAGCATAAGCATAAACGGAGGGGTACTACACATAATATGCTCTTTTGATCATCTTTCCTTTATTTTCTTTGCCCTCTTTATGTTTATTCATTTCAACTCTTTTTGGACATCTTCAAGCATAATGACCTATACCACCACAACTAAAACATTTGAATGGTAATTTACCTTGATACTTATCGAAGCCCTTTTTCATTCTTCTTACAAAATTTTCTTCCACTTCATCAAGATTGTCTTCATCCAAATATTCCACTTTTGCAGCCTTGAATGTAGTTTCTTTGTTCCATTTTTTAAACCAAGCTTTCTCATTTTAAATTAGGTTAGAGTACCAATCAACTAATCTTTAGTATAAGTATTATAATCTACAATTTCCTCTATAGCAGATACCTTTTCACTGTATATATTAGGGAGAGTTTTGAGTACCCTCTTCACTATCCTAGTTTCATCAATTTGTGCACCAAGTCCTCTCATTCCACGTACCAAATCATCTACTCTTTGCATGTAGGATTTTATGTTCTCATCTTCACCCATTTGCAGGATCTCAAATTGTGCCTCCAAGTTTTGCAACTTTGCTTGTTTAGCCTTTTCATCTCCTTCATACATATTTTCCAACTTATCCCAAACCTCTTTAGTAGTCTTTAGATTCATAACCTTAACTAATTCAGAATGTGAAAGACTATTTACAGTAATAAACCTTGCCTTATTATTGATTTCATGTGCTTTGATCTCATCGGCGATACTTGGACCATTTTCCAGAGCAACATATTGGTTCTAAATAGACTTCAATCTCATATCCACAGTATGATAGATATCCTTCCATCTTCATTTTCCAGAATGCATAGTCAGTGTCATCAAACCTATGACACTCAATAATGATCTTGTTCATCATCTCAGACCTTCCTTAAGTGGTTAAGCTCTTCTCCAAGGAACCTTGCTCTAATACCAATTATTAAAAAGACAACTAAGAGAGGGGGTGAATTAGTTGTAGCAATTTTAACAATAAAAACCCTCAATAGAAGTTAGATCAATAAGCATTTACAAAACCCTTACTTTGCTAATGTGTTTAATTATTGAATATAGAAACAAAACTGAAAATACTATAACCATGCACATAAGAACACCATATTTATGTGGAAAATCCAATGAGGGAAAAAACATGGTGAGGATTAGCTCACAATATAAAGAATTCCAAAACTGAATACAAAGGCTCACTGCTAGAGAAGCTCACTACCAAGAAACGACACACTATCCAATGAGGGGTCACTGCTCGGGGGGCTCACTACCATAGAATTACAAAGAAGATAGAAGAGAGTTGTTATAGAGAGAAAACTATCTAAATGCAATAGAGATTTCACCATAATTTTCTCACACTTTTTCTAACATGCTTGAAAAGATAGAGTACACATTTCGCTCACTACCTTCAGGAGCTCAACACTATGAAATTCACCTTGATCTGCTTGAACTCGCATCACACACACATATCTCACTTCTCTCTATTTCTCTCACACACATCTTAACTCATACTTATATCGTCTTCAACCTTGAAACCCTTCCAAGGTCAGCCATACAATTTGTATTTACAAATTCAAATTAGGTTAGCGCCAAAGAATTCCTACGGTGGAAGAGAATGAGGGTGACCTATACATATTCTTAATGAGGACCTAAATGAGTCCCAACATGCTTCAACACGCTTCCATGAACATCACAAGTAGTGTTTAACACAAGGTCATCCAACACCTGTGCAAAACACATAAAACAATTAAGTACACGCATCCTTAACTCAATCCAATCTTTCTAAACAACAAACTTCACTTGAACATGATTTGGAGTATGCAATGAACACATGTAAATTCATCTAGAAGCATCACAACAAACTTCACCTAAAGAGTATGAATATTTTGTACATTTGAATAACCCTGTTAACCACTAAAATACACTAGCTCAAAAACCTATCAACAACAACACCAAATCTCAAATCCTCTTGAACCAAGAAAGAGAGAAACCTTATCAACATATTCTCAAAATTGCAAGTCCTGAAACCAAAATTCAAAGAAATGTGGAGAAAATACATTTATCCTCGACCACAACCAAACACACTGAAATACATAGTTCACATACTAGTGAAAATATCTCGCACTATACGACGATCTAGAATCCCAAATTTTGGATATAGCAACTATCAATATCCATGAACAATACCTTATATTTTCACAAGCATAGCATCAACCCAAAAGAAATGTAGAGCACAACTCAGAGCATACTCTAAATACTTGCATAACTCTATTTTTACTGTCTGTCAAATTTTCTCAAATGCACTTGGAGATCAAGTACTGGAGACATCAATTCAACACATCACTTCACTCTAACACCCTTCTAGACATAGAAACATAAGGATAAATCCATGTACTCACAACACCTCTTCAACATCTCAACTATACATGCACACACTATGAACCTTCTTTATTATAATTTTCTCAATATCCTCTACATATGCAATCAATAATCGGATTCCATACACATAGTTGACATCAATGACAATAGAAACTAGTTTAAATCAATGACAACACCTTCATACTTGCAACATACTACTCCAATGTTTCAAAACATGTCATTTATCTAGTTATATGTTTAAATTTTTTTAAATTATAAATTAAGAACATACACTTTTTTATAGTCTTAAAACATTGAGTATATGCTCATCACAAAAAAATATAAAATAATGGATCTATGTAATTGTTTCAAATAAAAGATCTTTTTTTTTGGAACTAGAAAATAAATCAAACTAAGTTATCTAACAATTAAAATCAAATTAAAATGACAAAAAATTAAAAGTGTTATACATCCACTTTCAAACGCATTGAGCTCAAGGGAAATTCTATGAACAATACATTTGATGTGAGGAATAGGATACCAGGTATTGTACACCTTGCAAGTCTTAGATCCATATGAATTATTTAATATTTTAATACTATTAAATAATGTTCCCTCATAGAAAAGGGTGTCACCACTTGGATAGAATCTCGAGACTTTATTGTTGACACTCTTTGTCACATGTCATTAATCTTATGATGGTTTTAATAAATAAGTGAATAGGGGTTACAAGGTGGACTATGACTAGTATTTATGGCCAACTATTTATAGTCATATGAAGAGGTGCATAAGAGATATTATTGCATCCATATGGAATGATTATGGGTTACATCAAACCCACTTGGTCATAGGGGTCAATTAGTCAATTAGGGAATTACTTTCTAAGTTGGGAGGATTTAATATTGGAGGAGGGTGCATGTATTGGACTCATGCCATTTGGCCAAAGTACTGGCTCATGGTTTAAAAAAACCATTCACGGATTCCTATATCTTTTTGGCCCATATATATAGCTTGCAATGAAGATTGTATATTCAATTTTATGTAGGGTTAGTGTGCCAAAATTCCTCTAGATTAAAAGCATATATCTCTTGTGAAGAACATAGAATTTCCTACTCTATTGTTATTATTTGTTGGATAATATATAGAGTGTGTTCTTTGGAGCCTATTTTTTTCTATTTGTAAAGTTTCCTCAAGGTATATTCTATGTTTTGGTTATTATGTGAATCATTTTCTTCTTCTCTTCTGCCTTTCAATGTTCTTTATTTGATATTATTGTTCTACTAAAATTATTATGGATCTATTTACTTGCATTGTTCTCCTACTTGGATTAGCTAAGAATTGGTGTGCTTTCATTTCAATTGATATGAAATCTTTACTAACTTGATCTCCTATGCAGACAAGTTCCTCCCCTAGTATCCACGTGATACATCAAAATCCTTTCTTAGGAAGGGATTGGGAGGCCTCTTAATTGAGCTAATCTTGCCTCTCGCATAGGCACCAGTATTTCCTTGAAACATAAATTAAGAACCAATTATTTTAGTGGCCAAAAAAACCTTTTACTTGTTGGCACGGGAACGGTCATTCTGAAGCCACCCTATGTTTCACTATTCATTGTAGAGATAGAAAATCCCTCAAGATCTTCAGATATTAGGGGGTAAGAGAACCTGGTGTTCCCATGTTGTGTAAGGGGGAGCTGGTGTCACCAAGATCTCTAGATGTCCACTTTATTTAAGTGTTTGGATAAATCCAAGTAGGGACTCAGTAGGTAGTATCCACTTTCTAGCCTAAGTTGTGCTTTCTTACAAGTTTTCTCAAAAAAAATCAATACTAGTGAAACAATTTTGGGACTAACATAAGCCCCTACTCATATATTATCCGATTTTATATCAGAGTCACTCAAAAAATTTCTTTCTATTGTGTTTTGCATGTGTGTTCAAACAAACATTTCCAATACAAATCAAACACCACACCTAAAACTTATAACATTTTAACCTTGAAATGAACTAGGCATACATATCCAAAACGAGTTTAACCTTTAATCCATTTAAACCAAGGACTTTCTCACCTCATTTTTATCATTTTCCATTCATGCATCACCTCATCTTTTTGCATTAGGCATTCCCCATAGGTCAAATTTTTAGGTCATCTTTTTAGTTTGCATAAACCTCTTGATTAGGAAGTTCATCAAACTTAGACTAGACCAGAGCTTTAAATATATATTCTCTTGACCTTATCTTTCAAAAAACAATCATCCTAGTCCTTCATCATTTAAGTTGGTTTCTCAGCTCACTAGTCTAGTTTGAGACCACCTTGTCAACATATCCTATCAATACTATACCAAAGGTCATTGATAATCAGATTAGTTGTTATACCTATCTTAGTTTGATTAGCAACTGTATCTTTGGTTCACTAGAGGTTTTAGTCTTCATCCTAGGTCATAGTACTTTGCCCCTTTGTCTCACATCTTGCATACCCTAGTCATAGAAATACTTTTGGTTTTGATCATTGTGACATTACCTTATTCACACCTTGAATATTGTAACCTTGACTCTTAATCGTGGTATCGTTATTAGGCATCCCTATATCTTCAAAAATACAAAAAACATAGTTTAGGTTGTATACCTCAGGCTTAAGTCATGTACCTTTGCATTTTTATTTTCTAGACTTCACCTCACCACTATGTCTTCAATTCACCTTGATATGCTTTGTAGTCAAATTGAATACTAGTTACTCTGCAATGGTCAATACCAACAAGCCATATAATTCAAGAGACAATGGATCAATTCTCCATCCCAATCACCCACAATCTCAACTCAACCATCTATCTGCCCATCTTACCAACAATCCATAAGCTCTAGTCCTCCATCCATCTACCCTCAATATCAAGAGTCACTTTCCATTTAGCCACAACAAATGTCTATTAGTCATCCCTATCCTAACCTTGATAAGGTAAACCAACCTTCCACTAGTTCCTTCCAAGCCTCCACATCCTATCATAGTCTATCATCCCTCAACTCATTCCAAGCCTCCACATCCTATCCTAGTCCATCATCCACTAATTAATTCCTATTCACTCCATCCCAAGCTACATTTAGTTATGAAAATACATTTGGTCATGGTCTCCAAAATCACGTCACATTGCCTACACCTTGGGATACATATCAAAAAAAGTCCAAATCATGACATCATAGCTTCACCTTCATGTCAAGATCAAAGTATTCCATCCCATGACCCCATCCTTAAGTCCATCAAAGAATTTCTTCTAGATAATCATGTAGTCCAAAACACACCTATTTTTACCAAGATCCTACCCTTGAACATGAAGTCCATAATGATCCTCTCATCGACCTTTATACCATTCATGATCAAACATTTGAATTTGATCCTATCCAAACTCCAAACACTACCATTTCCCAAAATGAGACACTTGTTGAGCCTTTGGACACATAGATGATCTTCCTCTAGAACAAGAGTCTTCTACTCTATACATATTTGAAAATGATCAAGCTATAGTCAAATTCATAGGAATCTATGTTCATGACCATAAGGAAGGTTTCTATGTATCGACTTGGAAGCACCGATATCTTTTGAAGAACCATAAAAATATAATATTTCACAAAATTAGACCAAAGATTTCAATCAGAAAGCTATCCCACATATCAATGGAGTGAAAATATCCTATCAACTAGGATCATCCACTTTTATCAAATCAAGATTTCTCACATAAGAGAATATTCTGAGCAAGAGTTTCCACAATGATTAGTTATTGGCATAAGGTTTTTGCCAAAATTCCTTCCATCCACACCATAAACCATCAATGGCTTTAAAAAAAATGAACAATATTTAGTGTTCTATTTATGCAATATTAACTACATTCATTGAAAGCATGTGTGTACATTTGTATGCAGGTGAATTCAAATTTGAGTGCAATTTGTGATGGTGAATCCAAGGAATAGATCGAGGAATTATGATCGAACAAGAGAGAGGAAGAGAAAAGTGGGTGAAGGAACATCTACTAAAGAACAACCCATGGAAAATATTGATGACCAAGGTGGGGTATAGGTACAAGAACAAACTGAACCTAGTAATAGAAATTTTTTCTATGGTATGGAAAACATGATGTAGATGGATGAGGATTCTCTTTTCAATAATATAACATCTGAAGATATGTCATTTGAAAGCACAGTAAAATTACACTCTAAAAGAATATGGGATAAATTTTTTGAAGAAAAATCTCTAATTGGAAGAGCACAATTAGTTGAAAATTTATTTAAACTAAAAGAAATGACCCTTATTTTGGAGTTATTAGGGGTTGATAATAGGAAAAATTCATCAAGTCCATTGAAACAAAAAATTGTTGAAAACTTGCAAGAAGCATTGAATTGTATTGAAAACAAGAGTCAATCTAGTGATCCAAGTGTTGCACGTAGAGCATTAATGACTATAATTTCTAGTAAGAAATTATCACATAGAAGACAAGTTCAAGCAATTTCTAAATTACTAAATGTTTCTAGGAGAAATGTTCAAAGGTATATTGAAAAGAGAAATGAAATAGATGAAAATTTTAAGAAATTTTGGGTAAATATTTGTATTGTTCCCCAAAAAGATAGAATTTTAGAAGATGTAAAGAAATAGGTGGTTGAATATTGGACCAACCACTCTCGTGTTTCTTCTAATAGAATGGATGCTATACAAATAATAGGTGAAGATAGTACAAAAATTTCTCATCCAAAACATTTTATAGATACAACACAAAGTGAACTTTTTGAAGCATTCAAGCAAGAATTTTCAAATGTGAAGATTTTTCAAAGGATGTTTGAGACACTACAACCATCATTTGTACGTATAAATAAAGTATGTGAAACTAGTTGTCGAAATCATGTTGAATTTTATCTACACCTACAATCATATAAAAAAGCTATGGCAATAATTGGTTGAAATATAGCCATCCCTAGAAACACAACACAATTTGTGAAGTCTCTTGTATGCAAAAAATCAGAAAATTTAGATGAATTCAATGTTCAATGTATAAAAAATATATGTAATGATTGTGGAGATTTGAAGAATCTTTTACAATTTGACATATTGAAATGCAAGTTATTTGGAAGAGATTTGAATATGAGACATACTTAATGAAGTCAGGAATCTAGGCCAAAAAAATTGTTCTCAAAGAGAGTGGATTTCCTTACAATGAATTTATGAATAAATTTCACAATATCATATATCCACATATCCAGCATTTTCATGGTGCAAGATGGCAAGATAACCAATTTCGTGATTCAAATAATTGCTTTCCACTAGGTTGTATTATCTCTATTGTAGATTTCTCAGAGAACTATACATTTAGTCCTCAAACTAAGATTCAAAGTCAATATTATCATTCAAAGCAAGTTGCAATATTTGTGCAAGTTTGCTATAGGCATGTTGATTTTCAGGTAGATGGTATACAAAGTAGCAAAGATGATTGATTTATCATCAAAGAGGTTCATTTTTATATCAGTGATGATATGGGTCATGATAGAAACTATGTAGCTCATTCTTTCAAAATATTTTTTGAAGACCTGAGACGATGTGGCATAAATGTTGAACAACATTGGATATGATCTGATGGATGTGTTGGTAAGAACATTATTTTAAAATATATATATATATATATATATATATATATATATATATATTTACTTTTAACTTTGAGACTTAAATTATTCAATTACTTATATATAATTATATGTTATGTACACATGTATACATGTGTATATACACATACATGTACATGTGTATATACACATACATGTACATGTGTATATACACATAAATGTACATGTGTATATCTAGTTTTTTGAAGCTAATTTGGTTTGAGTGTAGTTATTTGTAACTTTATAGGATAATTTAAGTTTCTGCAAAAGCTTTTGTTTGGTTAAGCCATCAACATGCTAGACACAACACCAATTTTTTGTGGAATTTTTATGAGACTGAACATGGAAAAGGAGAGCACAATGGAGCAAGAGAATGTGTGAAGTGTGCACTTTGTCAACATGAACTTACTGGTAGTTCACCATAAATATATGGAATCTAGAGATATTTTTTTAAAAATTACATATATTTAAACTAAATTAAATTCTTAAACCTTGAAAGTAACAGGTGATAAATTTAGCCAACATGTGTACTTGCAGGTAATGCAATACAAAATGTAAATGAAATTGTTGAATGGTGCAAAAGTCATTTTTCCACTCGTGACTCAACATACAACACACAGTATTTTTGGGAAGTTACAGGTACATCTAGTCAAAATTTGTTAAATTTGAATTTCAAAGTGTGTGTACATGATTTAATTGAATTTTCAAATTTGAATTATATATATATATTCACTTAAATTAATCACTTGGATGTTTGTAATTTACAGATATTGATCAATCAAATCCTTACAATTATCAAACAATTAATGATATTAGAAGTCTACGTCAAATCATGACAATGGGAAGTAGCAGGCCTTATGCAATTAATGTGCGAGAAAAATCATGTTTTGTGTTGATTGCATTGAGGAAAATGCAAATATTGTTCAATGTGAGAATATTAGAGATGGGTATGTTTCACGATGGAAAATGAAACAATTAATATTAATGCCTCCTTTTGATGAAAATGACAATGTCGATGTCTACGATCCTCTATATTCAGCTAATTACGAACGTGTATCTAATTTAGTTGTTACAAGTATGTAAATTGATTGACTTAAAATTGATTTAAATATATTCTATGTAAGTAAGTTTCAAGCATGTTTATATATAAATTTATATATTAAAAATATATTTACAACTTTTGTAATTTACATGGAGTTTGTATAGGAGATATTTTTGCTATTGTTGCAGATCCTAACAATGTTGAAGGTGTAGATTACTATCTACTAAGATGTACACAACCAAAAAGAAAATCGGTGGGATTGATGACAAATGGTGATGGACAAGAGTATCCCATTAGATCAATCATTATTTTTATTTATTTTTTGTTGACCTAGGGTGTCCTTGCGACCTCCACCCAGCACCCCAACCTTACACTGGTTCAGATTGAGGGCGAGCAGAGGGCGAGACTAGTCCCTGGAGCAAGTGTCCGTGGCCGAATAATTTCACGGGCCAGCAAGAGTCGAACCCAAGACTCAAGCCAACTCCGCTAACTTGCGGGGGCAATTAGATCAATCATTATTGAAGGCACGTATTATCAACAAATAAAGATAAATAAAAATAGTATTATATTTATTGATTATATGTCAGGACAAAAGGTTCTACATTATAGTTACTTAGTTATAGAAACAAAATTAAATTTAGAAACTTTACCTAAAAGAGGATGTGCCAAACAAAAGTAGAGGTTTCCTATTGAAGATCATGAAAAGATTTGAGATAATTAAAGATAGAGAGGATCTAGATTATATGTACTAGGAGCTTTAAGTTATTTTCTAGATATATGTACATGTACATGATTGGATATATATATATACTCGAGATTTTTATAGATCTATATATATCTATATTGATTGGACATGTGACATGATTTAGAATGGGTTTTTTTCAAAGGCGTGGCCATTTATTTCCAATTACATATTTAAATTTTTTCCATGTGGAATTCTTAATTTAGTTCAAGAATATTTGATTTCATAATTTACATTTGAAACTCCACTTAAATATGTTAGATCGTATATATGCTTGATACAAAACCTAGTGACTTTAAAAATGTTTGAACATTTTTCCAATATTCCTTTAAATCATATATTTCCAATTGCATTTTTATGTTGGGCATGGAATTATTTTAAGTTCACTTGAATACATTCAATTTCATTTGTTGAATCTTAGATCATATATATGCAATTTACAAAACCTAGTGACTTTTAAAAAGAACTCACATGTTTCCTTTAAATTCCTTTAAATAATCTATTCCAATTGCATTTTTATGTTTGACATGGAATTGTTAAGCTCACTTTCAAACCTTTGATTTTATTTGTTCAACTCCACTTATATGCTAGATCATATATATGCAATTTACAAAACCTAGTTTATGTTCCAATTTTGCATAAATTTATGTTCCATGGTTCAATTCTTAAAATTTCAAGAATCTTTCATTTCATTTGTTCAACTTCACAAGTATAGTGCATCATATGCAATACAAAACATCTAGTACAACTTTAAAAATTCATTTTCCTAGAAATCCCTTAAATCATCGTTGTGACCCTTGTAAAATCCTAAGGTGAAGTCGTAGAGTCACACTTTCCCCATTTACCAGTTACATTAGTATAAATAACTACCCCATGACATGGTGGTTGTGTTCTTTTACTCTATAAATATATTTTTTGAGAGTGTTCATGTTGGAAGTCTTCTTTTAGTTCCCTAGTCACATGGGTAAACACTAGTAGCTATATTGAATACCATATGAAGTGTTTATGTTGGGATCATGTGGTTTTAGAAGGTTTTAGAAAGTTTTTTCTAGCGAGTTCTTAAATGTGAAAGTGTTGGTATGCTCTTTATTAGTGTAATTTTTTTTATAGTTTTTCTTATTGGGTTCCTAAACTATGATTAATTTATTGTAATTTTGTGACAAATTGGATCTAGTTGATTTGGTGTTTGAGTGGTGAAGAATCTACATGTTGTCTCTATTTTTCTTTATTTTTTATGTTACTAATGTGACATGTTCAATATTTTTATTATATTATCCAAGATCTATAGGAATTGTAATTTATTTTCTTTCATTTAGAGTAGCAACCATCATTTTCTATAACCTTTGGTATGTTACTTACGTGTACATCATTTTGTGAATTTTCTTGTATGGGTTCTCTTGGATTGGTCTTTCTTGTTCACCTTGGTGCATTGGAATATTCATTGTAGTGAATCATAGTGATGGTGTTTGGGGTGCTTGAGATAGCTATATTTTGGCATCAATAGTTGTTTACCATGTATAGATTGAGACCACATGTAATGGGATCTTTGGTAATTATGTGGATTGATCACTTTTTAATATAGTTGACATGGGAAGATCTAGATACTTATATTATGTGCATAGTGATATTTTATCAATCTCCAATTGCATAAATGTTCCATGGAATTCTTAATTTCAAGAATATATTTGATTTCATTTACATTCAACTCCACTTATAGCTCATCATGTAGATCACTTTCTTTGCATGCACAATAAAATTCATGTGTATTTCATTATATGAAATTCTTAAGTTCAAGAATAGATTTGATTTCATTTACATTCAACTAGACACTTATAGCTCATCATCTAGTTTGAATTCTTTGCATGCACAATCAAATTCATGTGTATTAGATGATATAGAATCCTTAAATTCATATAGCATCATATATATATGCTAATTACATTTAACCTTGAGTGACTTTAAAAATGAACATTTAGCTAAGAATTCCTTATCATCTATTTCCAATTGTATTTTTATGTTCCACTTAAATAACATTGAATCTCTTAGAAATTGACCTAGAACTTACATATTTGCATTCAAATTATTTCTATTTCTTGACCTATATAAAGACAAATTCATTTCTATAATTAATTGTACATCCATCTTTTTAAATTTACAAAGAGCAACCGTTGGATAGTCCAACATTTTTATGTCTAAGGTTCAATGCTCACAATTAATCAAACTTGATGTTTTCAACATTAATCAAGATTAAATTTAAAGAAAAATTTAATGTGTAACTCTAATTTTTGATCAAGAACATATTTAAGGAAAAAAAATTAAGGTACAAACTTGCTAAATAAATAAAACCATAATAATGCACAATGTAAATAGATGTAACAAGTGTTCAAACCATAATAATGTATATAACAAATAGATGTTCAAACCATAATAATGTATGAATGTGATGTAAATCATAACAAGTGTATACCATAAAACATAAATGTATGTAATGTGATGTAAATCATAAAAAGTGTCTCCAACATAATAATCTGATCTCAAACCACGATATTGTAAAACAACTCAAATAGGGATATCTAGGATGAATAGAATCATCTGATCTCTCCCTCGATCTCTCCCTCGATCCATGTCTTGATCTCAACTGTTGCGATCCATCTCCTAATCCAAGATGCCTCGATCCCTATCCTATGCCTCATCCCAAGCCCTGCACAAGTTCAAGTACACATGTAATTTAATTTTTAATAAATTTATGTGTACATATATGTAAATTTATCTAAAACTTACAATGTACAAGTTCAATGTGTTCAAACTTACATCAAGTAATTAATTTTTTTATTATAGGATTTTGATCATGCTCTAAATTTCCAAACTCTGACAAATCACCATACTGCTTCAAAAAAATTCAAATACATGATGTCAATCAGGAGTTAAAGAACTAGACTTTAAAATAAATTTTATTTAAAATATATGTATGTACGTAAAATTTTAGAACACAGTTTATATATGTAAATTATTCAAGTACCTATCATGCCTCCTCGATGGCTCTACCAATCTCACTAATATCACAAGAATGCAAAGACACCGTAGGGGGATTTGTAGCTAGTATAGTATTAGTGCCAAAAAGAAGCCGACTATATGTGTCATGGATAAGATCAAGTGCCCTAGTAACCTTAGTGTGATCTATAACATGGTGAGGACCTGAACAAGCTATAGGATCAATAGAAACATGATGCACATGGGATCCTGTAGGTTGTTGTGGAATATTCTCTGAAGTTGCCACCCTGTGGCTCGTATGTGTACTAGGATATCATTGTCTAATAAAGGCTTGTACTTGGTCAAGAGGGATCACATGGTCCTCAGTGATGACCTGATAAACTGCTAGTAAATCCAAAATGGAGACTTTACACATATTATGTAGAGTCTTGTAACTCATATGGTGGACATATGAAGGAGTAGGTAGATTGGCACGAATAAATGGATCATAAGATGTAGATGTAGCCTCAATGGTAGGAAGGCTGATCCGCGATCATAATAAGTATCTACCAACTTGATCAAATGACATCTGATCGATCTGTGTCATAATAGTGGAAATACTATCAAAAAATTTGGATATAGTGGAGCATGCTGCTAATTTCCCTATTGCTACCAATTCCAAATGTTTTGGTAGAACCAAAAGGTTTGGGCCAACTAATTCCCTCTTGCTCATGGGCAGTGGAAAATCTCAACATCTAAAATCTTGTTTGTCAAAAAAATGGCCTTTACCTTGGCCAACATGCTTAGGATAAGATGTGTAGTCCACATCTATCTATAAATGAAACTACATATAACTGTTTGAAAAAATATTGTGGTAGCTCATCATTGTGAGGCCATCTAGGATATATGAATGGTGCAACAAGCTCATCTACACACCTCGTCACCATATATCCTCTAATTCTATTTTTTCCTCTATAAAAAGGGACATGTTAAACACATTTTCTTGTGAAACTAATTTGCCAACATCTCTCTATTTTTGTGTGCTAGTAACACTCTTGGCAAGAGACGAATAAAATTTCTCAATGTTGATATCATCGCAAGGATTGAATGATCAAATTGTCCCAATCATTCATAAAATTTTGTCTCTAATTTTGACTAATCTGTCTCAATTAGCCAAATTAGGGGAGTTGTGAATTGTTTGATCTAAACATCTTAGTGCATTTTCTAATCTAGCAATACTCTCTTGATATAAATTCGATCTAACTTGAGCATGTTGCTCAAAATGAGGGGAATGGTGAGATCCCTCATCATCCATGATATATATATATATATATAAAGTAAAGAGATCTACATATCATTAAAATAAAATATACAATGTTAAACAAATTTATCAAATTTCAAACCTTTTTTTTTTTTAATTAAAAGAGGGTAAAAAATTTATTGAATCAGAACAACATTACAAAGTCAAAAGAAAGAAGCCACAAGGGCCCAACAAAACAAGAATTAATTCACACCCAAGAAGCATCTCATATCCTCCGCAACCCACTCCTCAAGAATAGGGGCCATTTCATTAGGAAGATTGCCCCAACCATCCACATACCAAGAATCAGTCCTCTCCAACGCCCATCTAGCCAATCCATCAGCCACTCTATTCCACTCTCGCAAAATATGGCGAAAAACAATGGACTCCAGAGAAGAGCACATAGAAATAATCTGCTTGACAACCACAACAAGCTGCCAATTCATATCCTCCAACTGTCGCTTATGCAACATATCAATAACCACCTGAGAATCAGACTCACAAATAATCCGCCGCCACCCAAGGCCAACCGCACACTCAATCGCCATAAGGATAGCACTAGCCTCCATAAGATTATTGGTATGCAAACCACGATACATAGAAAAGAAAAACACCACCACTCCCAAGTTGTCTCTACCAATACCACCAACTCCAGCATGCCTAGGATTACCCCTAGATGACCCATCTATATTTATTTTTAGCTCCCCTAGAGCAGGAAGACACCAGAAGCCATCACGAGCCACCCTCTCATGCCCACGCCTACGATGCACACTGCCCAAATTTCTCCTATCCCCAGCAACAAGACCCAGGGAATTAAGAACACCCAAGTCCCCAGGATCAACTGGCACAAACAAATCACACTTTGCAGACAAAGTCTCCTGCAAAGCCCCAAGAATCTGCCTCCAAAGTTGCTCCAAGATCAATTTTTTATCCAAGAAAATTCGTCTGTTGCGCTCCAACCAAAGATGCCAAACAATCAAACTAGGACCAATGCTCCAAGCAATTTTAAGAAAAGAGGTTTTGGTAGGAGATGATCCCTATCTCCTCCAAAAATCATCCAAGGCAGAGACATGGAAACACGGTAAGTTCCAAAGATTCCACTAGTGATGTCAGATATCCTTAGCAAAGGAACACTGAAAAAAGAGATGTGAGAGGCATTCTTCATGCTGACCACACAAAACACACATGGAAGGGCCCTGGAACCCCCGTTTCCAAAGATTGTCCCAAGTAAGACACTTACCTTGGACAACAAGCCAAGAGAAAAAAATTACACTTAGGCCAAGCAAATTTTTTCCAAACATGCTTCCACCAAGGAACCTCAGAGCTCCCAAAGACCTGTTTATCCAAAACCTGATAACCAGAGGCAACCAAAAATTTACCCCGCAAATCTGGACCCCAAGCAAGCACATCTCTCCCAAGAAGAGAGTTGCAGGTGCGATCCGAAAGAATCTTAGCAAGCACTTGACGATCCTCCAACACCCCCCCGGGAGGCCAATCCTAAGGGTCCTTCCACCTGGACATAGTAATCTGACTCAAAGAATGTTGAGATTTGAAGTCGGCCACATGACACCAACCCGCCTCCTCAAAAATCTGGCACAAGTCCTAAAGGTGGGGATGAGAAGACAAAATAGGGGGATGTCCATCCCAAGAGTCATGCCAGAAGAGAGCTTCCCGACCCCCATTACAAATCCAAAAAAGGCCTTGTTTCACAAGCTTGGCACCCCGTTTGAGGGTACTCTAGATCATAGAACCTTTCCCCTCCAGACTGAATCTTACAACCTCCATGCTTTCCACCGCACCCAAATATTTGAGGGTAAGAATTTTAGCCCACCACATATGCTATTGTGAACACCAATGCCAATATAGCTTAGCAGCCAAGGCCTGCCCATTCAAACCAGTTCATCATAGACCAAGACCCCCTTCTTGCTTCGGCCTACAGACAACATCCCATTTCACCAAGCTCCACTTTCTATGAAGAAGGTTGCCAGACCATAGGAACTAACGAGACAGTCTCTTGAAATCTTGAATAAAACTTGATGGAGCAGAAAGAAAAAAGCACTTATAAAGAGGGAGAGCCTAGATCACAAACTTAAGAAGAGTCACTCTTCCAGCTGAAGAAAGCCACCTGCAAGTCCAATGGCTGACCAAACTTTGAAACTTGTCAAGAGTCTCTTGCCAAAACCTTTTAGGGAGAGAACGAATGGCAAGAGGGATTCCAAGATAGAGAAAAGGAAGCGAACCGATCTAGAAATGAAGAATACCTGCTAATCTCCTTTGGATACCCTTAGGAGTATGGAAGAAGTAAATGAGAGACTTCCCCTCATTAATGTGTTGCCCAGAGGCCGCCAAGTAGTTGTCCAAAACATTGCGCCAGTTCAAAGCCTCCTCAACCCTCGCCCTACCCATCAAGGCAGTATCATCAACAAACTGAAGATGAGTTTGAGGGGGAAGATCATTTCCCCAATTCCAACCCTAAATCAAGCTACTTGCTACCTGAGCATGAATAAGCCTTCCCAATCCTTCCGCAAGTAGGATGAATAAGTAGGGCGACAAATCATCTCCTTGTCTGAGGCCTCTAGAAGCACCAAACAACTCAGTGGGCTCACCATTGAGAAGCACTGAGAAGGAAGAAGAAGTAACACAACTCCTAACCCATTCAATCCAATCACTAGCAAAGCCAAAAGCTCCAAGAATCTTGAATAGAAAGCTCCATTTAACGCGATCATACGCTTTTGCCATGTCCAGCTTGATAAACATAGATTTTTCTTTTGAGGCTTCTATAGAATGGATGGTCTTAGCTGCAATCACAACACCATCCATGATCTGTCTGCCAGCAACAAAACCCCCTTGCTCCTTAGAGATTAACTAACCAAGCCAAGGTTTCAGCCTTTCAGCAATCAACTTAGAAATAATCTTATAAACAACATTACACAATGCAATAGGTCAAAAAAGATCCAAAGAATTAGCCCCCTCCTTCTTTGGAATGAGAGCTAAAAAAGTTGCATTCAAAGACTTCAACATTTGTTTATTCATGAAATATTCCTTAACAACCTCTAAGAGGTCCAACTTAACCACCTCCCAAAACTCCTGAAAGAATTCAACAGGGAATCCATCAGGCCCCGGTGCTTTACCTTTCTTCATTTGGAACTTAACATTCTCAAGCTCCAACAAGGTAATAGGAGAAAGCAATGATTCATTCATTTCATTAGACACTAGCTACAGGATACAATTCAAAATCCTTGTTTCAGCCTCCTCAGCTGGAGGCGAATCCTCAGAAAATAATGAAGAGAAATACCAAATGCATTCTGTAGAGATAGAAGCAGAAGAGGACAAAATTTCCCCATCAGACAACACAAGAGAAGAAATAACATTACCTTTCCTCCGGTCTTTAAGTGAGTTGTGAAAAAAAGAAGTATTCCTATCACCAGCTTGGAGCCATTCAATACAAGACTTTTGCTTCCAAAATATTTCTTCTCTTAACTCCCATTCCTCTACCTCTTTTGTTGCAGCAATCTCTAACAAACTCAACTCTTCCATTAGGCCTTGATCACGAATCTGCCTGGTGATTAAGTCCAAGTTATCCTGAGCCTTCTATTTTTCATGAAACAAATTACCAAAATGTTTCCTATTCCATCTTTTCAACTTGTATTTGACGTACTATAACCTCTTTGAGAATGATTACATAGCAGTGCCATAAGCTGGTTTCCCAAGATCCCACCTACCATAAATCATATCATGAAGAGACTCATCCCAGAGCCACATGAGTTGGAACTTGAAAGTCTGTCTAGCACATCATTGAGGCACATCAACCACAAGCTTAATTGGCCAATGGTCGGAGCCTCGACAATCCAATATTTCAAAGCTAATCATCCACCTATCCCCCATCCAAAAACTAGACACCAAAAATCTATCTAGTCTTTCAGAAATAGTAGCATCTCCAGTTCTCCTATTATTCCATGTGAAGACTCCATTAGTTGGTTTGACATCAACTAACCTCAAAAGAGCCATATTATCCTGCAAGATCCTAGAGGAAGGCTCCAAATGAGCACTACCTCCTCTCTTCTCTTCTAAAGAAATGATAGCATTAAAATCACCAACCAGGATCCAAGGCAGGTAAGGATCCAAAGACCTCACATGTCTAACATGATCCCACAGTTGTGCTTTACCTTGGAAATCAATTGGAGCATATATATTAGAGAAAATAACTTTCTCCCCTGACTCTAAATGAGAAGCAACACAAGAAATCGAACTCTTACAAGAGATCCACCAAATTGGACTAACCTTTCGGGGATCCCAAAAACAAGCCACTCCACCAAAATTAGCAAAAGCACCCACACATTGACATTGGCCACGACCCCAAATCTTAGGAGCCACACTTAACATACTATCCACTGATAACTTAGTTTCCTGGAAGAAAATCACATCCGGAGAATGAATGCGAATCAAATCTCGAATAGCCTTTTGTCGAGGGATGCTATTCATACCCCTCACATTCCAAGAAAGAACTATCATCATTGGGGTTGGGAAAAGTGAGCATCAATAGTCTTCACCAAACCAGCCTCAACCAATGTCTCTCCAGCAAGCTTCACCTTTTCTTGGTCCTTTTTGCGACCAACCTTAACTGATTCTCAGGAATCCCTTTCTTAAAAGATTTTTGCTACACACCCAGAGGAAGAAGGTTTAAACTTACCTAAATCAGGGCTATCCTGAGCCTCCAAGTAGACCTCACCAGCACCAGAGGGGCCACCAGAATCAACAACCCCCCCATCCCCTGCACCAAGAGCTAGAGCAAAAGGACCTAGACCAGACACCATCTGAGGTTCCTGGTCACCAAGCTGATCCACTCCAGGTATCACCGAAGGTTGTACCTCAACCAACTCCTAAGAACCAGAGCCATCCATCATTTGCATGTCAGTTGTAAACCCTTCCTCTTGAACTAACTCATCCAAAGCCTCAAATCTATTGAAAATCTCCCCTTCCTGTCTATCCTGGAAAGGCCTCTTTTGGCCCCGTCCACGATTACGAGGTTTAACTAGAACAAAACCATCTTTGTCTGCTGCCATTCCCTGCATAGGATCCTTACCCTTTTCCACCCTCAAATTAGATTGGGAACCCACATTATTTGCACCTCCCGCACCAAAATCCCGAGGACACCTCCGTTGCAGATGCCCATATTCATGGCATAACCGACAGCGAAAAGGCAACATTTCATAATCCAAAGGCTGAGTCCAGGAATTAGAGCCAACAGTCAAATCAATAGAATCGAGTAGAGGTTGACTCAGATCAATCTCAACACAAACCCTCACATAAGAAAAGATCCTCTTATCTAAATTATGTTGAGAAGGACCAATAGGCTTACCCAACAATAAAGCAATTGATTGTAATATATCAGATCTCCAACATTCAAGCGGCAGCCGAGGAAGGCAAACCCAAACCGGAACCCTAGAAGGCAACTCTTCCGCCAAATTAAAGCCAGCATGCCATGGTTTTATGAAAAGACCTACTTGATTATAAAAATAAGGCCCCCCTTCAAATGCCCTATTTCGATCAGCAATGCACGAGAAATCTACCAGAAAGAAATTGTTTGCAGCCAACAGAACATCAAAGTCACCCTTTGGAGACCATGTCTTGCGGATCCAAGTGTCCAAGAAACAAAGAGAAACCCTCATCCCCATAAACTTACAAATCAAAACATGCTTATTGTAGTAATCCAGATCTTCAGCTACTACCTCTGATTGAATCACTAACACAGGACAAACTTGCGCCCTTTCCAGACATCCATTTATCTTATGCATTTTAAAGGTACTAGATTTTGTCAAACCCTCTCCAGACGAAGCCCCACCACCAACCTCCGCCATAGGAATATCTCCCTTCACCTCACCAAATGATGCATTCCTTGCCATTCAAACCCCAGCCAACAGAGAAATCAAAAGGATCAAACTTAAGAGAAAGGGGTCGGTGACAATAGACGACCCAACGCCCACACCAAACCCCTGCAGATTGCACCAAAACCCCCCTGAAACTACACCCACACATAGAAGAAAGAAGGCAAAAAGAGCCACCCCTGGCCCCTACCCGTACCGCCCATACTTCCCACCCACTCAGCCACTAGAAACACAGAGCCACCAGGCTAGGGCGTAGATGCCCGAGCGCGTCCACACCCAGCCCCCGCAAGCCCCATCTGAATCATTCCATACGTAGTTCATCAAATTTCAAAACTAAAACATATATTTAAATTACATATTTTTCAAGTTTCAAAACTAAAACACTTTTAACTTTATATCTAATGAGACAGAAAGTTATAGATCTATGAAATAGAACCTTCTTCAATTTAGATCAACATAAGAAATGACAACTCCAAAGAGACTTGATATACATGTATATATATACATATATGTGTATATATGTACATATATGTTTCAATATATATGTGTGTGTATGTACATATATACATATATGTATATTTATGTTTACATATACATGTACATGTATGTATATATATGTACGTGTACATGTATGACATATTGTAATGCCCTGTCGTGCAAACCCCAAAGGAACAAGTAAAAATGCAACAAATTTATTTTTAAAGAACATAAAGAATGTACTTAAGTATTCCAACATAACAATGTTCTAAGTTGCACAACTAAATCCCTTGGGGGACACGAGGTGACATTACTAAACTAACCCATAACAAATTTAATAGATTAAATATTAAATATACAATTACGTAAATCCATTCATTCATGACATCAATAAAACATCCATTCACGATAATCACATTAATAAGATTAATCCATATAAAACCATACATGCAATTCACAAATAAATTAATCATGAAGATATTAAGAATATATATTTCCATAGATACAACATAACATGATCAGAAATTACAAATAGTAGTTCAAGTATGATTACATGGTATGAATATACACTACATATGTCTGATAATACATCATAATGAACACATTTACAAATTTACATCAAAGTCTTCCCAACACACGTGGGAGTGATACAACAATAAATGAAAAACATCTGTAGTACAAATACACATATGGGCCATATGAATCCTAGATCAACGGAATCTGCAAAACCCTACACTAAATGGTACAATTGCATCCAAAGGGGACCCAACGGGGTGCGTAGCACGTTCCACCCAACCATCCCCATGTTGGGAGTAAACAAGGAAGGATCCCCGACCAAGCACATCAATAGTAACACAAGACTAACTCCAGACAAGATAACATAATATCAAAAGACCATGCACAAAACTAAACAATGATAAATCACCAAAAGACATAACAATAGACCACTTCCAGAGGACTTCAATAAAACAACTCAAATGGAATGCTAGAGGAGAGTTTCATCGCATGGCTTTACATAGATTATCCAGACAACCTATCACAAGGTGTCACCTCCATCTATACATGGATTATCCAGACAACCTAGTTCAAGGTGTCACCTCCATCTATGGTTCTCCTGATAGCCTATCTCAGGGCGCCGCTCCATAGGGTTACTCATGCGGAATCGTTAACCTCTCGTGAAGACAAGGCAATGATCTTGCCAACCATGGCCTTCTCGGTCCACCTTTAGTCTATGATAGCACTAACAGGGGACGAGGCATCCATAATTATCTTATTAATGTTTAACCACCCACCCATAATTAATTACTTAGGTTATCACTGATTACTCTAACTCTACGTGGGTTACCCTAATAGCCCCTTTGTGCACCGGCCCCCACTTAGAGCCACTCTCTCTAGACACTCAAACACAAATATCCAACACAAAAGGATTGTACCAACAAGAAATACTGAACCAACAAATGGAACATCTGCGAGGCAAAACCATCTCGCCAAAATCATATGAACAACATCCACAAAATGGTACAATCTAAGTGTAAACTAAAATCACAACCATAGTCAAAACATAGGCCAAACATCAAAATACGAGATCAAAATTAACATTAGTATCCCCACCTTTGGAAGTTACTAATCAACTTAAGTTCCTATAATAGGATAAACTAACTCTAGGGTTTTTTCCACATGACATAAACCCGAATAAAAGAAACCCACAATTGGTTAAACGAATAATATCAAGCATAAACAAAACATAAAACAACGCCATAAAACAAATTACAATGTACAATAAATTTCACCAACTTTATAAATCAATTACTCGAGAAAATTCAATTTAATTAAAAGCACATAATTTATCTCTAATTTTCTCAACTACACTTTAGCATTGCAATTTTCTTAAAATTATCATATTAAATGCATAATCACAGCATATAAATTCTTATATATATATAAAACATATATATTAAAATCATTTTATAAAAACATATCATAAAATCAATAAAAAATAACTCACTGATAAAATGACAGCAGTATATAAATAAATATATATATATTTATATATATACACATATATATTAATATATATATATATTAAAATATATATATATTATATATATATATATATATATATATATATATATATATATATATATATATATATATATATAAAAATATATATATATATATAATACAAGGCATTCAAAATAAATTTAAAACTTTAAAAACTTTTAAATCATACAACAACCACAGGTATTGCGTACCTCACAGGGGGAGGTCGCAATCCCCACAGACTACGTATGTAGTCCGTGGTGACTGGGCACAGTACCATGGGTGGGTGGTACGGCTTCGGCCGTCCACACACCTCAAACAAAAACATAATTTTTTTTATTATATCTTCTTTTCACTGAACAAAAATACGAATCCAAGATATATATTAATATGATTATTTTATTATATTCAACAAAAAAATGAAACCCAAAGTATACTAATATTTTAATTAGTTAAAATTTGTAGTATACAGACTCTGCGACTATAATTCAACATAATAACAAAAAATGATTTTCTTCCCAAACAGTAATTTCTCAACTCAATTTTATTGAAGAATTTTGAAAGGTTTAACTATAGTTTTCAACAGAGAAATTCAAAGGTTTAATAGCACAAATTTTCCATCACAGAAAACCTCTTTCAAAAACATAGAGAAATTAATATTCAAACATGGCATACAAGATTTTGTTCACAGAATAATAAATCTAAAGAAATAATAATTTGAAAGAACATGAAGTCCTTCGTTCGATGTAGAATCCAGACACAGTAGCCTTCTTCCTTTTTTCGAAAGTAGAACCCTTCTGAAGTTTCTTCTCAATTTCCTTCCTTCAGTTCACTTCTGAAGCAATCTTTTTTTTAATCTTTTCTTACAAAACAATTTTTACCAAGAAGCACAAAAAAAAACTATTTTTTTTCCTTTTCTTCTCCAGACAGAAACCAGAAAAACCGTTGTGTGTCCAAAAACCCTCTCACAATAAAAATAAATAATAATAAATAAAACTCTTAATCTTTTTCCTCAAAAATCCTCCACATTCATTGGTTCTTTTCTTGCTTTTAAAAGCACACACTTATCTCACAATTTTAATTAAAAATAAATTATTTTCTCATGATATTATCCTCACAAGATATTCTCTTCTAATTTTCTAATTTAATATCAGGAAAAAGATAATATATAATTATCATCATCATTATTTATTTAATTTAATTGCTTACACTTTTAATTAATTAAATAACTTTTAAATTTACAATATATTTAAAATTCAGCATTTTACTAATTTACAATTAATCAAAGCAACAAAACAACATTAATTAATCTTATAACATAAAGATTAATTAAATAACCACTAGCCACAAATAAAATAAATAATCAACAATCAAACAATACCAAGACGAGGACAAAACCTAAATCATGACACAACGAAACTCACAACGGGACGACGGGCTTGGGACGGGGACACTTCCTTATGAACTCCCTTTTTCAACATTGTACCCGTTGGGTTAATTTAATGCTCGCCCTGTCCTGTCGAAATAGGTGGAATCGAGACTTTATTCCTGCAATTCATGCATACAAATAAACGTCAACATGTAAATCTCCATTGCAGACACACCATGAAAGGAAATTGCGAGGTAGCAGGGCGCTCGCAAGCGAGTGATGCTACTTCGTCCTTTCACCAAGACTTGCTAGCCACCATATCAGAAAACATAGCATCATAGAATCACAACATCAACATATATAGTATTAAAGGAAACCATAGCATGATCAAATAATCTAACCACCACATAAAGTATCATAAATCATCATAATAATGTCAAGTGCAGCAACCAACTAAACTATGAATCCACACACAACCAAGTCGGTGAACTAATGACCATCACAAACCAGTAACAAACCAACACATAAGAGTATCAAAGCGTATCAAAGAGTATCAGCAACATGGGGGTATTACACATATGTATATATGTATATATATGTATATGTGTATGTATGTATAAATATATGTATGTACATGTACATATACATACATATATTTATACATACATACACATATACACACATACATGTATATATTAAACATACATACATATACATACATGTAAATGTACATATATATAAATACATACATACACATATGCATATGTACATACATGTGCATATATATACATATATGCATGTATATATATACATATACATGCATACATGTATACATGTGTACATACATACATACACACATACACATATGCATATGTACATACACACATATACATATATATGCATACATACATGTATGTATATATACATATGTACATATACATACATACATGTACACATATGTATACATAAATACATACACACACATACATGTATATATGCATACATACATATACGCATACACATATGCATACATACATACACACATACACATATATGCATGTGCATACATACCCATACACATATAAAATTGGTATGCATACACATACACAAATACACATATATGAATACATACATGCACACATACACATATATATGCATATGTACATACACACATACACATATGCATACATACAAACACACATACACATATATGCATGTACATACACACCTACTAATGGTATATTTGGAAGATACATACCTCAAGAATGACCTTAGCAAATGATTTTAATCTAGAAGAATTTGTAATGACTAAGGATGAGTTTTTTGGAGCATATATAAAACAAAAATGCCAACTCATATTGAAATGTTAGCAAATTTAGTGATTGTCTTGAATATGACTTGAATTTAATGAGGGGTTTGAAGTTTTCTGCTTGACCTTAGCAAATAATCTTAATCTAGAATAATTTGCAATGACTAAGGATGAGTTTTCTAGAGCAAATATAAAACAAAAATGCCAACTCATATTGAAATGTTAGCATTTAGTGATTGTCTCATATGACTTGAATTTAATGAGGGGTTTGAAGTTTACTTGACCTTAGCAGATGATGTTAATCTAGAAGAATTTGTAATGGCTAAGCCTAAGTTTTATAATCTACCTGGACATTATTATATTTGTATGTTCCATCTCTAGCCTAGCTATAATGTTAGACTATACTTAATCATTTGTGAAGAGAATGTTGAATGCCATATTGGGGAGTTGAGAATGCTAAATGCCATATTGTGGAGTTGAAGATGCCTAGCAAATCATATGTTGGTGACTTTGTTCAAGGGCCATTCCTATGAGTGTGATTGAAGAGACTTTTGGAGGTTATGTACATGTTTATTGGCCATGAAGTGCTACTGTACTATTATGCGAGAACAATGTCAAAAAACTGAGTTTAGGGGCAAAAAACACAGGTCTATTTTTTATCTAAGCTATGACTTTTGGAAAAATATTTGCTAGGACACTAATAATAGTAAAGCCATTCAAGGACTATGAATCATGATGGAAACTCTTTATGATAGTGACATAAGATAAAGTGCTAGAGCAGCCTCACAAACAAATGATAGTTCAATTGAAGGCCTTAAGTGCTAATGGACCTTAAGTGAATTTCATCCAAGATTATCTAGGCACACTATTATGATGGCACAAAATCTGCCCAGATATGCAAAAATGGCAAGTTGGTTAGTGATCTATGACAAGGTTTGAGAGAAACAGTATTAGCAAAGGAAGTGCATGTTTGGTTAGTTTATCTTAGCAATATTTTTTCCAAACACATTCAAAAGTGGTTGAAACTTAAGCGAAGTGCACCAAAGCCAGCATAAGGATGAAAAACTTGAAACCAAATGTACCTTTTGAGTGGCTTTGCCACATGATATCTCTGCTCAGAGGCATAAAATTTGGCAAAGAGATTATGTTTTTTCATCTAGGCAAGGAAATGTTAAAGTGGTGCACTTTTTGAAGGGTTTGGCCATTAGTGATTTTTTCCAAAGTGGTAGTAAGAAAATTGGTGTTCATTTTAGTTGATGGAACCATTAGTGATTTACATCACAATTTGGATTAATGAACTTAAGTAAAAATGGGTGCACATGTATGGTTGTTGTATCCATGAAAATTTCAGCCTAAAACTTAAAAAGAGTGGTAGAGGCTTATGTGATTTCCAATTATGTTTGTAACAGTTCAAACAACTGAAATTGGGCACACATATTCAAGGGAAAATCCATTAATAATGTGGGTGTAAGACTTCAAAGATATGGAAAACATCTCAATACACTTTTTGAGTGGCAATGCCATTAGTTATTTTCTGCCAAGGATGGCCTAAATAACCCAAGTTTGTGCCAAGTCCATTAGTAAACTCTACCAACAGTAAAAAAAGGTGACAAAACCCTTAGTGATTTCCATCGTACTATGTACACCCAGAACTAAAGAAAAAAATAGTTAAAAACATGCAATACAATGCCTATATAAGAATGTTGTTCAAACTTTGTTATTCACAACATTAGTAGGGCTTTCATTGTCCTATTTTTATAGGTCTATGAGGAGGTTTGTAAAGCCATTTTTGAAGGGTTTTCAATGAGAAGTAGTAGTGTTTCAAGGAGTCATCAATAAAATCCATTTATATTCTTCCTTTCTTTGCATCTTTTCTACGTTGTCATACAGTTCTTAAAATGAGTTTTTTGTATGTGTGTGTGTGTGTATGTATGTACATATGTGTATGTGTGAAAGTGTGTATGTGTATGTATACCAATTTTAATGTTATTTCATTTTTAGGGTTTTGTGTCTGAGCTTTTTATAGGCACACAACAGTGGCCATATGGGTGTTGGTGAGAAAGCTTCCATTCAAAGGGCTTATATCACCCGAAACTAAAAACCCCAAATTTGTAGTTCACCATTCAAGTGTTTAAACGGTTTACCACATTTCAACTATTCAAACCAAAATAACATTGCACTATCACTTCACAGTGAGGGTTTAATATTGTAAAACATATATTAAAAATAGTTTACCACATTCACCTATTCAAGCCAAAAATAAAATACACACTACCATTTTCACATAAATTGCCAAAAACTAAAATTTCACAATGCTATTCAAACTACAAAACATTTCTTTCACAAATATTACAAACACCCATATCACCACTGCAATGTGCCTATCAAAAACCAACAACTATCTCAATACCACGCTTCAACTCAAAAAAATCACAAAAATCACAAGGGTTTCTGATGTTTTAGAAGCATACAACTGATTCGCCCCCCTCTCAGTTGTCCTATGCTTCTAACATTAATATCATAAATGAGATGTGCCTCTAGATCCACCTCCTAAGGATGAATAATTTTACCCCTTGAACTTTCTATCTTCTCCTTCCATTTATCAAATTCAATTTTAGACTAAGCACCAATAAGTTTTGATGGGATGACTAGATGAAGAATGTGTGGTGGTCTGTATTTCATCCCAATCCAATTTTCTCTAAATTTATTTAATGTTTTAGCAATTCTTTAGCTCTCCTAAAATACCACATAAGTTTTTTTTTATGATATGGGTTCTCACTTTTGAAATTTCATAGATAAGATTGTGTATCTTTCCTCACAAGATGCATAAGTTGTTCTAGGAAAGGAAAATTGGAAATAACATTAGTTAGATCTTCATAACATAGCTTTAAGCTCTGGTATTATTTTCAATAATAGCTAGATATTTTAACATCCATGAAAATTTCTCTAAATTCCCATGGGTTTCTAAACTAATGTCTCATTAAAATTTTGCTAGTTTGTTTTTCCTTTTAATATCCCATTTTCTTTTGCTTTCATGCCACCTAGTTTCTAATTGTAGAAATAAAATATCTTAACTTTACTTCATTGAGAAAAAGTTTTATGAAGAAGTATGTACATTTCTCATCCAAAAGGTTGTGTGAAAAAATTGCATAGAATATTTTCTCGCTCTGGTGTAGAATTCTTAAAAGCCCAAAAAAATGTTGATCATTTGAATCATCATGGGGTAAATTACATGATATCCTCAAAAGGTTTCTTTTGATGACTACTCATTTAAAAAATATGTTATAAACTTTGGAGGGATGTCTAAATGTGAGCAATAGCTCTCCTATTTCACAAGCCTCTTTTTTTTTGGCTTCCTTCAACTATTTGTAGTTATCTTTTAGTCTTAAAAAATCTTCTTGTAATTTCACATTACCTTTTCTCAAATTGATTACCTTAACCCATTCCCTTTTGGGGTTGGTATTAGATATTTCCTAGGGTAGGTCAAGATGCTCTTTTCAATATAAAATTTCCTAATCCTTTTCTATTATCACCTTTTTAAAAAATCTATTTTTTCTATTTGTCTTTTTCTTCCAATACCCTCTTTAATTTCTCAATTTCTTGTTTTTGTTCTACAACTATTTGCTCCACCCTAGACAACTATAGTGCAAACTATGTTTCTTTCATCTTCCTCTAATGAGATCATCATTGGCCATTTTATTTTAGGCAGACTGCATTTTAGGGGGAATTCTTGTTATATTTCTTCTTCAACCATTTCATTTTCCTCAAAAATGGTGTTGTATTTCTATGCTAGGATTTCATTCTAGTGGAGTCTTGCATCTGTGGAAAATCTATAGTCGGTGTCTCTATTAGAATTCCTTCTTCATGGTTTCCTTGTTCTACATACTACTTAGTACTAGGGGTTATCCAAAAAAATTGACACTTACTCCTCTTGAAGGAGGTGGGTTGTCTAATTCATTTTTTCTTTTGGTTATTTTGTTCCTAGGTTCTCTCTTTTCACTTTCATCCCCAAAGGAAACTATTTCCACTTGTTTATAGAAACTAGGGCTCTCTTGAGTTGATTTCTTTTTATTTTCTTTTTATGTGGATGGTTGTTTGAGGGTTCTAGAACTTTCATGTTTGTCTAGGGAATGTTAAGTTTTTGTAGTCAACTGGCTCAATTTCTAAGGACCTTCCTCAAGAGCGACTCCAAAGGATTCCCCAATTTTCCATCTTTTGGACTTTATTTCTAAGGTTTGTAAAAAATTCATCAATTTCTTCTTTATTTTGTGGTTCCTCAAAACTTGGTGTTTACATAGCATCCTAATTAGGTCATGGATTTTTAAAAGGCCTGGACCTTTTTTATACCTATCCATCATAATATTAAAGTCTCATACAAATACATGGGTAGGTTTACTTTCAATGCTTGATTTTGTGTTCCATAGCATAAGTGGATCAACATTCTAAATGCAAAACCCACCACCACACCAAACTATCCTTCATAGGTATAATATTTTAACACCCATGGGATAACTAACCTCCAAGGTTGAGGGATGGAGTCTCTATTAATTCCTTTTTATCACCTTTCTTTTTAATTATTAGTTAAGTGATGTATTTTCCTTTATTAATAAACTTAGACAACATGTCTTTGTATGTAAGTTGTTTTTCCCCTATAAATCAATTCCCTCTACATTAATTCCAAAAATTTGAGAGAGTCAATGCTTACCTTGAATTTTCATCATGAGACTATTATAGACCATTTTGAAAAAAAATTAAAGAAACTGCTCTACTAGTTCTGGGTAGTAGCCTTAAAAAATTTGTAAGAATTCTAACAAACTTTCCACTTTGAAAATATTAATTGGTTCTTGGTCATGGAGCAATTATTTTGGAGATTTTGGTTCAATCCTTCCTTTTCATGCCCATTGTTATATTTCAAAAGGAAGATTTTGCTAAAAATAGCTATGAGAAATTCCACACGATTTTGGCGATTACAAGAAAAATATTTCAAGGGAAGTTCTTAGAGTGGAGGTTGAGCTTAACACAAAAAATAAGACAAGTAATTGGTTTTACTTGGTAAAATAATGAAAATGGATGTGATATATTATTATGCCACCTTCATCGTATGAATGGAGAAAATTTGACATAATTTTATTTGAAAATAGTTAAATTATGGTGGCAAAGATACCATGCTTATTGAAGAGATTATTTAATAATCGTTATGTATCCTTAATTAATATCAATGTTATTTAATGATTGTGACATGTTTAATGCAGAAATATCTACACCTTGATTTTTAAATTCTCTTAAATGTATTCGCTCAAAATAAATCAAAATGGTAGTCTAGAGTATTGTTGAAGGGACACAGGGTTCCCAGAGCAACACGTGCAAGTTTTTAGAGTAACACAAATGAGCTTTTTGGAGCATCATTGAAAGGATGCTTTCATAAAAACAACAGACAATTTTTTGAAGCATTATTGAAAGAATGCTTCCAAAGAAACAATGAAAAAAGTTGAAGCATTGTTGAAATGATGCTTTTGAGGAAACAATGAACAAGTTTTTGGAGCATCATTGAAAATATGCTTCTAGAGAAACAATGAACAATTTTTTGAAGCATTGTTGAAGAATGCTTCTAGAGAAACAATGAAAAAAATTCTAGAGAATTGTTGAAAGGATATTTTTGGAGAAACAATGAACAATTTTTTGGAGCATCATTGAAAAAGTGCTTCCAAAGAAACAATGAACTAGTTTTTGGAGCATTATTGAAAGGGTGCTTTTTGAGAAGCAATGAATAAGTTTTTGGAGCATCATTGAAAGGATGCTTCTGGAGAAACAACAAAAAAGTTTTTAGAGCATTGTTAAAAGGATGTTTCTAAATAAACAAGGAATAAATTTATGGAGCATCATTGAAAGGATGCTTCCAAAGAAACAACAAACTATGGAAACAACATAAATTTTTCAAGGGAACATAAACTTCTAGAGAATCATAAACTACAAGAAAATCATTAGCTACAGAAGAAACATTAAATTATGGAATTTAACTCTGTCTATATATAAAGATGGGCATAAGGTGTTTTACCTATCTAGGTCCTATTTACATGTTAAGTCTACTTAGGTTCTAGGAGGGAATCTTTCTAGATGGTATTAGTTATCATTAGATCTTATCTTATCTCTTGGCATTTAATACTTGTGTCTTAAGTCATTTAATATTGTTGAGGTACTTGTCACATTGTATAGGATTAAGACACATATCAAGATCTTGTCTAATCCTATCTCAAAGTTTTCCTTTATAAGCAAGGCATCATATGTACATTAATATATTCAATTTCATAATATTGCGTCCATAATCATAGCATGATATTTTTTCCATTTCTCTCTTGTGGAAGTTATTTTTTTTCTTGCAGGTGATCCTGAGGTGTTGGGATTTCACCATTAACTCTTGCATGGTATCGAAGCTTCAATGTTGTAGACATCTTCCCAAATATGAGGGACCTATTTTGGCTTGAATATTTTTATGGGTGTGACTGAGGATTCAAGGACCTCACCATTGAATCCAAGACGTCAAAGAAATTCATGTTTTCCTTTCATTTCATCAAATTTTGTTATATTTTGTCAGATCTACAAGGGTTTCAATTACTAGATCTAGGAGGTAACTGAATTTTTGGGGTACTTTAGGCCAAAACTGACATTGTCATTATGTTTGGAAGGCCTAAAAACCTTAAGATTGATTTTCAAATCGTCAAAAAATGGATATTTTGTCTTGGGAGCTTCAAGAAAAAATTTGTATAGTTGTCATTTATGTAAGGTCGTACAGATTCGTACTCGACCGTACCATATAGATTGTTTGTAGCATTTTGAGTTGGGTACAATTGAGGAATATTCTAAGACATCATTCTAACATATTCTATGTAGATTATTTTGTTTGTATCAAGCTAGCCATTGTCTACACATGGTTGGTACATCATTGTCACATCACATCTCACAAATGGTATAGATAGGTTTTTAATTAATAAAAAAAGGTTTTGTTTTATTCATAGGTGTTTTTTGTTTAAATGGTGATTGGTATTTGCATTGGTTCTTACTCATGAGGGTTTATAAATCATTCTCACCACTTGCCAACAAGGGCCTTGAAGCCTTGGGAAGTGCAACTTATGGCTTGTTGCCCCCCTTGTTCGACCCACCACCAGTAGCACATGAGAGCCACCATCACCACTAGGTGGCACTTTTTTTTAAACAAAATTTTTCACCTATAGTCATATGGGTACCTAGGGGCCCAAATTTCCCCCCCTAATGCCCAAATAAGGCATTTTTTTCAAAATACCATACCTTTCTGCCACAGTGTTAGATTTTTGAAAATGAGATATCATTGGAAAGCTAGCTCTATGCACTTTGTAGTGGTGAAGGTAATTTTCTAGATTCTACTGCTTGGTGACATTATTTTTAGCTCCCAAGCTCATAAATTTTTGTCATGATCTCCAATTTTCATGATTTTTACAATGTTGGAAAGGTATTGAGGAGCTCTATCATGCCATCCATGTACTTTTTTCAGGTTCAACCCTGGGTATCTTTTATTCATATTTGTGTGTAATCACATTGTGGTTAATCACTTGGACATATTGTCACTTAGGAAGGTGAAATTTCAATCCTTGCACTTCATTACAATTCTAGAACAATGTTCTATATCCTATTGCTTCATTTATATGCCATGGTTTATCCATATCGAGAGTGTTCCAATGTTCCTTAGCATCAAGACTAATATTTCTTTATCATCATTCCAAAGTTGCTCCAACAACTGATATTTTCTAGTGTTTCTAGCATCAAAATCATCTTGTCCTTTGTTGCTTCTTTAAGTTTTTATGTTACTCCACTAGTGTGCTTCAAGTGTTTCATTGCAGTTGGGTATCTCATTGGGGGGATGGGGGTCTTTTTCCTCATAGGGGTTTTTTTCCTCATTCTTCATGGAGAGTATTATTGTATTTCATCTCTCTTTTGGTGAAGAGTTTTGTCCCATTGGATTTTTTCCTTTTCTCCATTTGTGAGAGATTGCATTTGCATTTGTACATGGGTACATAACATGACCTTGTAGTCATGACCCATCTTTGCATCATTTGCATAATTATTGCTCCCTATGTTGTACTTAAGAGGGGGTGTTGGTGTAAATAAGTGTTTTACCTATCTAGGTCATATTTACATGTTAAGTTCACTTAGGTCCTAGGAGGGAATCTTTCTAGATGGTGTTAGTTGTTATTAGATCTTATCTTATCTCTTGGCATTTAATATTTGTGTCCTAAGTCATTTAATATTGTTTAAGCAATTGTCTCATTGTACAAGATTAAGACACATGTCAAGATCTTGTCTAATCCTATCTCACAATTTTCCTTTATAAGCAAGGCATCATATGTACATTGATATATCCAATCTAAGAATCTTGCATCCATAATCATAGCATGATATTTATGCCATTTATCTCTTGTGGAAGTTATTCTTGTCTTGCAGATGATCTTAGGGTGTTGGGAGTTCACCATTAACTCCTACAAGTTCATTGCTTAACTATTTGAATAAACTCATTTTTCCTCTTTGGTTTTTAGTACAGGCGAAGTCTATATCCATTCACCATAATTATTTACATGTCTCCATAAATTGGCTTTAATTGAATAGACCTATTATCAAATACTTATTCTATCGCATAAGGTCCCAACCATTGTGTTTAAATCTTTCATTTTAGGTCTTTACATTTGAAATTGAATAGCAGTGCCTAGTCTCCTTTGTGGAACTTTTTTTCTCTGATGTGACTTTCATGCCATATTTTACTTTATTTTTGTACAATTTTGTTCGTTGTATGGATCCCAATCATAGTTTTTCTAGCTTATTCAATTGAAATGTTCATTCAATTTGAGATTTACTCAAATTTAGACCCACAACCATGGTAGTTCTCAATATTTGAAGTTAACATTCAATTGGGAGAATAGGGGTTTTCCCAGAAACCAATTCATGCAGGGGAAAACATATGGTTGATTTCCAAGGAGTATTATATGCAAAAAAAAATCATGTAATTTCCTAATCGAATATTTTCTATTGGATGAAATTGTTTTTTGTGAGAATGTTTTCCAACTCTCAATTAGTTACTTCAACTTGTCCATTTTTTTGAGTATGATAAGGTGTTGATTTCTTATGACTTACTTGGACATGATTGGTGAAAGAGAAAATAACTTTTGACATAAACTAGGGGCCTTGGTCTATCATAATGGATTTGGGTACTCCAAATTTAAGGAATATCCTATTGTAAAGGAAATTTGCCACTTGTTATACCCTTGCTATCTTGAATGCTTGAGCTTATGCTTATTTGGTGAGATAGTCTATACACACAAGTATATACTCCTTCCCCTAAGATGGTGGATTGATAGGACTTATAAAGGCCATTTCCCATTTTTCAAATGGTTCTAAGACCACCTAATATTGTAGAGGCACTTCACCAAATGGTGTCGGTCTTCCCATCCTTTGGCACTCATTGCATTGGTGAATATATCTCTTAATATCTTTATGCATTGAAGGATAGTAGTATCTAGTACCTAAATTTTTATGAGAAGTCCTTTTTGCTAAATAATTTCCTCTAGAGGGATCATTGTTGCAAGATCCCATAATATTGTAATTTTCATCAACTCTCACACATATGCGTAAAATAATGTCAAGAAAACATAAAGTTGTCCAATTGTTTTTTCCTTCTCTAACTAATCTCTTTCTTTGTTGTGTATAAAAAATGGGGGAAATATTGTTGTGGCCAAATAATGTGTTATATCAGTGAACCAAAGGGTATATTTGGATATGAAAAATAATTGTTCATCTAGAAACTCATCTTGAAATGCTTCATCTCCCTATTATTCATGTTGTATTCTAAAAAAAAAATTCTATCATGTATTTTATAGGTTTGTCTATAATGGTTACATTAAATTCCTAGATCAGTAGTAGTCATATGATTATTTATCCACACATAGTAGATTTTTTTGTTAAATATTTGATAATTGAATTGTATGTATATACAAATTCACCTTATAGCATGTGATGTAATGTCATAATTTGTTAAGGGCATGCACAATGGCTAAAAACTCTCTTTCTATAGTTGTATAGTTTCTTTATGTAGGAATTATTTTTTCTAATAAAATAAATAGAATATTTCCCTCTATCTTCATCTTCTTGTCTAAGAATTGTGTTGATGTCATCATTTGAGGCATATGTATAGATTTAGAATGGTAATGCCCAGTTGGGTCCATGCACAATAGGACAATTTTTAATTTTTCTTTAGTGACTTCAAAAGAGGCCTAACACTCTAGAGTCCATGAGAACTCAGCATTCTTTTGAAGGAAAATATAAGTGCTGCACTTTTACTAATTTTTTTTATAAATCTACAATAATACCATGCATGATCAAGAAAATTTTGTACATTAATTTGAGTTTTCAGAGGTTCTAACCTTTGGATTATCTCAATTTTCTTAGGATCAAATTTAATACCTTTAGTTGAGATGTGGTGTCCCGTTATGATTTTTTACTTAACCATGATAAGACATTTCTCATGGCTAAGTGATAGGTGATGTTTTTCACAATGTTAGCAAAGTTTTGAAGTGCATTCTTGAAGGTATTGCCAAGTACTGAGAAACTGTCCATGTAAACTTCTAAAAAATCATTTACCATTTCAACAAAAATAGTTAGTATTGGCCTTTGAAATGTTGTAGGGGCATACAAACCAAATGGAATAACTTTTTATGCAAAAGATCCCCATGGTCATGTAAAACTAGTCTTGTTCTAATCTTCAAGGGCAACCTATATCTAGTTATACCTATTGAATCCATCCAAAAATGAAAATTAGGTCTTTCTTGCAAGGCTATTTAGAACTTAGTAAATGATAAAGGAAAATAATCTCTATAGATTGCCTTATTGAGTTCTCTATAATCTACATAGAATGTCCATTTTCCTCCTTTATTAGGAATGATTATTAGGGGGGAAACCCATTGGCTATCAGAGATTGAATAAATAAATCCCACTTGCAAAAGCTTTTCAATATTTGTTTTGACTATTTCCCTAAGTGCAGGGTCGAGCCTACGTTAAGGTTGGCAAACAAGTTAAACTACTTCAGTATAAATGTGATGTGAGAAAATCGTTTTTTGTATTCCTCTAATGTCTTTATAATCCTAAGAAAAATCTTTAGACCTATTTATCAGAACATTGAATAACTACAATTCATGTTGTTCTCTAAGCCAAACATTGATATTTAAAGTTTTCCCCAATAATATAATGAGTTTTTTGGTCTCTAGATGACTAGAAGTGATTGTATTATTTTCACTCATCAATATGTTCAATAGGAAATAGTGGGGCTACATCATGTGGAAGGTGGTAATGTCTTTGAATAAATTCTCACTTCTATGGATTATATCTTCAAGAGGGCAATGAAATGCGAAGAGGAATTTTTCTTTGTTATTTTGGGTGAATTCACAATACTTGTTTGAATGCAATTTTGCAATGTATAATTTGTATATATGTCTTGATCATCATTTATTTTTAGAGAATTGTTGACTTCCAATTTTTTTTCTATTTCATTGTACTATTGTTTGATCACAACCATGGCTAATTGTGTCAAATTTCCTTGTTTGTTGGCATCCACCAATTCATCTACCTAGACTTGCTTGTTCATAGTCAATTGACAAGGAGGGTATAAAGATGACTATTGAGTAAAATCAAGAAGTTGGATCCACAAAGAGGGGAAGTTTCAGCCAAAAACAAAATCTCGTAGAAAACGTGTACACATTATTAAAAAAATGCATGTGTTATGTTTCGGGTACCCGAGCCTAAAAAAACGCATATGCACTAAAAAATGTGTACGCGTTATAACACATATGTGTTTTATAACACATACAAGTCATTTATTTTAAAAAATAAATACCTTTTAGAAATGCATACGTGTTTTGTAATGCATACGCGTTTTGTAATGCATACGCATTTTGTAACGTGTATGTGTTTCTAAAAAGTATTTAATTTTTTAAATAATCAAGGAAATGAAGAACGCATGTGTTTTGTAACGCATATGCATTTTTAAAAACGCGTACACATCTTTAAAATTTTGAATTCCTAACCCACATTCTGCCTCGGTTTTAGGCTTGGGAAAGGCTTGGCAACCCGACCCTTAGCCTTTAACCTGCAACTAAAAAACTAAGGCAGATTGAAGGAGAATGTCCAACTTTGGCAATATGGCTGATAGACTTTTGTTTTTAATCAATCTATAAAATTAAAACCCATTAGATAACATGATGTCTAGTTTCCAAATATATTAATTTTATTAAGATTGGATTATATTTTCTATTTTTTAATTACTTTCTAAGCAAACTAGTCAAACTTGAAATATTAGGCTTTTTTATTTTTTAATAACTTTCTTTGGTTAAGTTTCTTGTAAAAATAATTATATGGCATCAATCTTCAGACAATTCTCTACACAATGAAAAAAAAATTCAAAAAATATTTAGTTTAGGTCCAATTATGATGTTCGTACATGTTGATTTTTTAAAAGAGCAATTAAGTCCAATAAAAATTCAATTGAAAAAAACATATTCAAAAAAATTACAAAAAAAATTCCTCATCAATCTTCATGTTGTTAGCTCTCTTTCCCCAAAAGGAATTAGAAAAATACTTTTATTTGGGTCAAAAAGTGGTGTTCGTACATGCGCATGGTATGGTAAAAAAAAAGGGACTTTTAAAAGTGGTTTTTATACATCCCTATCAAAATTTAATTTCTATCATCTAGGTATTTGAATAAATTACATATTTGGAAACTAGATTCAAAATACTAAATTTCATATTATTGACTATTTTAAAGATTTATTGTGTGTCAAATTTTTAGTCCGGTTGTGACAAATTCTGAAAAACGACAAAAACACTTCCACTTTTTGAACTTTTTGTGGACCCAACTTCTTGCATCAGCCCTATTTTCTATTCAAACCATTGCAAATCTGATTTACAATCTATCAAGGTAGCTACTGTGGCTAACTAGGATCTTCCCAAGATCAAGGGATAATTGTCTTTTAGAGTTCTTGATTGGATAACTTGAAAATCTTTTGGGTACTCCCAAGTTTCTACCATGACTCAAAAATTTTCTAATATTCCTTTTGGAATGACAATAAAGTGATCTTCCATTTACAAGATAGTGCTTGTGGATTGGAGATTTGTTAATGATATCATCTACATTACATCCACTATCATGAAATTTTTGGTAGCTCCTAAGTTTACAAGTACATTAGAAATTTGTATTCCACTAATAAATAATGTGATCACGGAACTCCTAGGATCATCGTATTTAGGTGGAAAAAAATTCCTAAAAGGATATTGGCGAGGTACCCGTCTATTTGGATGGTGTTAATTTTATTTTTTTACTTCTAGGTGTCTTTATGCTTAGTTGTTTCACTAGTTGATTAAGTTTGGATATCTCTTTAATTTCCTGCAATAATGGAACATCTATATTTAACGGTTTGATTTACCATAACATGTGAATTTAATCGAAGATATCTAGTTATGGAGGATGGTTGAGATTGAAATTTTTGAGTCTCTCTAAAAAAGGACCTTTTAAAAAGAGTACACATTCCCTATTTTGGAGTGTCCCTATTGAAGAGGTCTAGAAGAAGGATTTTCAACGCTTCAATTCAAAAATTTTGAAGTATTATCAACAAGTGCCTCTAGAAGGACTCTAGAGGTTTTATGTGGATGTAAACTTCCATGAGATGGGTCCATATTTTTGCTAATAGGAGCTTTAGGGGATGCTTCTAAAGACAAGTCTAGAGTAGCTTCGGAGTTCATTTCTCTCTTGGGTATATTATTTGTTTTTGTATTTGATTGCTTACTAGTTTGTTTAGCCAAGTCAATTTTGTCTCCAGAAAGTGTTCCATGTTCTTTGTCTATTATATCAATTATGATCAGCTAATGTAAAATTTTCCCTAATCCAAGATGCATGGACCAATAATGTATTGCATTGATTCCAACCATGTTTTTGTGTTCAGTGGAGTAAACCGGTGCATTCTACCAATTATTTTTAGGGTTAGCAATTGGTTGGGTTGGAAATGGAGATTGTGTTGTTTGGTCAGGTTGTTGATTCTATAAAGGTGGTAAAAGGGATGGTTGCAAATTTTGCATTTGGAATTTAAGTTCTTGATCATATTAATTTTGCAAAGGGTTTGATTGTGGCATATGATTTTGAGGAAACCATGGTTGTTGTCAAGGATTAGCCCATTTTGAAGTCAACCATTGTTTATTTATCCTCCAAGGGTCCCCAAGAGTATGGTCTTTAATTCTATTGTCCTAGATATTTTGCACAAGGTGTGTTCCACTAGTTATTGTTCCATACAAGTTGAGGACACCAAGAGGAATTAGAAGTTTGACCAAAGGAAAAATTATTTACAATTTGTTGTCCCATGTAATTAACCTCTTCCTCAATTTCCATGGACTTTTTCTTTGAATTTCTAATTTTTTGTAGGTCGCATTGATAAATTTTATGGCCTTCGTCACAAAGTTGACAAATTTCTATTTTGTTCAAGGGACACTCTCTTAGTAGATGTTTATTTTAGCATTTGGGACAATAGATGGAGATTTTATTTGTATTTTTGTTTTTAGCTTGAATTCCATCAAGAGTAGTGTTTAGATGGACAAGGATATCATTTTTTAAGTTTGCAATTTCTTCTCTTAATTGACCTATCTCATTTGTTCCTCTTATCATATTAGACCTTTTTAATCCTCCCCTTGTTCTAGAGTAATCTTGCAAAGTGTAGAGACTTCATCAATGTTTAACTTAGCAACATCTCCTTTCCCCATTAAGTCAAGAGCTTGCCTTGAGTCTTCTTCCGTGCCTTTCAAGAAAATAGTTTAACTAATTCAACATGCATGATGTTTTTGCAACCAAAACACTTCAACACAAAAATTAATTTGTTTAAATATGACCTTCTAAGATTTCTTCCTCTTTTTTCTTAAGATGGAATAATTCTTCCTTTCTATCATTGACACTATTGTAATCTTGATATTTATCTAAGAATACAATTTTCATCTCTCGCCACAAGTCCACTGAACCAATAGTCAATCCCATAACCCATCACATTGTTGCATCCTCCAAAGTAAAAAGAAACAATTTTAACTTTTGATTATTAGTTTTGTAGTCATATGTATGGAAAAGAACCTTAAACTCAAAGAGAAACTAATATGGGTCCTCTGATAATAAACCTTGGAAGGTAGGAAGGTTGGTAGGGGAGATATTCTTCATGGGGGAATCTTCATCTACATTAAAATTAATTGGATAGGTGAATTTTCTTTCAACCCTTCTTGCCTCCCCTCCATTGTGGTTATTTTTTTCTCCATTCATGATGTTGGCTGGATTGTTTTCAGATATTTTCTCAAATGTGTGCTTTGGGGTCTCGAGGGGTCTTAGAAGACCAATTGTTCACAAGTTTCTTCAACCAAGACTCCTTTTAGGTTATTTTCAAATGTTTGTGGCTAGGGGATTTTGGCAACAAATCTTTTGTGGGGTCATATTTTTTCTAACCATACAAAGAAAGAATACTTGTTTTAATAAGACCTAACTATTTGAATTCCTAATCACACCTAATGTATGAACACATTTTTTCCCTAGCAATGGCACCAAAAAGTGACAAGTTGTTGTCACATCTCACACTTTAGTTAATGAATTATCATTTTGATTGGGATGGTGTCCAAGGTTTGTATAAGGGTTTCAAATATCTAATATATACTAAAGTTCATCAAAGTAGAGAATATTTATGTTGGAAATAATTATTGACTAGAAAATATATATAAAAATGTAATCTATAAGAGCACAAGGAATTTAATCTATAGAAGTAAGGAAATTAACTAAGACTTGTGCTTTAACATAATGGAATTTCTTAAACTACTAAATTTTTTATAATCAAATTTGGACAATATCCTTTTCAAAAAAAATTAAGGGAAGATTTCAACAAAACATGAATGGTTTTAGTAGATTTCTATTCTTAAAGAAAGATTGTAATAAAGTATAAAAAATAACAGTTTATTCTAAAGCTACATGATACACAATTCTTACATAAATATAGATTTACAAATGAGCACAATAGATATCATAAACAATATAGATGATGAAAATGACACAAATATCATTGAACATATTAAACGCATAAATAACACATACCTATGCAAACATAAACTCAATGAAAACTTGACATACATATTCTACCATGCACTCCAAATCCTTAGTTGAGCAATCAGGTTGACAAAGGTTTGAAATTATTCACTCAAAAAATCAACAACATACAATCATACTTCTCACAATAATATTTTTATTAAAGAGATTATCTATTACCTATGTCTCAAAAAAATATCAAATATCAAATGCTAGAATTATCTTTGTCGACTAGCAAAAATATATATAAAAACTATGACCTATTTCCTGGATTATGGAATCATGGCAACATGCCTTGATTTGATTAAGAGCTTATTACATGAATTCCATAAATAAAAGTCTAAGTTGTATTAAATGAAAAACAGTTTAATTATTTTGAAATAACTATCATAAAACATAAATCTTATTTTCAAAGAATTATTGGTTGAGTGGCACTTGTAGCTTCAAGAAAAATGGGAGGCTTCTATCTCTAGAATTCCCTTCATAGAAACCTAGTCTATGATAGTTCTAAAGATGCTCTGGGGATTCCAAAGCTCTATAGATAAAACGTTCCAGAATCCCTCTCTTTCTTGCACACATCCTGTTTTTGCAAATATACATATTTTGACACATGACCCTTAGCATTAAGATTATCATCAATCATAGAAAGAGCAATAAGTATGCATACATTAATATTTAATTAAGATTGCAACATAATTGCTGTTAAATTAAGCATGATAAGGATATATGGATGGTGGTGAATGGTTGAAGAGGGATAATTTGGCTTTGATACAAGGATAAATGTTCATACCTTATCACATATCATGATCTAAATTAATCCTCGCCTAGGGTTTCATCTAGAATTTTGTTATCCTTTATTCATCATTATTATATTAGTCATTCAATGCATATTCATTATTGATTCATGTTTTTTTGTATTGATAGTCTATTTGGCCCCCATAACAATTTTTTTTTTTCTCTTTCTATGATAGGTGTTTAATTACAAGTGATATTTGGGAGTTGTAGGGTTGAAGATTCAACTCCAATAGGAATTGTATGGAATAGTTATGATTATATATAAGAATCTCTTGTGAATTAGTGATGACCCTCTTCAAAACTAAAATCCCTTATTATTTTGCATGATATTGGTCTTGACTTGATATATTGGAATATTTAGTGAACACAATCAGAGGATTTTAAATGGTATAAGTAGGCATATCAGTCAAGTTTTGGGTAGAATTAGGGTCATGTTGAAAGAAATCTATCAAGTTTGGATTGAATATTATCAAGTGAGTAGTTGATGGGAATTTAGAGTTTTGAAGAGACTTGATATTCTTGTGGTTTTTCTTTCTTTCCACTTCCAACAATAATCCTCGAGAATATCAACTTACTAAATGGGAACACCCTCCTCCAATATTGGTTAATATTAATGTTGATGGAACTTCAAATGACAATCTTGGAAATGCTAGCATGGGAGGTATTTTTCATGACCATAATTGTAGGGTTAAGTTCTAGCTTTTTGGTAGTCTTAGTGTTGGTTTTAATAAGTTTACCAAGGTTGTGGCCATTCACCAAGCTCTTTTAGAAGCAAAGATAAATAATTTTATTGCTATTACTCTAAAATCTTGATTGAACACTTCAAAAGGAAGTCTTCCTCTCACTTTCAATAATATGAATTGAATGAATGTAAGAAAGACATCAACATTACCATTTATGGTTTCAATGTTAAATCGAATAATACTAAAAGGGAAGGAAATTAGGTTGTTGATTTCTTAGCTAAATCAAATTCTAACTGAAATGCCATCAAGGTTGATACTAGAAAATAGGATTGTCCTATTTAGGACTTGAAAACTTTATTGTTCTTGTGAATGTTGATTAAAATGACTTACTAGATTCTTGATTCTTGCTAGTGTGTTTCTTGTTGGTGTGTTGGTTCTTGTAGTGTTCTTCATGTTTATTCTCCTATGGTCAACTTTGTTATTATTCTTTATTTCAAGTGGTTTTCTTTACTCTATTTTTTTCTAGCATGAAAGCAAACATTACTTCTAACACTCACAACATGTACAATCTTCAAGGGAACAAGTGTTTATGCCATTTTTATGGGGTTTGGATGGTTCCTCCTCTCTTGTTGATTGTTTATTTTGCAATTCATCTAGATTTTCTTAATTTTTAGGAATTAGTGTGTCATGAGTCTTTTTAAGACTAGGATACCGACTTTCTAATTTGTTGTCATTTTATATAATTTGTTTGCCTTTATATGTTAGAAATAGTTTTTTATAAGGACATATTTGGAAAATATGTCACCACTCAAATTATTCTTGCCTACATGGCAACATAGTGTAGTGACAAGTTGTTTAAAAACCTATAATGTTGTGTTCAAGTCCCTTGTAACCTAGGATAAGATCCTCTATCAATAACCTCACTCACTAAGACTAGTTAACTGGAGAGACTTTGAACAATACAAAAATATATTTATTGACAACCATCTATGACCATCAAGTCTAAGGCCCCCCTTCCAAACTTAGAGTAAGATTTGACTCTTGCAAATAGAGAAATAAAAATAAATCATGTTGTAATGTAAGAAATTTAACTCTAACAAAAGGAAAGCTAGGTTTTTTTGAGAAAAAATTCCACTACATACACTCATATTAATTTAACTAACTAAAATGATTAAAGGGAAATAATGTAGTGAAATATCTACTAATAGAAAAATAAATAAAATATAATAACTACAGATATGGAAAATGCAAATGATGAGGAACCTATGGTTTAAATTTGGAGGTCTTAGACTCAGACATTAGTGTGTCACACGAACATCCTCACATCGTGCTACCATCATGTACCAATCGAGAGAGGATCTCTCTAAATGCATGATTTGAGATCCAAAATCTACCTAACCTACACAATAAGATGAGAGAAATGTTTATGGTTGCTTGGGGATTTTCCTTAGTCAAACCACTATTGTTTCCACCTCCACAACAACCAAGATAGATAAATAGAAAAATAAATAGATAGTGTATGTTCTTATTCTAAGTGCATATAGAAGTAAAAATAATGATAAAATAAAATGATTTGATAAGGGATGTGATAATACCAAGGTGATGAAGAGCACAAAAATATACTAAGAGTGGGGGGGTGAATCAGTATATTAACAAATTTTTACCCTCTCAAATTTATCAACTTTAAACTCTAACACAATATCAACTATGCAAGAATGTAACAATATGAACAAGTTGACACCAAGATCTTACGTGAAACCCTTACAGGAGAAAACCACAATACAAATGATGTACTTTATATAATTATATGAATTAAAATGATGGTAGGCACCAACCTCTAACTTTTTTTGTAGGCACCAACCTATAGGAAGCACCGACTCCCTCAATTTGTAGGAACCAACCTACTGGAGGCACCAACCCCCACTTGCCAAGCACCAACTTAGAAGAGATAATGACTTCAGAAACAAAGTTCCACCTTCAATGTTGCTTCCTCAAGAGATGATGGACAATACTACTCAAATATATCTCTTTCAATCTTGCACCAAGTCTAGTATAACTCTTTTCTAGATCTGATAAAATTCTTCTTCTATATCTGCAAGTACTTATCTTTATCTCAGTATAATCTTCTTCTAGATTAGCATTATCTTCCTCTATATTTCTACCTCTTCTCTATAATTCTGCCTCTTAAACTATGTCAAATGTATTTATATTCTCCATTCAAATTAACATTCATACCTCTTCTTTATCAGCATTAATATTCCTTTCAAATTTGCCCATAATATTTCCTCACAACTAAGAAATATATGTCATCGTGTTGCTTCTTCCTCTTATACTCAGAAATATTTCATTGAATTGCTTCATACTCACGTCTCTTCTTATTCTTCTAAATCTACTCTTTATCTCTTCTAGATATGTTATTTTATAGCATTTCATTCACACTTTTTTTCTCCTATAATCTTGCCATAAACTCTTTGCAAATCTGTCCTTTATTCTTCACACATGGGCAATATGTACATATTTCAAAATAGGTGTGAAATATTCTTCATAATGTTTTTCCCTATACCTTCCTTTAGATCTGCTCCTTTACTCAAAAATAATTCCTTTATCTGTTGGTGTATTTATGATATCATACTTTCTCACACATAAATGATATGCTTCTTTGATTCTTACACATCCATTCACTCTCACATATTAACAATCATTCTTTTATATCTACATACTCATATTCATATAACTGTTTACATAAAAGAGGGGTAAAATTTTATTAAAACAAGAGAAAGTACAAAGCAAGGTTATTACATAGCCCTATCAAGCTCCACCAAGTGGTCCAAATGTTGAGACAAATCTGAGGGTAACTGACCCTGATCCATCAAGTTCCAATCATGAATATGCTTATAAGAAGCCCATTTAGCCAAACAATCAGCAACACTATTCCACTCTCTAGGAATATGAGTGAAAGTAACAAACTCCATAGAAGCACAAAGGTTAAGAATCTGTTCAACAATCAAAGCCAAATGCCAGCTAACATCATCTAAATGTCGCTTATTCAACAAGTTCACCACCACTTGGGAATCAAATTCACATACGATCTTGCGCCACCCCAATTGGCTTCCAAGCTCTATAGCCGATAAAATAGCCTGAGCCTCCATTAAATTACTAGTATGAAGACCCTTATAAATAGAGAAGATAAATTGAACATCTCTAGAGCTATTGCAACCAACACTACCAATACCAGCATGACCAAGGTTTCCACGAGAAGAGCCATTTGTGTTAATTTTTAGGACTCCCTGAGGAGGAGGGGACCATCTTCCTTCCCTATTCACCTTCAAGGTAGGATGTCTACATCTATTGCACATGAGTTGTCGTTGCGGAGGAGGAAGATAAAGACAGTTAAAACAACCAACATCACAAGGAGCCACCAATTTAGTCAAATCACACTTAGCCGCAACAGTTTCTCCCAGAGAATGCAAAATTTTCCACCACAAGCAAGGGGCCATCAACAACACCTCCTGAAAAATCCATTGAATCCTCTCCAACCAAAGATTCCAAATAATGAAGGATGGGCCAATAGCCCAAGCAGTTTGAAGAAAGGAAGTAGAAACAGGGGTCCTGCCCCACTGATCCACAAACTTAGGCAGCGAGGAAACATGCCCACAGGGCATATTCCACACCCTCCACCAAGAATGCCAAATCTCCCAACATAAGAACATTGGAAGAAGAGATGAGAGACACTCTCCTTAGAATCACAACACAACACACATCTTGAGGGGCCTTGGAAACCATGCTTGCATAAATTATCCCAAGTAAGACACCGGTTTTGAGCCACTAACCACATGAAGAAATTGCACTTGGGCCATGACAGCTTGTGCCAAACTTGCTTCCACCAAAGGACTTCAATATCCCCAAACAACTGCCTACCCAGCTGTTTATAACCAACAGACACAAAATACTTCCCAAACATATCATAACCATCCCAAGCCAAACTATCTAGTCCCCTCAAAGAATTACAAGGATGGCAAGCCAAAATTTGAGCAAGCTCACGCCTATCCCCCCTCAGACCCCCCATGTGGCCACTCAGAAGGGTGCTTCCAATGAAAGGTAACAACAAAACCACAATGCTCAACAATCTTGTAATGCTCAACAGTGTCCCAACCAGCTGTAGAAAAAACATCGCAAAGGGGCTAAAGATGAGGAAGAGCAGAGAGAATAGGTGGGTGACCATCCCAAGAATCAAACCAAAAAATAACCTATGACCCCAAGTGACAGATCCAAAAAAGCGCACACTTAATCAATTGAGCCCCCACTTTCAAAGTATGCCAAATCATAGAACCACTCCCCTCCAGAGGATAGCGAGGAACCTCAAAAGAAGCAACACCTCTAAGATATTTATGGTTGAGAATACGGGCCCATAACTGGTGTTGATTGATACACCAACACTAGTAAAGCTTAGTAGCAAGAACTTGCCCGTTCAGAATAGTAGAGTGTAAACCAAGACCACCCTCCTGCTTCAGTCTACACATAGATTCCCACTTAACAAGGCTCCATTTAGAAGACAGCAAATTATCGCTCCAAAGAAATTGACGAGAAAGAGCATCAAATTCCCTAAGGAAATACATAGGGGCCAATTGAACAAAGCACCTGTAGATGGGGAGGGCCTGGATAACAAACTTCAAGAGAATAACTCTAGTAGCTATAGACAACCACTAATGATTCCAATGAGTAACCTTCTTCCTCAACTTATCAAGCAACATCTTCCATGAGGACTTAGGCTGACGACCAACAGCGAGAGGAATACCCAAATAGACAAAGGGTAGAGACCCAATTTGAAACCGCAAAATAGTTGCAATCCTCCACTGGATAGCCTGAGAAGTATTAAAGAAGAAAATAGAAGACTTTTGTTCATTGACTTTCAATCCCGAAGTAGCAGGGTAGATATCCAAAGCTTGCCTAAAGGATTCAGCTTCCCTAATACGAGCCAACCCCATAAGAGAGGTGTCATTGACAAACTAGAGATGAGAAAGTGTTGGCAGACCCAACCCCCACTGCCAACCATGAATCAAGCCTTGAGAGACCCAGGATTTAAGAAAGCGACCCAGCCCCTCCACCACAATAAAAAATAGATACGGAGAGAGTGGATCCCTCTTAAGAAGACCCTTGGCAACACCAAATAGCTCTAAAGGTTCACCATTCACAATAACCAAAAATGAGGAAGAAGTCACACAGCTCATAGTCCAACTCACCCAATCAGGAGAAAACCCAAAGGCCAATAGAATCTTCTAGAGAAAACTCCATTTAACTCTACGCTTTGGCCATATCCAACTTGATGAACATAGACCTATACTTAGAGGTTGCCATGGAATGAATGACCTCAAAGGCAACCACCACCCCATCCAAAATTTGACGACCTGCCACAAAGCCTCCTTGCTCCTCTGAAATAACCATAGGCAAACAAGATTTAAGCCTCTCAGCAATCAACTTCGCAATAATCTTATACACCACATTACATAGCGCAATAGGTATAAAGAATTCAATCCTATCAGCATCTTCCTTCTTAAGAATGAGAACCAGAAAAGTAGCATTCAGGGCACGAAGCATTTGCTTATTATGGAGAGACTCACAAACAACCTCCAACAAATCTTGCTTCACAATATCCCAAAACTCTTGGAAAAATTCAATAGGGAAACCATCAGGGCAGGGAGCTTTCCCCTTATTCATCCCAAACACAACCTCCTCCACTCCGGACAAAGTAATTGGAAAAATAAGAGCACTCAAATCATTAGAGATCAAAGAAGGAATACAAGAAAGAACCATATTCTCATCAGCCTCAGTAGGAAGTGAATCCTCAGTAAATAGAGTAGAGTAGAACTAACGAGCCTCTCTGGACAAACCCTGTTGTGAGGATATTGACAAGTTCTCAGAATTAACAAGAAAAGAGATAAAACACTTATTCCGACGAACCTGCACAGAATGATGAAAGAAAGCAATATTCTTGTCACCCTCTTGAAGCCAGTCAATCCTAGCCTTTTGTTTCCAGAATATCTCCTCACGAAGATCCCACTCCAATTTCAAAGCCTGGGACTCAGCATTCCCAAGAGCCTTTGAAAATCCCATATCCCTAATCTAGTGAGTAATAACAGCAAGATGCTCCTGCGCCTCCCTTTTTTTGGCTCGAAAATCATTGAAACGTGACCTATTCCATCACTTAAGATGATACTTGACATATTGGAGCTTCTTAACAAGAGAATACATGGCAGTGCCATATGCAGGGGCACCATCCCGCCACCACTGAGCAACGAGATTATATAAGGAAGGATCTTGAAGCCACATAACCTGAAATTTGAAAGGAGGATTCTTTAGATAAGGGAAAGAGGAAGCTGAAAACTTAATTGGCCAATGATCAGAGCTGCACCAATCAAGAATCTTAGAGCAAGTGACCAAGCTACCCCTAACCCAGAAACTAGAGACAAGAAATCTATCCAGTCGCTCAGATATCGCTTCTGGTCCACTCTACCTATTATTCCAAGTAAATATACCATTAAAGGGTTTAACATCAACAAGAGCAAGAGAATCAACATTTTCCCAAAATAGATCTGAAGTAGGACCTAGCCTTGGCAGCCGCCCTCTTTTCTCCTCCAGACATAACATAGAATTGAAATCACCAACTAAGATCTATGGCAAATAAGGTGCACAAGACCTAACATACCTAATATGGGTCGAAAGTTGGACTTTACCACAGATGTCAATTGGAGCATAAACATTACTAACCAAAATAGTCTCACCAGACTCCAAAACCAAAGCCACCACAAAAATAGAGGAATGGCTAGAAATCTACCAACAAGGAACAACCTTGCAAAGCTCCTAGAAAAGAGCCAAACCTCTAGAACTTCCCCTAGAACCAATACACTGAAACTGACCAAAAAACCAAATATGAGGAGCATACTGAAGCATGAAGTCCACCTGAAGCTTAGTCTCCTGAACAATAAAAATATCTGGAGAATGAACCACAATCAAATCTTGAATAGCCTTTTGACGGGAGGCGCTATTCAACCCCCTTGCATTCCATGAAAGAATAATCATGAGGAAGGTTGGGCGAAGTGGGCATCAATGGTCTTAACAGACGCAGATTCCACCAACAAATCCCCAGTAGATTTAATCTTGTCCACATCCTTCTTACGACCAACTTTAGAGGAATATTCAAAATGCCCCTTCTTGAGAGGGCGTTGCAGCACCCCCAAATCAGGAGTTGATCCCCGACCTTTACCTGAAGACAAAAGCATATAACTATTGTTGTGTATATGATTTTTCTTTTTAATTGCACACTTGCTTATTCACTCTTCATACACCACCTTTTCAACACTTCTCACAATCTCTATATATATATTTATCAAGAGTGGTGACCCTTTGAAACACATCCTCTTTACAAAGAGAGGCAACCCTTCATTACAAATTAATAAATAATATGTAGCACTACCTTAACTAATATAATATGAGTGTTCCCTTTTAGTTATTCATCGTTGCCCCCTATATGTATGAATTGTTCCTTTTCTAAATACTATTTCCTTGTGTTCACTTCAAGCATTGTCTTCCTTTGCATATAAGACAAAATTATTTTTTGTCTTATTCAACTTTTGTTTGCTTTATAAAGGCAATCGCATCTTTTCAAAACAAAATTAAAATTTGTTTCTAAACAAAACTGAATCGTTGCCTTTTAGGACTTATGAAACGTAGCCTTTAAATCTTGTCTTGTGTGCTTTGTCTTTTTCATTTTGTGTTTTCCTCTTTTGTCTTATTCACACTGAGTAGCTTTAATCACTTTTTTTTATTTATATAGATATTTACTTGTTTGATATTTCTTTTCCAACTTTGTAGTCAACACTGTTTCAACTAGAGAATTAACTCAAGTTCAAATGCAATTATTTTATCAACAAGACCAACCATAGTGAAATATAGACTTGCTAGTCCCTCTGTAAACTAGAACTAAGTCCTTTCTTATCTTTTTGATTATTGTTGTTTTATTTTTAAATGCTTCTCTCTAAAAACAATATTAATAGTTTCTCATTCAAATATACTCCATATCAATAAAGCCTTCTTTTATATTTGTTTATGCTATTCAAAGGATTGCTCAAATTTGTTCATGCTCTTCAAAGGACTGCACATATTCTCTTTATAAAGTTTGTTCTAAAAACATATTAATATCATTTAAAGGCTTTTATTGAATGTTCTTGGTATTCATTCCATTTACTCCACAAATGGATCTTCTTGAGTGATCTATTGTATTCTCTTCATATGCACTCTTAACTTGACATCAATGACAATATGAACCTTCTACCTTCTCAACTTGACAATATTTCCAACAATCTCCCCTTTGTCATTAATGGCAACATATTCTTCCTCATCTCTTCTAACTCTCCCCCATTCTATTTCTCCCCCTTTGACATCAATGGCAAAGGGACATTCATCAAGATTCTATCAATGAATGTATCATTAGAAACATTTGATTGTGTACTCTCATCAAATGCACAAGAATACACTTCTCCCTCTCTTGGAGATTCTCTAGTACTCCCCCTATCAAGGATTCTTTCATGCTCCCTCTTGCCTAATACTCCTCTTTCTTGGATCTTGAAAGTCTTCAATTCATTGCATGGGTTAATAATATGCAATCTTTTCATCATCTAGATACCAATCCATTACTTTCCCTTGTTGTTGATCTATTACACAGGTGGATTCTTCCTTTTATGGTTCTTGACATCAATGCAATAGTTTCCATTTTGTTGTAACTTTCATTTTCATCATACTTTCATCTTCTAGGATCTTGCATATGTAGCCTTCAATAATTGCTTTCATGTTGCGCACTTTTGTCTTTGTCCCTTTTGGTAATACATGCTTGTCAAATACAAGCATACTTCTTTGAATTGTCTTCATGTTCATCGAGCTTGGTTTAACTTACATCTTTACTATTTCCATTTTTCTTCCTTAGGGATGAAAGATAATATCAACCTCAGCTCCCCTTAAATTTGTGTTGCTTCTTATAAACTAGAAGAGGAAAACTGATCTTGCATTGGTTTCTTCATTTCTTGCATCTATCTTCTTTCTTCAAACTTTAATAGTTTTTCCTTTTTGTTTGTTAGAGACATTTTCTTTCTTGCTTTGTCTTGGAGGCTCAACAAAGATAGTTCAGAAAAAACGTGATGTATGTCCAAAGTTGCTACACTTGTAACACATAATATCATAACCAAATGAATTATAATTTCTCCTAGTGAAGCTTGAAGTATTTCTTGCACGAATTTTGCAATTCATTGCCTTGTGGCCAAAATAGTTGTATGGAAAACAATATCCATTGAAAGAATAAAATTGCCTAGCGTTAAATTTTCTTTCATTTTCCTTGGAACTTGTGGCATTCTTATCAAACTTTGTGCATTGCTCCTTTGGCTTTTCCAGTTCTTTCTTCAACATGGCCACTTCTTGTTCCAACTTGTCACAATCTATCTCTTTTGCACTTAACATGTTCTTTATTTCATTTTCAACTTGTTCAACCTCTACAAGTTGAGTCCTTAAGTCTTCAATGATTTTGTTTAATTCCTCCAAGCTTTTTGTCATTTCCTTAATTTTTATTTCATGCTTGGTGACCTTCTTCTTCAATTTCTCATTTTGTTTATATGCATAATGAAGCTCTTCTTCAAGATCTACTTCTTCTTCATTGTATTCTTGGTCAACTTATTTTTCTTCATGTTCACTATTTGTGTCTTCCATGGCCATAAATAGTATTTCTTCTTCATCATTGCTTTGGCATTCATCACTCTGTTCTTCTGAAGAGTTGCTCTCTTTCTTTAAATAAAAACTCTTTTTATGTTTTTGTAATTTCTTCTTTGAGTTATGCTTAGAATTTTTCTTTCCCTTTTTCTTTGTGCATACCTCCTTTTCATCCTCGCTTGTGTCACTTTCATTTTGAGGACATTTAGAAGCATAATGTCCAACTTTTCCATAATTGAAACATTTAAAAGGAAATTTCCCTTTATACTTTCCATTTCCTCTCTTTAGCTTTCTCGTGAAATAATCCTCTACGTCATCACTACTTGCATTCTTGCTTGACGCATAATGCTTGGTTTTTCCTTTCTTGGATACTTTGAAGGAAATATCATTTGTAGTGTTCTCCCTTCAATTCTCATTTCATAGGCACCAAGAATCCCATGTAGTTCATATTTTGTCAATTTGTCTAGATTTGCCAATTCTTCTAATGCTGACACCTTGGAATCAAATCTTGTAGATAAGGATCTTAATATCTTATCAACAACGAATGCATCATCAACATCTTCACCAAGTCCTCTCATAATATTTACAATTTCATCAACACGAAGAAAATATGATGCTACTCCTTCATCTTCTTTCATTTTAATTAAGGCTTTCAAACTTCCTTCGATGAGTTTGTAAATTTGCTTTCTTCACTTTGGCATCGCCTTCATAAATATTTTGAAGTTTGACCCATATTTCTCTTGCTGACTTGCAACACGACTTTTGTGAACTTGGAACCTGTTAAGCTACAAAGAAGAGCATGCTTGGCTTTGGCATTATTTTCACTTCTTTTCTTTCTGGCTTGATCCGTTGGGAGGGTTGATGGAGGTGTATAACCATCTACTACAGATTGCCAAACATCAAACCCAAGAGTATTCAAGTAAGCTTCCATCTTAATACTCCATAATGCATAATTAGTCCCATCAAAGATGAGGGTCTTGACTATATTATTATCTACCATGTTTGCTCTTTAGGATCTCCCTTCAAGTAGTTAGGCTCTCTCCGAAGAAACTGGATTTGATACCAATTGAAGAGCACAAAAATATACTGAGAAGGGTAGGGGGGGCGTATCAGTATATTAACAATTTTTTACCCTCTCAACTTTTATCAACTTTAAACTCTAATGCAATATCAACTATGCAAGAATGTAACAATATGAACAAGTTAACACCAAGATTTTACATGGAAACCCTTACGGGAGAAAACCACGATACAAATTATGTACTTTATATATTTATATGAATTACAATTATAGTAGGCACCAACCTCTAACTTGTTTTGAAGGCACCAACCTATAGGAAGCACCAACTCCCTCAATTTGTAGGCACCAACCTACTGGAGGCACCAACACCCACTTACCAAGCACCAACTTAGCAAGCGATAATGACTTCAAAAACAAAGTTTCACCTTCAATGTTGCTTCCTCCACGGATGATGGACAATACTGCTCAAATATATTTGTTTCAATCTTGCACCAAGTCTGCTATAACTCTTTTCTAGATCTGATAAAATTCTTCTATATCTACAAATACTTCCATCTTTATCTCAGTATAATCTTCTTCTAGATCGGCATTATCTTCCTCTATATTTCTGCCTCTTACTTCTCTATAATTCTGCCTCTTAAACTCTGTCAAATCTGTTTATATTCTCCATTCAAATCAGCATTCATAGCTCTTCTCTATCAACATTCATACCTCTTCTCTATCAGCATTAATCTTCCTTTCAAATCTGCTCATAATATTTCCTCACAACTCAGAAATATGTCATTGTGTTGATTCTTCCTCTTCCTTATACTCAGAAATATTTCATTGAATTGCTTCATGCACACATCTCTTCTTATTCTTCTAAATCTGCTCTTTATCTCTTCTAGACCTGTTGTTTTATATCATTTCATTCACACTTCTTTTCTCCTATAATCTTGCCATAAACTCTTTGCAAATCTGTCCTTTATTCTTCACACATGGGCAATATGTATATTTCAGAATAGGCGTGAGATATTCTTCATAAGATTCTGCCCTATACCTTCCTTTAGATCTACTCATTTACTCAGAAATAATTTCTTGATCTGCTGGTGTATTTATGATATCATACTTTCTCACACACAAATGATATGTTGCTCCGATTCTTACACAGCTATTCACTCTCACATATTCACAATCATTCTTTTATATCTGCATACTCATATTCATATAACTGCTGCTGCGTATATGATTTTTTCTTTAATTGCACACTCCCTTATTCACCCTTCATACACCACATTTTCGACACTTCTCACAATCTCTATATATATTTTTATCAAGAGTGGTGACCCTTGGAGACACATCCTCTTTACAAAGAGAGGCAACCCTTCATTACAAAGTAATAAATAATATGTAGCACTGCCTTAACTAATATAATCTGAGTGCTCCCTTTTAGTTATTGATCGCTGCCCCCTGTACGCCTTTTCTAAATACTATTTCCGTGTGTTCACTTCGAGCGTTGCCTTCCTTTGCATATAAGACAAAATTAATGTCTTATTCAACTTTTGTTTGCTTTATAAAGGTAATCACACTTTTCAAAACAAAACTGAAATTTGTTTCTAAACAAAACTGAATCGCTGCCTTTTAAAACTAATGAAAAGTAGCCTTTAAATCTTGTCTTATGTGCTTTGTCTTTTTCATTTTTGTCTTATTTACTATGAGTAGCTTTAATCGCTGTTTTTTATTTATATAGATATTTACTTGTTTGATATTTCTTTTCCAACTTTGTAGTCAATACTGTTTCAACGAAATGCAGTTATTTTATCAGCAAGACCAACCTTAGTGAAATATAGACCTGCTAGTCCCTCTGTAAACCAGAACTAAGTCCTTTCTTATCTTTTTGATTGCTGCTGTTTTATTTTTAAATGCTTCTCTCTAAAAACAATATTAATAGTTGCTCATTCAAATATACTCCATATCAATAAAGCCTTCTTTTATATTTGTTTACGCTGTTCAAAGGACTGCTCGGATCTGTTCATGCTCTTCCAAGGACTGCACATATTCTCTTTATAAAGTTTGTTATAAAAGCATATTAATATCATTTAAAGGCTTTTATTGAATGTTGTTGGTATACATTACATTTACTTCACAAATGGATCTTCTTGAGTGATCTATTGTATTCTCTTCATATGCACTCTTAACTTGGCATCAATGACAATATGAACCTTCTACCTTCTCAACTTGACATCAATGAAAATATTTCCAACAGGTGATCAAAGGCACAAGAAATGCTTGTAATGAATAATAGAAACTATAAAGATATTACTTGTGGGAGCTTGAGGAAGCCAACAGACAAAGAAAGAGCTAATAAGAATGTTGTGAGAGCTATAAAGATATTACTTGTGGGGGCTTGAGGAAGCCAACAGACAAAGAAAGAGCTAAAAAGAATGTTGTGAGAGCTATAAAGATATTACTTGTGGGGGCTTGAGGAAGCCAACAGACAAAGAAAGAGCTAAAAAGAATGTTGTGAGAGCATTGTAGAGAGTTGTAACATGTTGTAAAGAGTTGTGTGTAAACTTGAGAGTACAAGAGAGGAGAGAGAGAGAGAGTGAGAGAGAGAGCCTAGAGAGTGGCCAAAAATGAAAGATTAGTTTCAAAATGAGAAGAGGGAAGAGGAAGAGGCTGGTGAGGTGTTCAAAAGAATCTCAAGTTGTTTCCATTGACCTAGAAGGGTGACAAGTAGCAAAACGCTCAAAAGCGGCCTTTGAACAACGAATTGTTGCAAGACGCTAGCACTGCACACAAATGTTCATGCTAGGCACTAGTATCCAAACAATTTACACTAAAAAACAATAGGTTACAAGATCATAAAGGAAACGCAAAAGTTACATAAATGACCCTAAAAAAGAAGACCTGAGCACCCCGAGAGAGAAAAAGGCTAATGCAAGGGCTGAAATACGCCTACACAAACTATAAGGGAATGGACACCAAAGTGAGCAAGAAACATAATGTGAAATTGCAAGAGTGCAATTTATGACACTACAAATGCAAATCAAAATTCTAAATTGCGAAGCATCCATAACATAGGTGGATTTATATGTTCCAAAATTGGATGAATGTTTTGAAATTAGGCTACACATGCAAGTTCTCATTAATTGGATAGTATGATAGATTTAGTGTTGTTCATGTGTGATAAGTATGTCAACTGGCAGTGAATGAGGTGGACTACCCTCTTCATGTGGAAGGAGTGGAGGGGGCATGTCAATGATGACAAGTTACTAAATATTTTGGTAGTGGAGGTTATCAATTCTTTGTTGATTAATTTGGAACAAGGCATCTAGGTATAGTCGCATGCTTAAAATCTTTGGCAACATGTGCCAACTTAATTGCTTGCAAGCAAGCATTCTTGAGTTGGATTTCTTCAAGAATGGCTTCTTGCTCTCCAACCATTGCAGCCACATGAGAGGATAAAATCTCCCTAATCTATTTCAAAACCTCCCTTACTTAATCCCGCCTCACTTTTGGACACGTAAGCATGAAATGCCCAATATGACCAAAGAAACTAGAAATGATAGTTCAAGGCTTCTTTGATGATTGGTGTAAATGAGGTGTTACCTTTTCAGTTTCGATTTGTCTATGTATTTTTAAATGTTCACAAGTTACAATTGTTTGCTCATTTTGTTGCTTTAATTAATGCCTAAATGTAAAACGTTGGTTGCTTGCCAAGGAGCGAGAGTGCAAATCTTTTTGTAGGTTTTGGCTTCTTAAAGTGGTTTTCGTATGTTTAGAATATTTAGAACGATGCTGAAATAAATTTAACTAATTTATATAATTCCAATGAAATTAATTAAATGAATGTTTTTTTGTTTTTTTGGTTTGATTTTATAAATGCAACTACTGCTGAAAAATAAAGATTTTCAGCAATCCAATACAATGAACAGCAAATAAATGACCACCTTTTTTCTCTGTTTCACAACAAATGCAGGCAAGAAGAGAACAAGAAATCAACTAGAAACAAGCAATGAACAAGAAGTGAATTGTCTTTTTTATTTCAACTAGTTTATGTATTTTCTCAATTTTAGCGTGTGATTTTTAGTTTCCATTTCCTTGTTGATTTGAGAATAGAATTTGAACTTGAAGTTATTATTTTTGTGTGAAACGAGATGTTTAATCTACTGTTTTGGTTTGAAAGCTTTGAAGCAAATAACAACTAAATTTTTAATTAATATAAATTACAACTTGCAAAATAAGTCTATCCTCTCACAAAGTACAAAAATCCTAATCTAATTCTACAATTAATCTAACATAAACACAACAAAAAACTAATCTAAGAAATGAAAATTATGCCGATCCACCCATAGGATTTGGTTTATCCAGGGGCTCGAGCAATTTGGAGATAGGAAATCATTCTTAGAGACCTAACAAGTTCAATATCCTCCTCTCCTTCAATGGTGGGTGTTTTCTCCATTGGTACAAGCAAAAGGAAAAGACAACAAAAAGGCTGAATACAGATAAAAAGAGTTGGTTGTATCTCTCTATAATGTTGTTTACAAAAACTTTGAAGCTGTTTCTATGGTGAGAAATGAATGAATTGGATGATTACGATAGCCTAGAAACTTTCATAAGGTTTGGGTATTTATTGGTAAGAAGCTTAAACCTAGTTGTGGATGAAGGTCTTCACAAAATCTGAGCTGTATGATAATGTTTCTGCAAAGCTTTGACCCCCAGAAATGGTTAAGAAATCAACATAAATAAATAAGTTAAATTTGGAGGGAATAACAAAAGCTGATCTAAAGATAACTCATCTAATGAGGTGCACCAACTTGAGTGAAAATGGCCAATTTTAAAATGTGCGTTTGCCTCTTTCCCAGCAATTCACACACCAAGGAGACCTGAAAGAAAATGGGTGAATTTGTAACTTATGGCTAAAAACAAATATTTTAAAGTAACAAAGAGTTTTGAATGCTTTGCGAACAACTTAAGCTGACTGAAAACAACACAAGGGAGGTCTTAAGAAGCTGACTAAGCACTTCCACAAAGGAAAAACCAATTAAAGGAGAGTTTTATTTAGTTCTAATGCCATGCAGGGTCATGAGCTGGGCCATCTGGTCATCATTGGACTACCATGTGTATCTGTCCATTTTAGGCACTTACATGATCACAAATAAATGCTCAATGGAAGCCAAGAAATAACAAAGAAGCAAGTGCAAGAACGACACCAACTAAAAACCATTTCCCCAATGATACTAGCAGTTGCAACCACAATGCTAAGGAGTGAGATCCCAAACTCAAGTCCTAGATAAAAAATATTTTCCCTTGTCTTCCTGACTGGTAAGGCACACCACCCTAGTGATTGGTCAGGCCTGTTGCAGTTTTCTAACCAGCCTCTAGATAGTTTTTCTCAAGGCCCATTGACAAATCAGATACTTGGAGCGAATTGAGGTTTACCCACAAAACAACACTTTATCCATCCTCTGCTTGAGTCTTCCTTTGAGTGCACTCACCACTGCTCCCCAGGATGAGATTTGAACCTCTTGGAAAATGATGCAGCACCTCAGCTCAGCAAAGATCAATTAAATATCAGTAGTGCAGAGGGGAAAGAAGCATTATACATAGCACAGTATACAGTAAAATATACAGCAACAACTTACATATACAGAAAGGAAAGGTTTCACATAAGTCACAATTCAGCTGATGTACGGCAAATCCATCCTCTATCCCTGAAAAACTAGATTATTGCATACCTTCAATTTAATATCCTACGGCTACCTCTACTCACAAGACACCGTCTCCTAATTGAACTCTAACTTCCTATTTTTAGCAGGTACTTAACTGTTGTTCCCTAAGTGGCTGAGCTGTTACAAACCATTACTAAACTTAGCAAGTTCAACTAGTTGTGCCTTTTATTCTGAGGAGTCGATTTGAATCAGAAAGCTTGCTTCCTTTGAGAAATTTCAAAAATGAACCCCCAATCTACTTCTAAAGTTTGGAAATTCAGTGGTCAAAAGGTACAAAATGAATTAATATCTCAGCTCTTCTTTTAATTTCTTCTTACCAATCTAAAACTTGATGCAACCCTCTACTAAATGGATCCTGATAATTGCTAGAAAAATTAATCTATGTTATCTTTTGATTTCCTTATCAATCTAAAACATGCTGCAACTCTATAGTCGCTGGATCTCATCTCCAATTATTCTATGAATGTTGGAAAAACAACGGAAATAACTAGCAAAATCACCACAAAAGTAATGTGGTTTGCGATAGGCAAAAGTTTCTCTGCTGTAACAGAATAACAGTGTCCAAAGCAATAGAGCAGAAAATCACAGAAAACAAAGAACAGTTCTCAAACTAAAAGCAGTGAAACTCACAATGACACAATTTTGCCTTCTATCAGTAATCTTGTGTGACTATGTTGACAGAGCTGATTGACAGCTCCTTTATTGGTCCCTTAACAAAATTATTTTGCTGGCCTGTTTCTCTTTATTTAATTGTTTTATGCTCACCACAGGTTTCAACATTTTTTGTCAAGATATAGATAGACTGCACCAGAAATCTCTTCAGTGACAAATTTTGACAATTTGCATGACATCCAAATTCTGCAAATACAAAAAATAGCAGCACTGCAAAGGTTTTGTGGCCAACCTGCAAAACTTAACATTACAGTCTGCTAACTTGCCAAGAAAATCAAAATTTGGTTCAACTATTTTCCAGGTAAATAAGCCATAGCATTCTTCTGAAGTGGAATGGAAGCCTGAAATAACAAACATATTCTCAAACACCCACCCAGTGACTTAGATTTGTCTTATCTCACTAAACAAACATGTCTCAATAAAAATTGAAGTGCCACATACCACACTAAAGCATCATAGCCAACATACTCCACTACCTATCAGTAAATTGTGGCAACCATCCATCTTCTCTTTCAGTTGGGCTCACAACATAGGATGCAGTTGCGGTGACTGGCACACCATTAATTCAGTTTAAATGGAGTACCATGGCTAAATATTCACTATACAAATAATAGCATGTATTTTAGAGTGTCAGGCAGGTCTCACGAATGTACTGTCTGATGCAAAACAATTAAAAAAAGGATATACTACGAAATGACAAGCATCCAGTACCTGTGGGGCACTAGAATTGGGTTTCTGTCTTGTTTCTACAAAATCGCTCTGCTGCTACTATAAAATAAATTCAAGCATCTGTTGTAAGTCAGGGTCCATTTCACTGTGTGTAATCTGCAATGTTTGAAATGCAAACCCATGTCTCTCACCATGCATGCACTTATGGAACATAGAAGCTTTCAAGTTGAGAGAAATTTCATTTTTATGCAGCAAAGTTTGTTTTCACTTAAGGGCATAAGTTTCCCACCAGAGCCAATTAATACCTCCTACAGCATGTTTTTATTGCATGCCTTGTTTATATTTCAGCCTACATGGTCCCTCAACAATCTGACAATTAGTCCTTGTTGAGTTCATCCCTAGCCATTGGAGTGGGTTAAAACCATCAGCATTAAGGGTTATAAACCTTACATTTCGATTGAGAGAGAGATTGAAATTGGATGCCATTTCCTAGATAGAGATATTTGTGCAGAATGGTTAAAACATGCCACAGAAGCAGGGTATTAGATTATGATTGCTGTTTGATGAAGTCGAGGATCATCTACCCAGTGAAGGGCTACAAACCCAAGCAGCTCCACACTGTCATGCCCCCGCCAAGTTAAGGAGATCGCAGCCTTAATGAAATAAATGATAAACAGCGATCCTAGTAAGAGGCCGATTAGGATTAAAAAGAATGTCATTAGCAAGTGATTCCAAAAAGGCATATAATTAAAATTAATAATAAATCAAAGTTTCGAGGCAGCACTTAATTATGAAGGAGTGTAACTCTTGCAAAGGCAATGGTTTGATGAAGAGGTGTGACTCTTTCAAGAAGGTATAAAAGGGAGATCATTTCTTGGGGAAGAGGTCATCCATTCAAGCATCATTCAAACAATCACTTGTCAATCCATCAAGAAATATCAATCAGCGAAAGCAATCAGCAATAATCTAGCAAATTCATCATGAAATCAGTTTTGAATTTGAGGAAGTGTCTTGCAAATAGAAAGGACGAAACCCTTCTAAGTTCACGAGAGGATAAAGACGAAAACCCTTATTGCTCTTATCAAGTTTATGAAAACCCAAATCTTGGTCAAGGAGGACAAAAACCCTCTAAGGTGGACTAAAAGTTGGAAGGATGAAAACTAGTTTTCCACATGGACACGTCCCCCCCAAAAAAGTCCGTGTTTCCTAGACGGGGACGTCTCAGAGACTTGGGGACTTGGAGGGGACATCCCCCCACCAACCCACCACCAACGCCACCATCCCACCACTAGTGTCGCTGTCTCCAAGACATCGCTAGGACTTTGAGGACTCTGGGGTGTCCTCAAGGCGTCTAGGGGAATCCTAGTTGTCTCCAAGATGTATAATTCTTATACTTATACATCTTTTTATAACTATTTTTTCAAGTACTATATGCATTTCAGCACCCTACCACCCCCCCGTTGCCGTCCCCCAGCCACCCCCAAACTTAGACCCCCCATCCCTGCGTCCCCGAAATGCGTCCCTTGCCATCCCCCCGTCCCCGTCCCCGAAACCCCGTGGAACACTGATGAAAACCCTTTCGTGCTCTTGGCAAGTTAAGATGAAAGCCCTTGATATTGCCACTGTTGAGTTAGGGATGAAAACCTCTAATTCAACAGATGTGTAAGTATTTCTGAAGAATTCATGACTGATTTCGAGAATTGTGCTATGATTTATTGATTCGAATATTATCATAAATTCTTAATTTTTGATAAAGCTACTATCATTTTGAGTAAATATTATTGTTTTAAGGCAAAAATCAAGAATATCCCAAAAAGGGACATTACATTGGTATTAGAGCATTGATGTTGCCAGCCTAAGGATCAAAAGAGTAGTATATGCAATTGAGCCAAAGAGCTCAAAGAGCCTTGGAAAGAGATAGGAGAAAACTAGAGGCAATAGCAACCTAGTTAAATATAATAAAATGAGTGATCATGAGGTAAATCAAGAAGATGAATTAAAGGCTTATATGGAGCGACAAGAAAAAAACAACATAATTGCTTCTCCAAACACTTCAAAACATGAACAATTCAATCAATGCTCTTAGGCCTACCCAAACCAACGGAAGAGATGTTAATTCAAACCATTATGGGAATAACAATAGGACTCCATTGAGATCGTCACCTAGAATAACACAACCTACATTCTTACCTAGAGAGGAAAAGTCACAGGAAGAAGAACCCAACATTGCAGCAAATGACCTTGATGAATACATTGAAGCATATTCAAGAATTGATCCTGACCTTAGCAGAAAAATTCCATTTAGAGAGTATTATGATGCAAGATCAAGAAATAGCTCATGAGGAGAAAGAAGGCAGCCCAACAAAGATTTACGACAAAGAGTAAGTAAGATGACTCTTCCCACTTTTGATGGTTTGGGGAAGGTCACTGCACGAGCAAGGATCCAAATACCAGACACCTATCTTTCTCTTAGCCCCATGATGGAAGATGAAGCTCTTAAATTTGTCATTCTTCAGAGGGAACAACACATGAATGGTGGCATCATAGTCTAATCACACAAGGCATCATCTAATTGTAACATACATTGACTTCATGCAAAGATTGACAAAAAAGTTTGATAGAAAGAACCCGGAGATGCATTATAAGGAATTAACACAACTAAGGCAACAGGATACCGTGGAAGAATATGTAACAAAATTCCAAAGAATCTCAATCATTGTGCCAAACATTACCAAAAATGACTCAAGTTTTTATTTATTGAAGAACTCTCTGAATCACTTAGGGGATTGGTTCGAGCTTTTGAACCATCATCTCTATAAGATGCTATTCGAAGGGCTTTAAATTTGGAAGACTCCACACCTAAAAACAAGACCTATCCCAAGAATATACCATTGGGGTCACATAAGCAACCCTCTTACAAGGATGATTGGCAACCAAGGGCATTACCTCCTCAATCCAACATGACAAAAGAAACCAAGAACAAGCTTTGAAAGAAGAATTTATGTTTTAATTGTAGAGAACAATGGAAATCGGGTCATCAATGTTCCAAGAAGGGACAAGTACGCCACATAGAAGCATTAACGGGTGAAGAATTGGAGGGAGAATTTGAACCTAAAAAGAAGAAAAGGAAACAAGATGAAGAAGAGTTTGCAAGTGGTACATTGGCCACACTTTCAAGGGCACCCAAGTATCACCCTTTTAGAATTTGTAGTGTTTTACAAGGTCAAAAGGTAATTGTCCTTGTTGATAGTAGTGCTACACATAGCTTCATTGATGAAGGTCCAGTGATGAGGATGAAATTAAAAGCTGAAAACTTTAAGGTTTCAAGGTAGTCATGGTGGACAAATTCACTACCCCTCGCACACAAAGAATTTAGAAACTAAGCATTACCTTGGGGAGACACAAAATAAGTGAAGATTTCTATGAGGTAAACATGGGCGATACAAATGTGGTTTTGGGCATTCAATTACATTCTTTAGGTAGATATTATCAATATTTTCAAATGATGGAACTATGTTTCCAACACAATGGCAAGGAAGTAATTATACAAGGTCTAACGGATGCATCTCCAAGGAACCATGTCATCCAAAAGGATGGAGAGAGCATTTAGACATGGGCAAGTAGATTGGGTGGCACAATGTATGATCCTTGATAGATCTTCACCCAAATAGGGGAAGACTACTCATAATCCAATCTATCTTAGACAAGCGTAGGGGGGTTTTCAACAATATTCCACCAAGATTACCTCCTAAGAGGGGTTTTGAGCACACCATTGAACTAGAAGAGGGAGATAAACCAGCCATTACCACACCTTACCACCATCCTGTTGACGGGTGTTTTATGACCACACGAACACAGAATAAAGTTTCCAACGGTCACTCTATCCTCTCTTGATCAAAATCTCCTGCATGCTAAGATTGTGAAAGATCATGCATTCAACTCCAAGGTTCCTTCATGCAATGGATGTAGACTCAGTTGGTTCGATGTGATTTGCTGGTATTTCAAGGGCACTTACACAATTGTTCACTAAAGAGAAAGGCACTTTCAAGATTCGGAAGATTTACCAATGAAGCTCAAGTTTCCTAAACTAACCAGAGAATGCTGAATTTGAATGGCTGCAGAGATTAAGAAAAAAGCTCTAATCTACCCTAGGCGCGGGACGTGGTGGTCAAATCTCACAAACTTCAACCAAGCTTTGCTTTGCCTCACCTCGGACAGCTTCCACAAAACCGGTGCAATCTTCAAAGGAGTGAACTAGAGATATTCAGATTACAAATTAACATGAAGACACCATCACGACAATGCATACCAACATGTAAATTATAACCAAAGTTAGGTCCAAACTATTTCAGTTGACCACACAAGGCGAACCCACCATCAATGAGCCCACTAGTGGTATGGACTAGCGAAGCTTGCTCAAATAAATCACCACATTCCACAATCATCTACTTGCATGAAATAAAATCTATTCTACTCTATCTAAGTTCTACTCTAAGATTCTACGCTAATTGGAAGGATGAAGAAACCTTGCTAGCTACCCACAATAAAAGATGAAATCACAAGCAATGACAACTCTTTTTATTATAGTAGTGTTCACAACAATCTCTTACAAAGCATTCAGTTGAAAACTTTCCTTCCTTTTTGTACAAATGAGGGGGGATGCCCCTTTTATAGTTGGCCCAGTCCAACGGACAGCTCAGATTCAATTACAATGAACGGCTCAGATTGAGCCACATAAGCCCTATTCAAGATTTTCCCTAAAAGCGACCACAAAGTGGAGGAGTGGGGTAATAAATGAGCACACAATGCCCACTCTCTCCCTTCACCACTATGAGCATTTAATGCCCAATATCATCTAGAAGGTCATCATCCAGGAAGGCGTTCCCATTCTCTTTCTCTCTGATTGCAAACTCGATGAATCTAGTCAATACTGCCTCAACCTCCTAAATTGAGATAGGTGGAATATGATTAAGCTGAAATTCAAGCACTGTGACCACCTGCCCCTGCTGAGTACAAGATTTTCCCCAAGCAACTAAGGCATCCTGAGTGCTCTAAATGATATTGGAGAAGGTCGAAATATTTTCAAAATCTACTTGGGCAAATGACCTTACACTTGAAAAGAAAGGCTCCAATCTGCTTTTAAGGCCATCCACAGTCACTTCCTCTGGAATCAGCCTTTTAGCAAATAATGCTTCAAGTGTGTTCAAGAGTCCCTCCTAAATATTTCCCATGGCCTTTCTAACTCTGGCTGATTCTACCTGAGCTGCATCGAAGAAGCCTCAACCTGTGACTGCTGAGGAATACCAACTGGGGAAGTCATATCTATCTCCTTCCTGAATCACTCCTCCTACCAGAGTCTGTATGGGCATATGCATTAAGGCGGTCAAGTGATAGACAGTTTTATCTTGATAAATGTGGGTTTCACTCCAAGTCAGATCAACATTACCCATGCGCGTCAGAATACTGGAGGCCTATTGAAAAGAATGGGTGAGATCCTCCATGAACTTTTCTGCCTTCGTGCCAACATTGCCAACCCACTTATCTGCTTCTTGAGCCATCTTCTTTAAATCTTCCAGGCCGCTGACTGATTCCCTCGGAAGCTCAGCTAGAAGATCAACTGCTGGATTTTCTTGCCCACACGGATGGGCTAAGTGTTGCACATAGCCAATCAACATCTTATGCTCTTTCTTCAATCTTTTATACTTCCCTTCTGTCCGAAGCAATCTATCCTTAAGAGCCTGATAGGAGCTATCACATTCTTCAATTATTTGAGCTCCTATAGGGCGGCCCAACTTCACAGTAGTCACCACATAATTTTCCGGGATCGCCTCATCTCGGTCACATTCTACCCTAGGAACAGCCACATGGAGTGTGCAAGAACCAAACTTATCTGTAGATATCTTCGAGAACTTTCTGGCCCTCTTCTTCTCTGGCAGTCCACTGATTCTGCTGAGTAATTCCTCCATTTCAATTGTCGGGTCAATCTCCTCAACAGGATCCCTTCTCATTCTTTCCCTAAGCCAATCAGGCACTGCCTACGGCGGGTCACAAATAATAAGTGGTTGTTCCTCTCTTGCTTCCTCTCCATGCACTTCTTCTCTAACAACATTCTTTTGGGGTTCATCAATTTCCATCTGCTGAGTATTTTCTCCTGAACCTTGAACCTCCTGCCCTGCAGTAGTCTCTTCCTCCAAAGCCGTCTCAATTAACTACTGGAAGCGGGTGTCTGTCTCTGTCTCCATTTCTTCTCCTTGTTGATTTTCCTTCCTAGGAGCATTGACACTTTGACTATCTAGCTCCCTGAGAGGTGGCTGGTTCACCTCCTAAAACTCTTGCTCCTCATTCAATTCATTCCTCTGGCTCGCAAACAATGAGACCTCCTGCACACTCGAAGAGCAAGTTTGTGATGCTGTGGATGATGCTTCCTCTATTCTTTGAGGCACCTGCTGAACCTACACTTCTCTCTACGGTTCTGAAGCTTGGGCGACCTGTTTCCTTTTTCTAGCTGTTGGCAGCCTTTGGTCACCCATCAAATTGTAAGTGAGGTGGACTAATCTTCTTTTAAGTCTATTCATGTTCCTTCCTACCCAATTTCTAGTGATTGCCAAAACCGGTATGCACAATGTATCTAAGTCTGTAATTTCCGATTCTGACCAATCAAGTAGTGGGACCATTGTGTTTCTTACTGTTTCATAGTCTGGTTGCATAAAATTTACGTCCTCATCTACCTGATCCAGAACTGGAACAACCTCACATTCTCTAATCATTTTTAAGGGTATTCTGGAAAACATTCTACTTCTAACCTCAGCATCATCCACCGCATTGGCCCAGAAGTCTTCAATGTGCACCTTGTGCCTATATTCCACACCCTGCACCATTCTGATATTGTTATAAGGATCGAAATCCTGCCTGTTGGTGTGGTATGAGAGGTGGAAAAATTGTAGCTCATCTTCAACTTCTTTGGTTGCTTGTAAGGAGGGACAAACCTCATTTGAATTTCCCATGATGATCAGGTAGTCCAATCCTCCTTTCTTCTTCCTTTTTTGAATTCTATCATAGGCAATGAGTTGCCTAGATATCTCTAACATCACCATTCTATCTGTGGGGTACCTTGGTAATCTATAAGGATATGGCGTGAACCCCTACAGCCTGATATAAGTGAACTTTGGAAATTAGATAAACCAACATCCATATCCCTCGATCAACTCCTGAGCTTCTTTTGATATCCTCTGTTGAGTCCTTCGCTGAAGAGTTCTGGCTATGTGCATTGTGAAGGCATCGTTCACCCTCTTGTAGCTAGTGGTGCTACTCAAGTGCAATTGTGGGCAAGCCTGGTAGATTTTGAATTGCTCGAGACCACACCCAATCGGCTCCTTATAAGTTATTCCCTTGTACTTAGTCATTTGAGCTAGCATGTAGATTACATATGAGCTCATGTAAAAAGTTTTAGTTCTCAGATTCCTGAACTGTTCATCCAGGTTATCACTTATCATTCTTGCCCAATCCACAAAGTCCTTCCCTCTCAGAACAATCCCGATGTAGAAGAACATCCATGGCTCAAAGATGTATGATTGAGGACTTCCATTCACTCGGCTATGCATCATTATTAGATCACAATACTCCTGCTTCACATCATCTAAAATAATTTGCTTGGGGAGCTTGGTGCGAGGAGGCCTAGGCTTTTGCATCCAAACATAATTTATCATTCCAGCGCAGCTCTCAAAAGTAGAGGCGTACATCCTTTCAGCCCTCTCCCTCGTTTTGTATACCATCCTATCGAAAGTGGGGATTCCAAACGCCTCTCCGATGGCCTCAAGTGTAAGATTGGCAAACAATTTGCCATAAAAGGAAACAATAGTCCTTCGCTCTGGCCTGTAGCAGTTGGCACATTCCAGGATTAACTCCGGACACTGGATAGCTGGTGGAAAACCAGCAGCAACATAAAGTCCACTCTTCATAATTTGATGTGCCGCGACTGATGGGGGATGGCCACCTATCCTGTACATCCAACCTTTGAGTGCTCCAAGATTGTACGAACCGAGATTCGTATCATTCAACTCTCCCAACTTTGATGTAAACTTGGATTCTAGAAGAAATGTTTTGCTCAACTTCTTTATCACCGCCTACCTAGATATATTGGCCCTACTTGACTCAACATTGGCAACCTTGCCTGCAGCTTTGTTGGCCTTTGCAGCTGCTCCTTTGCCTACTTCAGCCATCCTACAAAATAAAAGATAGGCATTAAAATTCAAACTTAGAAAATAAATAACCTCGAGATAGCCAAAATGTGGAGCAAACTTCGAAAATATGGAGCTTTAGCATAAAAATAAAAAATTGAACCCCAAACCTCAACACTTTTTCCAGCAGTATGAATATTACTTCTGGCACTTAAAATTTTCACCCTTAGCACCTAGCTTGCTGATTTGACTTGCTCACTTCAACAGCTTCACTTCAACATTTTCTCCTCACCCTCAGAGCCACAACTTCGTACTTGTAAATAGTGAGAAGAAATGAAAACTTCATGGCTTAAATAATTGTGTCAAAGAATATTTCTAATTCGTAAGGGAGTCTATTTTAGCAAATTCATTAAATTTCTCTTCTCCACTACTTGGCAATTTCATTTTGGAGAGGTGATGGGCAAGTTGTCACCAAAGCGGGTCTCATTCGTCATAAACTTTTCCTTTGTTGAAGACTCTTTCCCTTGCAAAGTTTGAATTTTCCCCCTTTAGCTCCTTGTAACATTTCGTTATTTCAAATATTCATGGAGAATCATTTAACTCATTAAAATTTTCCACCTTAGAATATTTTCCTATTGTGCCTTAGGCACATTTAGCATCTTATGTGTTCATTTCAACTCATTCCCTTGGAATTTTTTACATTGTCGTGTTCATCTTTGGGCGCACTTGATCTCCATACCTAGGGCGCATTTGAGGGGTTGTTGTTTCATTTGCATTGCCTTAGGAAATTTTTCCCCCTTGTGCATCTTGCCTTAGGCGCATCTTATACTCCTACTTGGGCGCATTTACCATCATGTCTTAGGCGTTTTTCTATCATGCCTTAGACGTTTTCATCCACCTTGTGTTGGGCGCATTGAGACCCTTTTGCTTTGATGCTTAGGCGCATTTCACCACCTCCTTCTAGGGCACATTTGAGGGGTCATGTCCTCGTTCGTGCCTTAGAATAATTTCAATCCATCATACTACCTCCTTGGGCGCATTTGAGGGGTCTTGCTATCAGTATCATGCCTTAGACAAATTTTCACTATGTCCTTGAGTTGAGCGCATTTGAGCCTGAGTGCTAGGCGCATTTCACCTCTCTTAGGCGCATTTCACCTCTTGTGTTGGGCGCATTTTGAGAGGTGTCTTAGGGAATTTCCATGCCTTAGAAACTTTTCATATTACCTCATTCATCTTGGGGCTCATTTAGACCCCCTTGGTCTAGGCGCATTTGAGACCTTTTGTGTGCTTTTTATCTTCAATGCCTTAGGCACATTTTGACTCCTCCCCTAGGGTGCATTTGAGTGTGGTTCATTCAATTTCCCCATACTTAGAACATTTTTCAAACATCAAACTTCCTTGTGGGCGCATTCGAGATGTGTGTGTTTGATCTTGAGGAGTGTTAGACTTACAAAATTTCCATGCCTCCATTACAAGTGCATTTTTAATACTTAGGTAATTTTCAACCTGCTCATCCTTACTTCCTATTTTTAGTAACTTCTGAAGTTTGTGATTTTCATGAATTTTCAACTCCTCAAGACTTGATATTCGCTCAACGTGGTCCTCATGGCCTGACTAACCTATTCACACTTGCCTTTTACACTCACCTACTATTTTAGGCCCTGTTCTGGAAGTGACTTACTAAAAATAGTAAGTGTGCGGATCGTGCGATACACTTGTTTTCAATTTTTCTTGAGTTTTGCCCTTCATTTTAGGCATAAAAGTAGGAAACCCTAATTTCATCACATGTGCTTCTATTGACCTCCGTTTGACACCATTTATGTTACGTATTGCTCTACTTTGGAAACTAAAGACCTTGGAACTACTCGAGTGACATCATACTTGCTAGAAGTGGACCTGCTAAAAATAGTAAGTTCTCGGAATTTGTTCAAATTTTGCACACAAGTCCTCTAAAAGGGTTTAAACTTAGTGATGTGGTTGAAATTTCCAAAACCCTAGGGAAAAGGTCCCAAATGGAGTACTTACTAAAAATAGTAAGCTGTCAGAATTCAGTGAAATTTTAATGGGAATCCACTTGAAGTCTCCTGATTGTTGTGCCAAGCTCAGATTTCAATTCGCTTACTCAATTTGACCTCAAACTAAGCCTGAAGAATGAAAACCCTAATCCGACAAAACGCACTCCAGACTTAGCCAAAATTCCAAGTTGGGCCCAAAGATGGGTACATCCCCGAAAAGACATAAGGAACTAGAAGAGACTGCCGCAAAACCACCCAAAACCAAAGCCAAAAGACCCGAATGGAGCAAAAATTAGGGGGTCCCCATTTTGAATGGGGTCATGTGTGAAAAGGTCACAACACATCCAAAGAGATATAAGGAAGAAATTGAGAAGACAATTAAGGAATTAATTGAGATAGGGTATATACAACCTAGCTCTAGTCCTTTTGCTTCTTTCGTAGTTCTGGTAAAAAATAAACATTAGTGTGGGTGAAAAAAAGATCAAGGCAATAGTAGATTGGCCTCAACCAAAGACTAACAGATTTAAGGGGATTTTTTGGACTCTATAGTTATTATAGAAGGTTTGTTAAAGGATTTTCAAGGCTAACTGCCCCATTAACAGACTTGACTAAGAAAGGGGCTTTTTCATGGAATGAGAAGGCCCAAAGAGCTTTTGACAAGCTCAAAAAAAATTAATGAGCTCTTGTTTGGTATTAGCCATTCCAAATTTCTCTCTTCCATTTGAGTTAGAAAGTGACGCTTCAAGAGAAGGTATTGGAGCCATATTAATGCAAAATAAACATCCAATAGATTTTGAGAGTCCCAAGCTTAAGGAAACGGAAAGGAATTATTCTATTTATGACAAAGAAATGTTGGCAATTATGTTGGTTGTCATGCCCCCGAAATTACAACACTAAAAACCCTAACGTTGAAATACAAATGAATAAATAAAATCAATAACAATATAAATATAAGTATCAGCAATTTAATATTATTATAATTATAATTATCATAAGATAATATTATAATTATAATTACCAAATATAACAAAATAAATTGATATTATTATAATGTCATGCCCCCCACAGACTGCAACTCTCAACAAGCAAATAAATAAATAAAATAAATAGCAAACTTAGCTATTACAAAATCAGCCGACCTCCCCATATAAACACTGCCAAAGAGGAAATATCTGTGTTTGTTAACATAATTATAAACTCAGCCTGGCTGACTTCTTTTGATATTAAAATAAATAAATAACCATTAATACCTATTGCTGACTGAACCTAAGATGAAAAGAAAGATATCATTAATCTTGATCGCCTAAGTATAAATAAGGAGCAGCGATTTTCATCGAGGGACAGGGATTAAGGTTGATACAGCAATCCCCTAAATGATAAAAAGGAGCGCTCAGTTTAGGCAGTAATTAATAAATAAATAAATACTTTAAGTGCAGCGATCAAGGTAATCAAAGAGTCGTACCTTTCCAAGAGGTACCTCCTTGCTAAGAGATGCATCATTTCACTTAGACAAGGAGATATATAAGGAAAAACCAAATCACTTGGAGGGAATCATGCAAGAATAAATAAGAAAGCTGGAACAATATAATATAGTCAGATTTAAGGACAAATATATGAACAGCAAATGAGAATAGAAATACGAGGAGTAACTCCTGAGTATAGCAGCAAATAAATTATACTCAAACTTGGAAGAAGAGATACGTGGGAAGATGGATATATACACAGCAAGGAAAATATGCAAAACCAGATATATATACAGATCTTGAAGTAAATAACAGGTTTGAAAAGAGATATTATAATTATCAATATATATATATATATACAAAGGTAATTAGATTAATTAATAATAGTTATAGATATATATATTTATATGAATTATATTCAATTATGCAAAAATGATGCTTGCAGCAATTATTGAGCCTTATAAGTTGTTATGTTAATATGAATAATCGATTCTTATACATTTGATTTACACTAACAATATCTTCTGAATATTAAGAACAGATCAATTGAAGAAGAGGAATATTTAGACCAGCGAACATCTACAGGGATAAATTAATAAAAAGGAAATAGAGGTCTTCACCCTCTAAATTGGTAATAATTGATAAATTGGCATGTACATAGCAGTCTGATTTCTTGAATCAGTGGTATGAAATCTGATTTACAATAATGTAGTTGTAGCAGAATTTAATATAAGTGATTGTGGTTGTTTGATTAGATGTTCAAGGTATTAATGATGCATTGCTGTTATGACTACTTCCTTATATCAGTAAATATGATTAATATTTGTTTTTCATATGCCTTGAATGTTTTAGTCATGATAGAGGAGACTGAGATTACAAGAGGGGAACGGTGATGGGGCACTCTTCTAGGTACGCCACCTCGAGATGGAGGACCAAGTAGTCCCGACATGGGGGACCAAGTAGTCCAGAGATGGGGACTAGGTAGTCCCAAGGAGGCCAAGGGGGTACCAAGGGTACTGCACTTTGGGCTTAGGAGAGATGGGCATTTTAGGGCACCTAATCTCACCCCTCTATCACGGTGAATCAGCACAAGAGGTCAAATCATAGAGAGAGGGAAATCGTTGGCAAGATGAGGGAATAATGGAAAGGGGACACCTCACTAGGTAGACCACCTCATATGGATGGCATGGGCCACATGAGGCCAAGAGGGATAGTATATCCACTCTTGGGCCTAGGCTAGAGGATCCTAGGCACCCCATCAAGTCACGTTCTCCCATGCTCTCCTATGGTTGATCCCTCCAAGGATATTAAAATGTTTTGTGATTGAATTAATAATTCGGCCATGAGTTTACTAATATTTAATTATGATAATCTGCTAATTAGTATTATTGTGGTAAATGGTTATAATCTGCTAATCAGTGTAATTGTGGTAAATGGTTTCTAATCTGTTGTAGGGCTTCAATTAGGTGAAAGGTACTCTCTAACCCATTTGTTTATTTGGAAATTGAGGAATTAGGGCAAATTTAGGGCATTCCCAATTAGGGGACATTACAAGTGGTATCAAAGCATGTTCCTGCCAACCTACAGGAAATACCTACTTTAACCGCCATTCAATTAGAATTAACTATTCAGCCTTCTTCTTAAGTAGGCCAATAATGCATTTCTATATGCGTGTGCTTTTCATGCATATACTTCATGACTTACATGTATTCATGTGTATACCTTGCGACTTATGACTTACATGTATTCAAGTGTATACTTTACAACTTACATGAATTCATGTGAACACTTTGTGACTTACGTTTATTCATGCGACTTATGCAAATTCATGTGTATACTTTGCAACTTACGTGTATCTATACTTTGTGACTTACGTGTATTCGTATGTATACTTCATGACTTACGTGTATTCATAACAATACTCAGTGACTTACGTGTATCCAATTCTATACTTTGTGACTTACATATATTCATGTGTATACTCTGTGGCTTTGTGTATTCATGTGTATACCTTGTGACTTTGTCTATTCATGTGTATACTTTGTGACCTACATGCATTCATGCGACTATGTGTATACCTTGCATATACTTTGTGACTTCAAGTGTATACTTTACAAATTACATACTTTGTGATTGGCGTGTAGTCATGAGTATACGTGTATTCATGCGACTTACGTGTATCTATGTGTATACTTCATGTATTACATGTGTTCGTGTGTAGGCTTCATGCTTCCTATGTATACTTCATGTATCACGTGTATTCACGTGCATGCTTCATGTTTTTGGTGTATATTTAGTGTATTACATGTATGCTTCATGCTTCATGTGTATACTTCATGTATTACGTATTCACGTGTATGCTTCATGCTTCGTGTCTTATGTGTATTTATACATATACTTTGTTAATGTTCTAGCAGCGTTGGGCTGCTTCTTCTAGATCCAATTGAGGCAATTCAAATATAGCCATCAGCTATTTGAATTATATTTATGATATTCTTTTATCTTGGCCGACATGAGACATTTGAAGAGACACGTCTTTCATTAAATATCATTTAATGTTTGTTTATTTTGAAAAGTCGTCACTCTCCATCAAGGCCGACATCTCTTGGTGAAACGCAATTTCAAGAGGCACGAGTTATTATGAAGCCGACTTATCGCTTATTGAATGTGTCTCTATGTAAGGTCGTCCTTTCCTTTGCTGGCCGACTTGTATTGAAGGATGGCATCTCCTCATAATGTATTTATATTGATCGGTCTTCTCATTGTCAAGACATATTCATCAAGTTAAGTTCGATATCATTCTGAGTGTACAAGCTCTCTTAAGGCAGTTCGTGTTTTTTCATTGAAGAAGGAGTTCGTCATCTTGCTGGCTGTGTTCACCATTAGTTTGTCTCAATCTGTTGCATCAGATTGTTGTGCATGTGATAGGCTCTCATATTGGCCTCAATTGTAAAAGGAGACTTCATTGTTGATTCAATATATAAGTGATATATTGTTGCTGGGTTTTTCTCCCTCAAGTGGAGGGTTTTCCCAGGGTATCTGCTGTGTTATTGTCTGATTTTGAATTAATTTTTCTGTGCATTAAATCTGATCACTAAATTTAACATACTTCGTGAATTGCATATATCTAAGTGTTTACTTCATGTCGGATGTGTCTTCAACAAGATTACTCCATGTCTGTTTAGGATTACTTTATGCTAAAAAAATTATGAAAATGTTAAGAACTTGTCTGTCAAAAGGCTCCTTGAGTTAAGAGCATTAACAAATTAACTTATCTAAAATTGAATTATTATTAGCATCCAAATGCAATAATGAAGAGTTGTAACTATTGAAGTGAAGAGTTATGACCCCCTCAACTCGTAACAAAACCATTAATAAGAAATAAATCTATCAATCAACTTGAAAGTAAACTTAATAAAGTATTATACTCAAAAGGCAGTCATGAAGGGTGGTGACTCATTTTGTGAAGGGTGGTGACTCATTTATTGTGAGGGTGATGACTCCTTTAAGAAATGGACATAAAGGAATAAATCTCTCCAATGGATCCACCTCACCACCTACGTAGGCCAAGAGAGCTAACCCCAAAATCAAGATTGAACCAAGTATTTGCCACTATACCTTCTTATGAACATTAAACCGTCAAACTCATAACATTTTCAATTGTGTTAAGATACAGCCATCACACAAACAATTAAGACTCAGCGAATGTATTCCTATGATAAAAGGGTGTCCATTTCATGATAAGCATTACAACAGGGTGTGCTTGTACCGCTAGACACAGCATAGTTATTCCATGTATGGCTTCTTTTGCAACTAGGGAAAAGAGAATTATTTTACTAAGGCAGATAATATCACTTATAGTACATCACCATAATGTTCCTTGCTTTGCACCTTGGAAGAAGGGGAAAGAAGACCAACATTAAACATCACTAAGATCATAGGTGTCTGTCATACTTCTAGTCCGCATCTTAATATGTAGGAAAATTGCCTTTTGCACATTCCCCAACACTCCAAGTCCTTGAAATCTCTTAGATTGCCAAAAAGACTCCAAACCTCTTTATTAACAAACATAACTAGATATCTAGGCAATCATCGATGCCAATACAATATTTTCAAGCAAAGGTAATGAAGGCAACTCAATTCTTAGGGAGCACATTGGTTCTATTAATTTGGAACAAATGCACAATCAAATCCATAACACATATGATCTATCCCACATTCATAGAAACAATGGCAGTGCATGGATCAACCTTGTAACATACAAAGCTGATCCGGTTCACTTTTATATGTAATATCTAGAATAAATCACTTCATCCAAGAGTCTTCATCTCCTAAGTCCTTTCCTTGATCAAAGTAATTCTACGTTCATGATAAAAGATCAAGGATATCAATATTAAGATACCAATCAAGTTAAACCTGAAGTCGCTACATAAGTTAAGGGCCCATAACCCACAAATCCCAAGATCATTCTTACCTCAAACTTGGTTTAAATGCCTAGGTGAAATGAAGTATACTCTATCTAAGGGAAATTGTCATTTGATTGTTTAAAAGAAAGGATACAACATGTAATAAAGAACACCTAGATCTTTTCCCTCAAATGTGAAATTGGCTTTGCACAAAGGATCTTAATATTCATCACACTCCTATAATCCATCATGACAAAGGATGCAATATTTTTCTAACATCTTGGATTTCAACAAGATTGATTTGGGATCTTTGTAAATTCAGGGACACCTAGATTGTGATTGCTTGAGGACAAGCAATTTTTGGGAAGGGCAGACTGTCATGCCCCTGAAATTACGACACTAAAAATCCTAACGTTGAAATACAAATGAATAACAATATAAATATCAGAAAATATAAATATAAGTATCAGCAGTTTAATATTATTATAATTATAATTATCATAAGATAATATTATAATTATAATCACCAAATATAGCAAAATAAATTGATATTATTATAATATCATGTCCCCCGCAGACTGCAACACTCAACAAGCAAATAAATAAAATAAAATAAATAGCAAAATTAGCTATTACAAAATCAGCCGACCTCCCCATATAAATGTTGCCAAAGAGGAAATATCTATGCTTGTTAACATAATTATAAATTCAGCCTGGCCAACTTCCTTTGATATTAAAAGTAACCATTAATACCTATTGCTGACTACAACTAAGATGAAAAGAAAGATATTATTAATCTTGATCGCCTAACTATAAATAAGGAGCAGTGATTTTCATCGAAGGATAGGGATTAAGGTTGATACAGTGATCCTATAAATAATAAAAAGGAGCGCTCAGTTTAGGCAGTAATCAATAAATAAATAAATACTTTAAGTGCAGCGATCAAGGTAATCAAAGAGTCATACCTTTCCAAGAGGTACCTCCTTGCTAAGAGATGCATCATTTCACTTAGACAAGGAGATATATAAGGAAAAACCAAATCACTTGGAGGGAATCATGGAAGAATAAATAAGAAAGCAAGCTGGAACAATATAACATAGTCAGATTTTAAGGACAAATATATGAACAGCAAATGAGAATAGAAATACAAGTGACTCCTGAGTATAGCAGCAAATACATTATAGTCAGATTTGGAAGAAGAGATACACGGGATGATGGATATATACACAGCATGTGATGTCCCCGTTTTTGAAGCCAGAATAACTTTGGAAAATAATTGATTAAATATTTAATAAGTCTTTATTTTGCTTATTAATTATATTAATTAATATTATATTTTGAATAAAGATTTTAATAATTATGAATAAAGCTTTAATAAGTCAGTTGAAACAACTGATTTTGGCGAAGTTATATGGGCAGTGAGGATGGACAAAAGATTAGAACGAGAAGAATGAAAATATTGGATCATTTGTATCGGACAATCTAAGAACGTAGCCTCTTAGGATGTATGTGCCATGAATGGACGAAAACCCAAGCATGGACGTTTGAGGAAACTTGGTGTTGATTCGGTGAGTTTGGTGCAAACGGAGCATGGAGTTGGTATTCATCGAATTTAATCTTCACACCTGTGGATATATGTCGTGTGAACATCTCGGCTTTCATTCTGTATAAATGGGACTGTTGTAGGCAACAGTAGCAAGGGAATCGAGAGTCTTTTGCAAAGGCGAGAGTCAACAGCCTTGGAAGATTCATGGAATCCCGATATCAGGATTGCCAAGCCTTTTCATTGAGAGAGGCCAACAGTAATAATTCCCAGCAAGTGTCATTCTCATGTTCTTACAACATCGGATGCACCGTGGAGATCTCACAATTTGCATATGTCTTTGTCGATGATGTTTGTTGATCACAATAGAGGAACAGGAATATTGCCAATGATCATATAGACGCTGGAATCATACGGGAAATCCGATGATGGGATTACCATTCTGTGGGATAAAGTATTGAATAAATGCACAGACTCAGGAGGGTGTTTTACTGGCAGTTATACCTTCAAACGTGTTGTACCCCAAAATTAAAATTTTTGTTACACTTAGACATTTTGAAGAAATGAGTAAAAGTCTTGTTAAATCAATCAAAAAGGTCAGAATTTGGGTGTGCGCGTCTTGCATGAGGGGTTAAAACACAAAATTTTCAAATTCTGACGATCTGGGTCTGCTAAGAATAGCTTAACCTACAAAACCCAAATCTCAGTTTTTCATCCCTTAAATTTAGGAAAACTGCTATTTTTAGAAATTTTCTCGAAATAGTAACGTTTTCTGGGTTTTTCTGGGTTTCTTTCAAAACGGATACCGGCAAAATTTTCTAAAAATAGAAAGTTGGTCCGACAGGGTCCAAACTGATTTTGATTGGCTCAAAATACGTCCATATTAGGCTGGTGCAGTCAGAATCTTAAAAAGATCAGTTTTGCCCTACTGGGTCTATTCTGCTTTTTCAAAAGCATATCTAGAGCTCCGAGGTCATCAATGGAGGTCAGCCGGCTGTCAGGCGACAGTTTTAGCGTTCAAACTTTCAACAGAAGATGAAATGATAAACATGCACGAAGAACGAGGGAGAAGATGAAAAATGATGAAAATTTTCTAACACTGCTGAGTTTGGGCGCCCCTGTTGAAGAAAGGCGCCCACCTTTTTGGGGCATCATATGATAAAATTAGGGTTTCAAGCCTCCAATCAAACTTCCTCACTTTTCTATCAGCTTCACAGTGAATTCAGTGGTGCAGTTATCAGATTACTCAGTCATCCGGAATTCAGCGTCAAACAGGGGTATCCAAACTAAAGACAACGTGAAGAATTTAAAAAAATATCAAAATTTGACTAAGTGTTGGCAAAGTGGGCGCCCCCAATGAAGAAAGGCGCCCAAGTTTTTAGGGCATCTAATAGATGAATTTGCAAACAAGTATCTAACGAGATCTCTGTTGTACCCCAAAATTAAAATTTTTGTTACACTTAGATATTTTGAAGAAATGAGTAAAAGTCTTGTTAAATCAGTCAAAAAGGTCAAAATTTGGGTGTGTATGTCTTGCATGAGGGATTAAAACACAAAATTTTCAAAATCCGACAATCTGGGTTTTCTCATAGCAGCTTAACCTACAAAACCCAGATCTCAGTTTTTCATCCCTAAATTTTAGGAAAACTGCTATTTTTAGAAATTTTCTCGAAATAGTAACGTTTTTCTGGGTTTTTTTGGGTTTCTTTGGAAATGGATATTGGCAAAACTTTCTAAAAATAGAAAGTTTATCCGCCAGGGTCCAAACTGATTTTGATTGGCTCAAAATACTTCCATATCAAGCTGGTGCAGTCAGAATCTCAAAATAATCAGTTTTGCCCTAGTGGGTCTATTCCACTTTTTCAGAAGCATATTTGGAGCTCCGAAGTCATTAATGGAGATCATTCCGCTGCCAGGTGTCAGATTCAACATTCAGAGCATTCGACAGAAGGCTAGTTCATGAGCTTGCACGAAGAACAGGGAAGAAAAAATTTAAAATGGTGAAAATTTTCTAACACTGCTAGACTTGGGCGCCCCAGGAAAGAAAAGGCGCCCATCTTTTTGGGGCATCAGATGTTGAAATTAGGGTTTGTGCCTCCAATCAAAGTTGCTCAGTTCTCTGTCAGCTCTGCGACGAGTTCAACGGTGCAGTCATTAGACAATCCAATCATCCAGAATTCAGCATTGAACGGGGGTATCCACACTGACGTCAGAACAAGAGAAAATGAAAATTATCAGAATTTGACTAAGTCTGGATAAAGTGGGCGCCCCTGGTGAAGAAGGGCGCCCAGCTTTTTAAGGCACCTAACTCAGCAATTAGGGTTTGCAAATGTGCCCATCCTCTTCAGTGTTCAGCCAGCTTCGACGTGCCTGTCTCCGTCAGATCATCCGACTGGGCGTCTTCTGACAAATTCAGATCAACAAGGAACATACAGAATGCAAGTTTCAAACTCTTAAGAAAGTCAAAAGAAAAATAATCTAAGTCTGGAGAAAGTGGGCGCCCCTGGTGAAGAAGGGTGCCCAAGTTTTTAGGGGGTCTATCAGACGAATTTGCAGATGAATGTCTAAAATGATTTCTTCACAGTTGATCTAGCTTTCAAACGAGATACTCAGCACGCCTATCGGAGGTCGTAGTCACCAGATACAAAGCGCCGAACAGGGAGTCTGACGAGAGCTTAGAACAAAGATCCAGAAGCAAAACACAAAAAATGAAAAATGAACTAAGTGTTGGTAAAGTGGGCGCCCCCAGTCAAAATGGGCGCCCAAACTTTTGAAGGGTTAAAATTCACTTTTTGGCAAAATCTCTTCCAGAAGACCCCTCCTTATTTTCCGTCAGCTTCGCGATGAGCTCAATCGGCAATCGATCCGACGCCTGGAACACCAGATTCGATGAGATCATCTGTAGAAGAAGTGTCAATGAAGAAACTGAAGATCAGAAAAATGGCTAACACTGTGAAAGTTCGGAGCCCCTAGAAGGAAAAGGCTCCCATGAATTCGGAGGTCAAGATCAAGTTTTTCGCCAGAGGTGCCTCCAAAACATCCTTCTTAGAATCAGTCAGGCTCCACCGTGAAACTTTCAGCTCGCCTGTCGGATCATTATGTAAACAGGAAATCAGAGGTGAAGTTCAGGGTCAAAATGAAGTAGGCGCCCCTGGTGAAGAAGGGCGCCCAACTTCTCATGCCTTAGAAAAAATTTTCATAGATTTTCAAAATTTTCAAGATTGCAAGAGAAGAAAGAGGTGTCCAAGTTCAATGAAGCTGAGATTTAGGGTTTTGGAAATAAAAGCAAAAGAAAGCAAAGCAAAAACAAAACCCTAAGTCTATTTAACATCTTTCTTTTATGTTATTTTCATTATTTTTGCAAGTAGCCTTCAAGGGAGAAAGTTGGAGCAGCAAGTTTGAAGAAATTTTTCAAGATTCAAGAACATAGCTTGCTGGTTTTTCATCAAAATTTTCAGACCAGCAACTTAAACCCTTGCTTTTTCAAGTTTTTTTCATCCAGAAGATCAAACTTTTCAAAGGGAAGGCCAAGGTTTCCAGTTTTCAATCATCTGGGTCTTTTCTCTTCAATCTTCTGAAGGAAATTTTCAAGAACTTCATCAAGTTGCAGCAGCTGCTTTTATTTTGCATGTCAATGAAATCCTCAGTGCATTCAGTTTTCAACCATCTGGGTCCTCTCAAATCAGTCTTCTGGAGAAAACCCATAACACAGCTTTTTTTCAAGAAAATTTCAAAACCTAGGGTTGGCTGCTTTTTCGATCAGCCATCAGTGTTTTTCATATCTGATCAACTAGGTCCATTTCTAATTGTATTCTGAACAAAACCCAGGTGCCATCTTTTTCGGTGAAAAATTGAAGAAATTAGGGTTTGCTGCTTTTCCAGTCAAAATTCAAGATTTTCAAAACGGACGATCTAGGTTGTCTTGCAATGAAGTTTTAAGCAAAACCCATATCTCAGAAAAAATTCCAAAAATTTGTCTGTTTGAAGACGGAAAACCAGCATTCTTAAAATAAAAATTGCTCAAAACTTGTTAGAGCATAGGCGAGTTTACAGTCATTCTTCAAGGTTTTCAAAATGGAGTACACTCCCCTCGAGTTTATGACCAAATCAGCACTATGTTAAAACTTCATCATCTCAGCTGAGGAACAAGAGAAGGTGTGATATGAGAAAGAGGAAAGGTATCGGAAAAGAGTGTTGCAATACTCTTCAGTTGGAAATCGAGATAAGAGACAGAAGCATAAAGTTGCAGAGCCGCCAAGTTATCAATTACTGAGTCATCTTTTCGGGCAGCGATGTTTTTCAAGAATAGAACTCATAAAGCGACTAAAGAAGTGAAAGATTCTCTAAGTTTGGTCACAGAGGACAAAGAGATCTTGAAGAATCAAAATATTGCCTTAAGACAGTATCAATGCACCTGACCAGGACCTTGTTTCCTATTTTCTAGCGGATGTGATCGAGCTTTAAAGCAGCTTTCTTCTAGAAGCTTTCTTTCCCGCTTTCTTTCTATTCTTGGAATGATCCTTATCCATTCTTTGAGGATAGAAAGAGGATAAGATGTAATAGTTGGCGTTTCCCGCTCATTTAGTTTTTTTTAACGGTTATTGTGTTAGCAAATTGCGAGCCTGCATTGCAGCAAGTTGTTATTCAGTTTCAGTTCACTTTGTTGGAACCATGCTAGTGATAACAAAACGCTGAGCCTATTTTGCCTTCTATTTGTTATTCAAGTGTCGTTCAATTGTGTTGTGATAGCAAATTGTTGAGCCTCTTTAGCCAACAAGGAGTTAGTGTGATTGCTGTTTCTATTGTGTAAGAATAAGACTGCAAGCCTCTTTAGCTGCAATTTCTTATTCCAAGCATGTTAGAAGTGAGTTTTGTTCTAGAAGTTCAAGTAATAAAATCATGAGCCTCCTTTGCCTTGATATAAAATCTCTGATTTCCGTTATTGGTGTTTTACTTTTATGATCTTGATTTCAACTTACATTGAAGTGTGTAGATGTTCGTTGAGAAAGAGTTTATCGAAGTATTTTGTCAGAAAATCTACCTTGTTCATTTCTAGTTTCTCTTGCTCTGCTTATTACTTGAAAAATAAGAAACGTCTTTAGTTTAAGTTAGTCGTAGTTGAAGTTCTTAAATCAGAAAATCTCAGTTGCGGCGTTTGTGTTTTATAAACCTTGTGCTCTAGCTGATCAAAAAGATAGGCAACTTAGTTTTAGTTTACTTTTTTGAATACCATCAGCAAGAGGGAGCTTCCCCTCCTAATTTGAAGAGCAGTTTATCTGTGCATAGCTGTCCGTTTCAAATACGCATTCCAGAGGTGCGAATTTAAACGCCAACAATCTCTTCACAATTGATCCAGCTTTCAAACGAGATATCCAGCACTTCAATCAGAGTTCGCAGTCACCAGATACGAGGAGCTGAAACTAAGGTTCGACGAAGGCTGAGAACGAAGTTTCGGAAGCAAACACAGAAAGATCAAAAATAAACTAAGTCTAGTGGACATGGGCGCCCCTAGCCAAGATGGGCGCCCAAACTTTTGAGGCCCTAAAATCCACTTTTTGGCAAAAATCTTTCCAAAAGACCCCTTCTCATTCCTCGATAGCTCCACGATGAGCCCAACTGGCAGTCGATCTGATGCCCGGAGCTCCAGATTCGATGAGATCGTCTGTAGAAGAGGATTTAATGAAGAAATTTGAAGATCATGAAAATGGCTATCTCTGGGTGAAATGGGCACCCCTGGAAGGAAAAGGCTCCTATGAATTCGGAAGTCAAGATGAAGTCTTTCACCAGAGATGCCTCCAGAACATCTTTCTTAGAATTAGTCAAACTCTGCCGTGAAACCTTCAGCTCGCCTGTCGGGTCAATCTGTCAATGGGGAATCAGAAGCGAAGTAGCATGTCAAAATGAAGGAAAGTTGAAAATGTTAAAATTTTGACTAACACTGGAAGAAGTGGGCGCCCCTGTTGAAGAAGGGCGCCCAAATGTTCATGCCTTAGAATATTTTTCGAAGTTTTCAAAAGGTTTCAAAATTGCAAGAGGAGAATGGCGTCCAAGTTCAAAGAGACTGAATTTTAGGGTTTTGGAAATAAAAGCAAAGAAACCAAAACCTAATCCAAAGCCCTAGAGTCTATTTAACATCATTCTTTCATGGTTTTTTTCATTATTTTTGCAGGTAGCCTTCAAAGGAGAAAGTTGGAGCAGCAAGTTTGAAGAGTTTTTGTGATTCAAGAATCCATCTTTGCTGGTTTTACATCAGAATTTTCAGACCAGCAAGCATAAACCCTTGCTTTTTCAAGCTTTTTGTTCCAGAAGATCGAATTTTTCAAGCAGAAGGCCAAGGCTTTCTTTTCTTCTGTCATCTGGGTCTTTTTGCCTTAATCTTCTGAAGAATTTTTCAAGATCTTCATCAAGTTGCAGCAAGTGCTTTTATTTTGCATGTCAGTGAAAACCTCAGTGCATTCAAATTTCAACCATCTGGGTCCTTTCCAATCAGTCTTCTGAACAAAACCCATATCGCAGCTTTTTTTAAGAAAATTTCAAAACCTAGGGTTGGCTGCTTTTTCGATCAAACGTCGGGGTTTTGCAAATCTAATCAACGGTCCATTTCTAATCTTGTTCTAACAAAACCCAGCCAACTTTTTTGGGAAAAATTGAAGAAATTAGGGTTTGCTGCTTTTTCGGCAAAATTCAAAATTTTCAAAAGCGGACGATCTGGGTTGTCTTGCAACGAAATTCGAAGCAAAACCCATATCTCAGAAAAATTTCTCAAAAATTTGTCCGTTGGAGCACAAAAATCAGCATTCTAAAAATAGAAATTGCTCAAAACTTGTCGAACTAAGGCGAGTTTACAGTCATTCTTCAAGTTTTCCGAAATGGAGTACACTCCCAATGTTTTCAAGACTGAATCAGCTCTCTTTCACAATTACATCAAAACAACTGAGACAGACTTGCATCATATCAAGCGGTGTTTGATCTACATGCTTGAGAGAGCAGGCAACACTTCAATCAAGAACCAGACATTCTCGACTCCTCGCAGCGTCAATTCCTATATCAGTTCAGAGCCTTAAGTTCGTAATCGCTTGCATTAAGCATTACAACCCGGCTGCTAGGGAGATCCAGTCAGCAGATGGTAGATTAATTTGCAGTATAAAGCCTGATGTGATTGAAAAGTGTTTTTCCATTCCCCCGTGGCCTGAAAGCGTTACTCTCTCAAAGGGTGAATGTGAAAGGATATGGAATATGCACAAAGACAAATACAACAAGAAGATTGTACTGAAGTGAATGAAAGGAAAACATAAGAGGAGTGTTCACAGTTGCAGTCCAGTTGGCGGAAGGATAGGCCATATTTTAGTGATGTCAGCAAAGTTCAAGAAAGCGGCCAGTGATGTCGAAGATTTCCTTAGATCTATTGCAGATGCTGAAGATATTCTTGAAAAGCGGTGTTTTGCTATTGAGGGCATAGATGCACCAAACCGAGACACAGTTTCTAATTTTCTAGCGGATGTGATCGAGCTTTAAAGCAGCTTTCTTCTAGAAGCTTTCTTTCCCGCTTTCTTTCTATTCTTGGAATGATCCTTATCCATTCTTTGAGGATAGAAAGAAGATAAGATGTAATAGTTGGCGTTTCCGCTTTTCTACTTTCTAGGGTTTTGATGTTAGCTTCTTTCTAGATTTAGTAATAAAGCTTGCTTGCTGAGCAAGCCCTAGATTGTGAAAGCAAGGAGATTTTAGGGTTCCCTACTCCTCTGCTTGCCTATAAATAAGAGCCTTTGCTCATTAGTTTTCTTTAACGGTTATTGTGTTAGCAAATTGCGAGCCTGCATTGCAGCAAGTTGTTATTCAGTTTCAGTTCACTTTGTGTTGGAACCGTGCTAGTGAGAACAAAACGTTGAGCCTATTGTGCCTTCTATTTGTTGCTCAAGTATTGTTCATTTGTGTTGTGATAAGCAAATTGTTGAGCCTCTTTAGCCAACAAGGAGTTAGTGTGATTGTTGTTTTCTATTGTGTTAAGAATAAGTTTGCAAGCCTCCTTAGCTGCAATTTCTTGTTCAAGGCATGTTAGAAGTGAGCTTTGTTTCAGAGATTTGAGTAATAAAATCATGAGCCTCTTTTGCCTTGGTCCAAAATCTCAGATTTCCGTTATCTATGTTCTACTTTTATGATCTTTATTTCAGCTTGCAGTGAAGTGTGTAGGTGTTCGTTGAAAGAGAGATTATTGAAGTATTTTTGTCAGAAAATCTACCTTGTTAATTTCTAACTTCTCTTGCTCTGCTATTACTTGAGAGGTTAGGAACGTCTTTAGTTTAAGTTAGTCGTAGTTGAACTTCTTATATCAGAAAATCTCAGCTGCGGCGTTTGTGTTTAAAAAAAACCTTGTGCTCTAAGCTGATCAAAAAGATAGGCAACTTAGTTTAGTTTACTTTCTTTCAAACACCATCAGCAAGAGGGAGCTTCCCCTCCTAATTTGAAGAGCAGTTTATCTGTGCATAGCTGTCCGTTTTCAAATCCGCATACCAGAGGTGCGAATTTAAAGGCCAACAAAACGGACGAATGAAGACGAGTATGTCAAATTAATACTGTATGTAATACTCCTTGCCACTTCCAGAATGTCTTGTGAATATGCGATTGTCTATGATGCCATGTCCTGAAGTCAGATATCTATCTTGCTCTGAAGTTGAATGTGATTGCTCACGCCAAATGTTTGAGACGGTATTAATAGGCTGTGTCAACTGGTTTCTAATGGTGATTATATTCCTGAAGTCGTGTATTTAATCTATCCTGAAAGTCAAATGTCTATTGCCTTCATTATTGTTCTGAGCCAGGTGTTTATTGTAATCCGCTGGAACTTATTGCTCTATAAATGCTGAACTATCTTAAGTTCCGTCTTACATATTGGAATCATAGGCTTGCTCTGGTCTGAAGCACATTTTCTGTATGCATTCATTAAAAATTACGGAGTCAATATTCCAAATTAACACTTTATTATCAGTAAAAGACCACTGCAACAGCAAGCAAATTACAGTTGATATTATAAACTTGGAAAGGGTCATCACACAGTAAGGAAAATATGCAGAACCAGATATATATACAGATCTTAAAGAAGTAAATAACGGATTTGAAAAGAGATTATAATTATCAATATATGAATATATATATGAATAAGTAAATAAATATATAAATATATATATGCAAAGGTAATTAGATTAATTAATAATAGTTATAGATATATATATTTATATGAATTATATTCGATTATGCAATAATGATGCTTGCAGCAATTATTGAGCCCTATAAGTTGTTATGTTAATATGAATAATAGATTCTTATGTGTTTGATTTACACTAACAATATCTTCTGATTATTAAGAACAGATCGATTGAAGAAGAGGAATATTTAGACCAGCGATCATCTACAGGGATAAATTAATAAAAAGGAAATAGAGGTCTATACCCTCTAAATTGGAAATAATTGATAAATTGGCATGTGCACAGCAGTTTGATTTCTTGAATCATTGGTATGAAATCTGATTTACAATAATGTAGTTGTAGCACAATTTAATATAAGTGATTGTGATTGTTTGATTAGATGTTCAAGGTACTAATGATGCATTGTTGTTATGACTGCTTCCTTATATTAGTAAATATGATTAATATTTGTTTGTCATATGCCTTAAATTTTTTAGCCATGATAGAGGAGACTGAGATTACAAGAGGGGAACGGTGATGGGGCACTCTCCTAGGTACGCCACCTCGAGATGGGGGACCAAGTAGTCCCAAGGAGGCCAAGGGGGTACAAGGGTACTCCGCTTTGGGCTTAGGAGAGATAGGCATTTCAAGGCACTCGTTGTAATCTCACCCCTCCATCACAGTGAATCAGCACAAGAAGTCATATCATAGAGAGAGGGAAATGATTGGCAAGATGAGGGGATAACAGAAAGGGGACACCTCACTAGGTAGACCACTTCATATGGATGGCATGGGCCACATGAGGCCAAGAGGGACAGTATATCCGCTCTTGGGCCTAGGGTAGAGGATCCTAGGCATGCCATCAAGTCACGTTCTCCCATGCTCTCCTATGGTTGATCCCTCCAAGGATATTAAAATGTTTTGGGATTGAATTAATAATTCGGCCATGAGTTTACTAATATTTAATTATGATAATCTGCTAATTAGTATTATTCTGGTAAATGGTTATAATCTACTAATCAGTGTGATTGTGGTAAATGGTTTCTAATCTGTTGTAGGGCTTCAATCAGGTGAAAGGTACTCTCTAACCCATTTGTTTATTTGGAAATTGAGGAATTAGGGAAAATTTAGGGCATTCCCAATTAGGGGTCATTACAGAAATGGAAAGGAATTATTCTATTTATGACAAAGAAATGTTGGCTATTATGCATGCACTAGCCAAGTTTAGACAATACCTAGTTTGTGGAAGATTTATTGCTAAGACCAACCATAACAGTCTAAGATTCTTTTTGAACCAAAAGGATCTAAATGATAGACAACAGCATTGGGTTAGCAAGTTGCAAGCCTATGATTTTAATATTGAGTACATGAAGGGAAAGAATTATGTTGTGTTTGATGCTCTATCACAAAGACCTCACCTTTGCTCTTTGACGAATATCTTTGTGGATTGGAAAAATTAAATACTTGTTGAATATGCCAAGGATGCATTGGCTAATGAGATATTGGAAGGTAAACTACAAGATGACAAGTCTAAGGTGGTGTAGGAGCTCATTCTCTACAAAGACATAATATATCTCATCCCAAGATCCAAAATGAAAGAAAAGATTTTGAGGGCATACCATGATACTCCATTAGCAAGTCATCAAGGTTACTATAAAACATACAAGCAAGTAAAGGAAAAAATTTCTTGGAAAGGCCTAAAAGAGGATGTTTTGAAGCATATTAGAGAATGTATGGTTTGTCAAAGAAACAAGGTAGAGCAAACATTTCCAGCCAATTTGTTACAACCCTTACCAATGCCAAATAAAAAATTGGAGAGTATTTCTATGGACTTCATCACAGAGCTTTTGAAAGTACAAGGGAAGGATTGTATATTTGTGGTGTTGGATAGACTAATAACGCTCATTTCCATGCCATATCTTCTAAATATAGAGCACCACAAATAGCTGATCCCTTTAGATAAATTTGCAAACTACATGGACTACCTAAAAACATTGTAAGTGACAGGGATAGTAAATTCCTCAGCTTATTTTTGGCAAGAACTTTTTAAGTTGGTTGGAATAGAACTTACCCCAAGCACTAACTACCACCCACAAACGGATGGGCAAACCAAAATTCTAAATAAGTGGTTTGAAGGATATTTGCAGAACTATGTCATAGGAAAACAAACAACATGGGTCAAATGGTTACATCTTGGAGAATATTACTACAATTCTACTCATCATATGTCAATAGGAATGACTCCCTTCAAGGAATTATATGGTTATGAGGCAGTATCATTTGGAGATTTGATTCTTACAGATAGCAGTCCCTAGAGCAAGAGACTCAGTGCAACAAAGTATGGATAACTTAAACACTCTCAAAGAGAACTTGCAACAATGCCCAGAATCAACAAAAGATGTATGTTGATCATCGTAGATCTGAAAGAACATTTGAAGTTGGAGACTTATTTTTCCTAAGATTACAACCTTATAAACAATCCTCTCTCAAGGGAAGTGGTGCCAAGAAACTCAAGCAACGATTCTATGCGCCTTATAAGATTATAAGAAGGATCAACAAAGTTGCTTATCAATTGGAGTTACTAGCAAATAGTTGAATTCATAATGTCTTTCACGTATCTCACCTCAAGAAGGTGTTAGGTCAACGTATCACACCATGTCCAAAGTTACCCCCACTTGATGATGAGGGTAAATTAATTTTGGAACTTGAGGCTATCATTGACATGAGAGAAAAAAATGTTGAGAAATAAGGTTATTTCGAAATATTTGGTTAAATGGAAGAATCTGCCCAAATAAGATGCCATTTGGGAAGGAACTGAAATTTTTTATCATCCCAATTTAAAATTGCTTGTTCACAAGCAATCTTGGGAAGGGCAAACTGTCATGCCCCTACCAAGTTAAGAAGATTGCAGCCTTAATGAAATAAATGATAAACAACGATCCTAGTAAGAGGCCGATTAGGATTAGAAAGAATGTCATTAGCAAGCGATTCAAAAAAGGCATATGATTAAAAATAATAATAAATCAAAGTTTCAAGGCAATGCTTAATTATGAAAGGGTGTAACTCTTGCAAAGGCAATGGTTTGATGAAGAGGTGTGACTATCTCAAGAAGGTATAAAGGGGAGATCATTTCTTGGGGAAGAGATCATTCATTCAAGCATAATCATTCAAACAATTACTTGTCAATCCATCAAGAAATATCAATCAGCAATAATCTAGCAAATTCATCAAGCAATCAATTTTGAATTTGAGGTAGTGTCTTGCAAATAGGAAAGACGAAATCCCTTCCAAGTTCACAAGAGGATACTAACAAAAACACTTATTGCTCTTATCCTAAGTTACAGGGTTTGACAGTTTTGGCCCTCATACTCGTGTGGGTATGGGATAGGTACGGGTACGGTTCTAGTCCTTCCCAAGTACGTGCAGGGTTCGGAAATTTTTGTGCTCTTAAATTTGCTCTTAAATTTGAGTTTTTTATTGACTCTCCAAAACCGATGATTTCCATTCCAATGCATGGGTAGGCATGGACAGAGACCGGTCAGAAGGAATAGGGAAGTGGCCTCGCTACAAGCGTCTTTGCTTTGCTCTCAACTTTTTGTTACATAGAATTTGCAGTAGAAATACCAGTCACAGGACGTGCCAGGATCGATATCGAAACAAAGATCCCTTCGCGCGCCATGCCCAATATATTTTTTTGGCCTCCCCCGACGTTTTATAAATTTAAAAAACAAAATATTAACATTTAATAAATCAAAATGTAATATTTTAAAATAAATTTAAAAAAATATAATATTGTTTTATTTTAATCTTTAATATTAACAAATTTAAATATTTAAATAAATTTAAACTTATTAATATTTTAAATTTACTATAATATTATTTATTATTAATTATTTTAATTTATTATATATATAAAATAAAAATAAATAAATATAAATATATATATATAATAATATATAAATATATATATATATATATATATATATATAATAAATATAAATATATTTTTATATATAAAAAATAAAAATAAATATATATGTATATTTATATATATAAAATAAAAATAAATATATATCTATATATATATAATAAAAATAAATATATATATAAAAATTAAAAATAAATATATATATAAATATATACTCCCGTACCCGTACCCAAGGAGGAAAAAATTGTTGTACCGGCATCCCTGCATCCGTACACAAACCGGCAACTTAGCTCTTATCAAGTTTGGATGGAAAACCCAAATCTTGGTCAAGGAGGACGAAAACCCTCCAAGATGGACTAAAAGTTTGAAGGACGAAAACCCTTTCATGGTCTTGGCAAGTCAAGGACGAAAAACCTTGATATTGCCACTATTGAGCTAGGGATGAAAATCTCTAATTCAGCAGATTTGTAAGTATTTCCATAGAATTCACCATATGGTAGATTTTGAGAATTGTTCTATGATTTATTGATCTGAATCTTATCATAAATTCTTAATTTTTGATAAAGCTATTTTGAGTAAATATTATTGTTTTAAGGAAAAAATCAGGAATATCCCAAAAAGGAACATTACACACACACGAATCATGTTACAACAACTCCTCTGAAGTACAATAATCTAGAGATTTACAACAAGCCACTACAAAGAATCTATAACCCATTTTTTATATCACAAAATACTTGCAGGTCTCAGATAGAGTAACAATAACAATTAATTTCCATGTTTATGGGGTTGTTCGGGTTAATTCGTCTAAGGACCCTAGAAAGGAGACATGTTGGATCCCTCTGCAAGAAAGTTGGATAAAAGTAAATTTTGATGGTGCTGCGAGGGGAAATCCGGGGCCACTAGGAGTGGGCTGTGTGGTGGGAGACTGGCAAGGTAATATTCTGGCAATGGATTCCAAGAAACTATTGGATGGGACAAATAATGAGGCTGAAGTGCAAGCAGCATGGTTACACTAAAAACTTGTAGGAACCTAGATTTCAAACAAATTCATTTGGAAGGTGACTCGCAAATTATAATAAATGCCATCAGAAGAAAAAGAAAGCCAAACTGGAAACTAAGTAAATATTTAAGCCCAATTTCGGAAACTATTGGAAGAATGCGAGGAGTTTCAAATCTCACATGTTTATAGAGAAAGTAACTCAGTGGGCAATAAGCTGGCCAACTGGGCGCTTGAAAAGACAAATACGGATGCTAATGGTTATTGGGATGTTTGTTGGCATGAAGCTGGGATGGAGGCAGTAATTGCATTCCATGCAGGATCAATGTAGTTTGCATGAAGGACTGCAAGAATTAGTAATTGGAGAAACCGGCAACAACAAAGCATGTGGCTCCAGCAAAACTCCTTAATAATCAACACCTGGGATGGTTTTGCCACATTTCGAACAATCGAGGCAACATTTGGTTTAATGGTGAGCAACATGCAAATCGCTTTTTGTGGGTGGATCTCAGATGGGCACCTAAGGAATATATTTAAGTGTCGTTCGTCAATGGCTTTGCAAGCTTTGAAGATGGTTCTGAGCGAAGAGGTCCTGAATTTCAACCATAAATATAGGAAGAACTCAAATATAGCCTCACTATTCCTAGCATGGTTGCTAGAAATTGAAAGCAATGCATTGGCAAAGAAATTAATGGAAGCTTTTGTCTAGGAAAAATGGCGAGTTGATATGAAATTTTACCTGGACAGGGCGGTGCAAGGTGGGGGTCTAAGGGCCCAGGGAGGTTGCTAGCTGAGGATTTACTACAGGTATAATAGCCCCCTGCTTCCATTCCTTCTATGGGGAATGTCTATGGATGAAGTGGAGCAGCACGGTCAGGTGGAGGTGGGTATTGGCTTTCTGAAGGAGTTGCTGCAGAAAGAGGAGCCAGAGGATGAAGCTGTGAAAGTATGAATGGTCCGATAATCTCATGTTAGTAGTTCTCAGTATGGCAGTGTTTCTGTTTAGGTCTCTTCTTGTAAATTTTGCAGATATTCGAATGTAAGCATCAAATTTTGTAAATTTTGTTAATATCTACTGTAAAGGTGCTCTATTGGGTGCCCTGGGCACATATATTCTGGACATTGTTACCACGGGTGTGGCTCCCTTAGCCACATTCATATATCAAAAAAAGAAAACAGTAACAATTAATTCAGAAAATAAAATAAAATTCAGACATCACAATACAGTCTGAAAAGGGCTTCACACATTATTGGAACCTCTTAATCTTCTCTGTTCTGTTCCATAATCCCCTGCTTTCTCACATGAGTTCTTGTTCTTTATAAATAAATCAGGCGCCTAGGAATATAGTGTCTGCCAGTTAACAGCACTACATGTCAGAACTGGGGCTGCCAGCTATAACATTCATGGTGCGAAATAGGAGAAATTCCCAGCAGAGTGTAACTGAGACCTAGGTGTGGTAACTGTTGTCAGAAGACCAACGACCTACATGAAGTGCCAGTATTAATATCCAGGTTTGTGGTTTCCCAAGATGGGGGTGCCGCCAGCCACTAACAGGAAACGTATCAAACAGGTGGTCCCTGCACTCTAGGTGTAACAGTGGCTACTGGTAAGTGAACACCCAACAACAAAAGTAAGATGATTCAGATGAGCAGCACAAAGCAAAAATCAAACCAGCTAAAAGGAAAAGAACTTACTAAAACACTGAAAATCAGAAAGAAAACCAAAAGTGAAAGCAGGACAGAGGGTAAGTCTGGATGCTCCTGCATCACTGTTTGATTATCCTAAGAATTAAAACAAGATTTATTGCTTTTTCAAAGCATAAATAAACAACAAAAACAAGTTCACCCATTGTAAAAGAGCTAAAGAAAATACCATCTGCTCAAGACTAATTCTTCTACAAACATGATCTCATTATAATTTAAAAATACAAAAGAATCTGGAATTTCAGACATGGAGATGAGAACAATCCCTATTTAGTAAGCTGATCAATTTTGAAAACCTATTCTGACTCACTCTTTTTCCATATTAAATATATCTAAGACTAAGTTGCATGAATAATCAAGCTTAATGCACGAAAAAAAAAGCTAAACTCAACCAAGAGAAGTTCTCCATTTGAGTCTGAATTTATTAAAATGAGATGATACGATACAAGAATGTTCCTCCAATAAGAGAATATGGATTTATACACATCAACAACTGCAACCAAAACATACATTTATCCTATCATACATTGGTTACGAACGATTTGAGTGAAGAATAAACCGAAAGAATTTTTTTTCATCTTGACTGAAAAAGTTCTCATTTAGAGAATATAAAAATTGAATGACTGAGGATCTTTCATCACCTGATGTTTTTGAAACTATAAGCTGTGCAATGATGAAGATTTGATAAGTGCAAACCATAGATGCAGAGCTGTACTAATCTGGTCTATTGAAAACCTTGGCATCAACTGTCCATATAACATGTGACGTACTTCCTCTGATAAATAATGTCTGATGCAAACTGTCTATTCAGCATAACAAATTCTTGAGCTTCTTAGCTTTTGGAAAGGATGAATTTCATAGATTGCTGGACGTTTTCATCAATTTTCTCAGCAATAAGCTGGTACACTGATCTAATTTCACTTGATCAAAGTCTCATGTACGCACTCCAATGCTACCAGTAAATTCTGGGCCTTAAATCATCCATAAAGGACATTTTACAATCTCCTATAATTGTTCCTTCTTTCCATTCTTTTTAATATAATCTCTTGAACTGGCTTTGACAAAGGAATTTGTGTTACCTCAAAAGATTCAAACCAAATGATCGCTGCAATTTTCCATGGCCTCTGAGACGGATAAAGGAAAAGGCAACGTTTACAAATTACAACTAATAGAGACTTATAATTGGTTTATGAATCCAAAATGCTCAAGTTGCTTCCTGATTTCTCGAGCTTTATCATTTGAGACTCCTGGAGCCCTAGAATGTATACTCATCAAAGAAGAAACAACATCAGTGTTCCTCCGCAGCCACAATTTGGACACATTCTTTTTCAAACACATTATAAGAACATCTACAAAGCAAGGAGCATTGTAACGAAGGCATTCATCAAGGATAGCAATTAGGTCCTTCTGAACAGAGAAATATATCGCCTCAGTACCTGAATCCTGAAATAGAATTTGTAATGTTTCTACAGCATTCACACACCATCTATTATTTTCCCTAACTGAGTTCAGATGCTCAACAATGGTAGCAATGCCACCAGAGTATATAATTTCTTCCTTGAATACAGTTTCTACAGCCATTTCCTTTAGGATTGACACAATGCAGCTCCCAGTCTCACATGCTGCATTTTTACCCAATGCATTTACAAGAAGTTGGACATTTTCTAAGTTAGGGCCTGATATCAAGGGCATCCCTTCTTCAAAAGTAAGTTCAAACAATCTTTTTGCTGCTAGTTCACTATATCGAGGATCATTAGCCTCGTTCAGCATGATAAAGAGCTCATTTATGCAGTTGACTGTTTTCCCCTCAGAATCCGTACATGCTTTTTGACAATATTCTGCAGCTAGATCGTGCCACTTTTCTACACCCCTCCCCTGTTTGTAGCACCGGCCCAGTTCCACCAATGCACAGACATAGTTTTGTCTCGCTGCTGCTTCATACCATTTGATAGCTTCCTTTTCATTTTTCCCAACCCCCAAGCCCAATTCAAGGAACAATCCAACCCTCCACTGAGCCTCTGCATGTCCACTCTCTGCTGCATCCTGAATAAAGTTAAATGCTCGATGAAAATCATGTTCTGATCCAGCAATGTTGGCCAAATTTTCAGCTGCCAGAAGCAGTATTTCATTGTATTTCTCCTGATCCTTAGCATTCAAACGGTATTTCTCAACCATTATCCAGAATTGGAGAACCTCCCTAGAAATTTTGCCCGCCCTTATTGAATTGATACACCACTCCATGCCAAGGTGCCTACAAATTGATTCAAAGTCAGCAGCAGTAAAAATAGAGAAAATGTGAAAATCAATTGGTGGCCTCTCTCCTATTCTTAAAAGAAGACTCCTGAAATGCCTCAACATGTTACAGATATCAGCAAAAGAAGGCCTTCTATCCGGAATAGCGTCCCAACACCTCTTAATGTAGCAAGTCAAGTATTCTGAGTAGTCTCTAGGCAGATCTGGTCTCTTTCCATCCAACACCTTAACCCTGAAATTTAACAAATTAAAAGGAGCGTCTTGAAAAGGAATTTTCCCAGTAAGGACCTCATAGAAGATCATAGAAAAGCTGTATACATCTGCTTTAGGTGAGTAATCTTCTCTCTGGTAATAGTCACCGGCGGATGATTCTCTTAAGACCTCTGGAGCTTTCCAATAGCTTGCACCAACACCAACATTTGGAGTTCTAGGAATGGAATTGTTGCCATCGAACTTAGTTCTTGCTAGCCCAAAATCACACAGTTTAACATGCACAGACCGAGCATCTTGAAGTGCAGATATCTCTTTCCATTGTATCAAAACATTTTCAGCTTTGAGGTCACGGTGCATCAATTCCTTCGAGTGTAAATACTTCATTCCTTCGGCAATTTGCAGCATAATATCTAGTTTAGATTCAAGTGTAAGGTTGCGTCCCTGCTTTGAAATGTAGGTCCGAAGATTTGTTTGAGCAAGCTCCATCACCATGTAACAATCTCCATTATCTAGATTGAAGGAATAACCAAATAGTGGCAATATATGAGGATGCCGCAAGCCAGCTTGAAGGTTAACTTCCTGCTTGAAAACATCTTTATTAGCCTGGACGTTCTTCACGGCAACTTGCTCTCCTAACCAAGTAGCACATGACACAGCACCATAGCTTCCACGGCCTGGACGGGGTTTTGCATAATCAAATTTTAGCTCTGACAGATCTACAAAAACACAATTAAGGGAAACAGGTTGCTCCATAATGCTGGAACTTTCCTCTTGTGAAATCACAAAACTAGATAGAAGCCTCTTGAATTTTTGTTTTAGCTTATTCAGCAATTCTTCTCTATCTGTGGTGCAATAGCGTTCGAGATGCATGTTTACTTCTTCTGGTATTGAATGATCGATATCACTCAAATGTGAAGAAAAGTCTACATCAGATTCTCCTTTAGCCTGGCATAAAACAACTTTGAGAACCCTAATAGACCAAATGAGCTGGTATTGTATGAGCGCAAAGTCAGTTCCATTCCCTACATTCTTCAGGCATCTAACGGGACTAATAGGTACTGCACAGTCTTCCACAAAACCCTGTGTAAGAAAAATTACTCTATACATTTCTTGGGCTGCAGTCCAACATTCAGCTTGAACCTCTGAGGATTCATTCTTCAGGACCTCGAGAAATTTGAAGAGAGCAGCTGCTAAGTTGTCCAACCGCAGAAATTCCTTGCACTGAGTCTCGTTGATCTGCAACCACTTCTTCTCGTGTATCTTCTGACTTAGCCTGTTGGTGTTCCGATAAACCTCGTGTAGGAGGCTCAAGGTTTGTTGGGCTCTCTGGGACACAGATGACTTAGATTGTGCATCAACCCAATTGGTGGGGCCAAAGCTTGTATCTTTTGTTGTATTCCTCACTCTTGCTGCTTCGCCAGTGGGTGAAATTTCACCAAACCTACTATTCCCACTAGTAGTACTACTGTGACTCGAGCTGCCCATGCTATTACTCCTGCTCTGTATATCCATTGCTGCTGTACTGCTGCGTGAATTTTCACCAAAATTTAACCAACTGTTCCCACTAGTAGTGCTACTGCGACTCGAGGTTTTCATGCTATTAATCTTGCGCCGTATATCCATTGCTCCTTCAAATCACTTTCAAATTGTTGGGGTTCAATCCACAATAAGCTCAATTTTGTAAAAGGCCAACGATTTGGAGGTAGAGCGCCTAACAGTGCTGAAGGATAGGTCCAAAGTAGAGTCGTGTCCTTTCCTTTGTTTCACATCATAGTAGCAGAGCTAGACAGCTAACCACACTTGAGCATGAGGGGATCAGTTGGAGGTTGTATCCAATCTCCCAGATCCCCCAATTGGTGAAGGGTCAGGGTGCAACAAGTATGCTTTCCATCAATCGCCCCCAAGGATGGCAGATTATACCTAATTAAAGATATGCTCTGAAATGATAGATTCCAAGATACCAATTCAGGCTATTCTCTTACTGAAATATTTCCAAATACCCAACTCAGGATTTTCCCTTAAACGATACATCCCAAGATACCCAGTTCATTTTCTACATATAAATGGTGATTACCAGTGCCACTGATTCGCATTCTGTCCATAAATGTAGAAATTGCTCCGACAATCTTCTCAAAATTAACTCCTACAGTACTTATTTGTCTTTGCCTGTTGCCACAAAACCATACAAGGACTCTCCAGTCTAATAATAGGTGAGAGATATACCGTACTGCTTCGGGAAACTCTGAACGAACTCGAGCTCAAGACATCTCACAGCGATAGGAAAATTACAATCTCTAATCATTTCCATAGACCTTGTAAAAAAAGTCAAAGCTCTGGATGCTTATAACTACATAAAATATCTCCTTAAAGCTTCTGTTTACAATTTGCGGAAAATGAGAAAATTTATCCAGACTTGGTGTGCAATTCTTAAGCTGTGTCTTGCCTCCCAAAGTATTGATGAGTCTTACGGATTTTCTAGAAAATTCAGACAAGATAGCAATGGGCATCCAAATGCTAGTAATTTATTTCATTATTCCCAGTCAAATAATCATATATTCATTGTTTACCTGTATTTATTAAAAGACGGCTATGAATGGTCTTTACCATTCCAGGTCTTTCGCTGTGCGTGTCCTCTTTAAGCTGCCATTACCAGGTCATTTCATATATAGGCGCGGCGGAGAATAATACCGACTCATATTCAAAGTGGAGACCGGAGAGGAATGTGAAAAATGGTGCCGTACACTTCCATCAGAGGCTAACTATTCAATTTAGGCTTATAGTTTAGTTAGTTGAGAGATAGGCTAGTATGTTAATGTTTTTGGTAAGACTGCAGGGTTGCAGTGCTGGCTGTAAAACTTCTTTTATGTCTTCCTGTACTACGGGTACGGTCGAGACTACATCTTTTGTCTGTAACAAGATGCTTTAGTCAATTGAGCTAGGTCCCTCGTCCTCAATTAATATGTTAATTAATTATTTTATATATTAAAAATTAAATTTCTTAATAATTTAATAATAAACGAAAGATATTTTTGACTTTCCATTAAAGACATATTAATTTAAGTTTTTGTCTTATTTTAAAAAAATATAAATTAGATTCTCTTCTTTCTACTTTTAAAAAAATATAATTTCAATTTTTAAATATATAAATCTAAGATAAATAATACTCTTTATTCCTAACTTTTAATCTATAAATATTAAATTAGATTAATACTCACATATTAAATAGAAAAAATATAAATTAGACTCTCTTCCTTCCATTTAAAAAAATATATAACTTAGATTCCTTATTACATAGACTTTAATTAAATAATACTGAAAAATATCAATCTAGATTGATATTTACAATAAAACCCTCCAATTAAAAAATAGAAAACTTCATTATAAAATTGTGTTGGAAAGATTATTTTGGTTGATAATGTGGGCCATCGTGTGATCATGATTTATAGGGGCTAAGATGACTTTGACAAATTCAAAGTGTATGCTACCTACCTGATAGCGAATAATTTTATTTATTTAGACAATTGCAATCTCTTTGCTAAACTCTAAAAATTTCAAATATATTTAATGCCACGGAATTTGGAAGCTATGTAGAGTTCTATTGAAGATCTTTTTTAAATTTACTTCGAAACTTTTCGTAATCGGCTCTCTAGGGAGTTTTATCAATTGAAATTTAGATATGTTTCAAAGTGTAGATCAATCACACTTTTTCATATTTTGTGTTAAAAAAATTTAAGCAGTTTTACCAATCAAATTTTAGGTATGTTTTAAGGTGGAGATCGATCATATTTTTTTATTTTTTTTTAAATTATTGTTTTTTTTTTTTTTTTTATGGTTTAAGAATTTATCTGACTTAAATAAATTGGTATGTAGGATTCATATGTTTAGAGATGCTTGAGCTTTTAGATTTCACATTTTGGAATTTAAGGATTAAAATGAATTTTGTATTATGTTTTGTTAATATTTTGCTTAGATATCTAGAGTGTTTAGATTGGGGATTATTGGGATATTTGGGTTGGATATTTTAGATTAGCTTTGGCTTTTGGATTTTCTTATATTTGCATCGTTAGACTTTGGAATCCACATGAATCTTTGGGATTTTAATTTATGGATGATTTGGATTTCAGAGTTTTGCAATGTGGAGATTTTTTTTAACTTTGGGATGGATTTTCCAAGATATGTGTATGCACCCAAATCAATTTCAAAGCGTACCTTGTGAACTTTTAAAGGAATGTGATTTTTAAACCTTGTAAATATCATATGATAGTGTCATCTTTTTGAAATAGGTTGATTGATGTGTGATTATGTTAGTCCCAAGCAAGGGTTGGAGGTAGGGATAATAGGATTGATAAAGGGATTAGTGGTAGCAAACTCTTTGTATGAACTATTCATGAGGAAACTATTTTAATGTTTAGAGAAGTTATCTTAGTGATAATGGACAAATCATTAATATCCTTATTTTTCTTGTCAAGAGAACTATATTTGATGCCCTAAAATCCTTGATTTGTACAAACATGAATGGGGTCTTTGATTCATTTCTCTTGAAGGCCTAATCCTTTGTGATAGTTCATAATTCTAGACATTTGATTTACAATGAGATACTTGTTATGAGAGGTGAAATCAAATAGCCGATGAAGGGATTAGTGGTAGCAAACTCTTTGTATGAACTATTCAAAAGGAAACTATTTTGATGTTCAAAGAAGTTACCTTAGTGATAATGGATGAATCATTAATATCCTTAATTTTCTTGCCAAGAGAACTATATTTGATGCCCTAAAATCCTTGATTTGTACAAACATGAATGGGGTCTTGGATTCCTTTCTCTTGAAGGCCTAATCCTTTGTGATAGTTCATAATTCTAGACATTTGATTTACAATGAGATACTTGTTATAAGAGGTGAAATCAAACAAAATAAAAATGGGAAGAAAACAATAGGAATCAAACTCCAAATAAAATCACAAACTTGTGCCTTTTGATTGAGCTCAATAACAATTTGCATCAAAAAAATGAATGAGATCACGAACTCTAAACCAATGCAAACTATCATTATGGATGGAATGGATGTTCTTAAATGATTTGGGATGTTTGTTTTTTAGTGTTACATTATCTACTTGCTTGATTTAGGATGTTGAAAATGGAGGATTAAGCTCCAAGTTATAGAATTTTTTAGAGGAAATTGAATAGTGGATATTTTATATTGGATCATGAGTTGGATACATGAATGGTGGATGTGATGAGGAGAGGTGGCAATCAATTTGTCAAATAGATGAAGGTGACTAAGTAGTTAACTTATTTGATTGGTGAATTGATAATTATTTGATTTATTATTTAATTTGTGACTTTGAGTTATCCAAATTGATTAGCTTGTCAATGATGGGTGAGTTATCTAAATTGATTATTTAGTTAACTATTTTGATGGGATAGTTAACCCATAAGGTGTAATTTAGGATTTAAATTGATTTAATTATGGATAATTTAGATTTAAATTCAAATGAAACAAACTATATTATTTAATGAATTTAATTGTGCTAAAGTAATGGACTTAGGGTAAGATTAATTATTTTAATGGATTAAGAGGTGGTAAGTGTGTTAAATATTAACATGAGATGATAAATTACAAAAATTAGTGTATATGTGATTTCGATATCTACATTTTGTCCCCCCTTTAAAATGGTGTTGTGACTAGAAGAAGCAATCTTGTTTCAAAGAAAGTAGATATGGGCATAGGGTGTGTCAACATTGATGAAAGATCATGTCACGACATCAAAGGTTAAGGGATGATTGGTTGGATTAATTGAATTTGTAATGAACATTTGAAATGCGGATAAAAACAAAAAAACAATGCAAGATTCCTAATCAAACCAAGAAAAACCTCTAGATAGAGCTCACAATGGAATTCAAAACAAGACAATAACATAAGCAATAAAATCAAAAGTTACCATAAACTCTATTGTGATTTGATTTTCTCCTTGATTGATTGATATGTGGGTGCTTCTTTTCTTTGAAGATACATGTTTTTATAGCATGTGTCAGAATAAAATGGTGATTATATGGAATGAAGGAGAGAAAGCCTCAATTTATAGAATTTAGAAGGGGGAATGGATGGTCAAGATCTGATGGTGAGATCACCGATGGAGGATAGCTGAGAGGATGGAGGGTGGAGATGGAGGTTGTTAGATTGTGAATGGCTACGATGAACTTACTAAGTTTAGTAAGTAGTTGTGAGCATGAGGGAAATAAGCCACATGTGCATCTAGTGGGGCTAGATTCTTGGAATGGGTTGAGAGAATAAAGGTGTCACATGCCCAAAATTTTACACCATAATATAGTTAAGGACAAGACACAAATTTCAAATTTTGACTACCAACACTTGCATAACTCACTAAAGGTTGTTTCCTATACATGAACTTCGTGAAAGAATAACAACATTTGACCAATCAATTATAAGAACTTGGTCAAGTAAACAATCGTTGTGACAATCATGGTCAGATTCTAGTGGAGATAAGGAATACACATTACCGAGATAGACCTAATTAGTTCAACTAACTAATTAATAATCTAAAACACAATTCAAGTCACATGTTAAACAATAAAATATATATCAATAGTAATCTCAAGTAATAATAAGAGAACAAGACCTAGGGGCCAGACGTATTCCTCGAGGGCTTGTCTCTAACAGCCTTGCTACATATTGTGCAGAGGCTTCATAGTTCAACAACTTGAGTTCACCCAACTCATATTTGATTGACTAGCAATCACACATTTCATCCAGGTTTAAATCACCACTAACTCACAATGATAGTAAATATAAAGAATGATTAACAATGGTTAATCTATAAGGGTTCCTTTTACTATAAGGAGTAATGGTTAACAATCCCGATCACAATGATCCTCAAGGGCCACTTGACAAAATGGATAACCAATAATGATCTAGAATGAAGGTAACCATATCATAAATTGAATAGATGATTATATTTGAAGTTGTGGTTTTAATCCAAACCGTACAAAGGTCACCATATAACATTATTAAGAGTATGGGCTGAAAGGTTAATAAGATAATTCACATATTAAATATTTCTAGGAAATTCAACCATCATACCCTTGGTTGACTAACATAAGGGGTATAACCCTTAGGTTCAAAGATGACTCTACCTTATTCACTCTCATAACCCAATAACACTAACATACGTGAAACGCATCTCTCTACTCCAATTCATCCTATGCCTCTACTCTTTTATTTATAAACTAAATGAGTGGGTACACAACCCTTTCTAGGGTCCTTTTTCTCCAGATAGTTCCACAGCCGGCCACCACCCACTTAGGTAAATTTGAGGATTGAAAAACTCATTAAGGATATCTCAACAACATAAGGGCATAGAATTGATCCCTGGTAATTTGGCAAAACTCTGTCATACATAATACGAGTCGAATATGTGTATTAACATAAGAATGTATTATAGGGATCTTGGAAATAATATCTTATATTTCCCTTATTAGACTTTTGTTGATCAATAAGTGGTTGAAAGATATTCAAGGGCATATTGCAATATTATTTCCTTGCTAAATATGAATATACTGAGTATTAAGGTTAGGCAAATTTAATATTGGATTTATAATTTCATAGTGCTTACTTTCTAAGGATCTTGTTCTGTCCTAAGAATCCTTTCAAGATATGCACAAATTTTATAAAGAGTTTATTCATAAACAATTCCCATCATGCATACATGACAATTTAATGCCTAGACTTAATATATGTTTCTCTTTAAGGCAACAATTATAGTTAAGAAAAAATGTTCAATGACCATCTCTAACCATGAGATTAGTAACAACAATGATATAACTCAAAAGAATCAAACATGCTCTCCACTTGATGATATTGGCATCATGAAGCCTCGTGAGCTCTAGCCAAACACCCAAGCAAGAAATATTTTAGCCCCATGATGATGAAATGGGGTTTCCATTGAGATAATACAAAATGGTATTCAAGACAAGATTTATCTAAGTAACTATCAAACAGTGCCATGAGTGTGATACTCAAATTTTGTTGAATAGAGCATTCCAACACCCATTATTCTTACTAGTTATTATGTATAAAAAATTTATATATACTACTGTTACTGGAATTTGAAGATTAAGGACACAAAAACCCAAGCTCTATTCATTTAGGGATGACATTAAAATCGCCATATGATGGCTTATGAACAAGGATTTCGCTTGAGACCAATGGAATAGTCGATGGAAGCCAAAATTCTAAACACGGTCCCCAAACACTCTCATGGGTATGATATGGGTATAGACAAAAACTCCAAATATTACCCCACTAAAATAATACATGAAATACATAGCTAACGCCCCCAATACACACAATAGGGTACAACATGCAAATGCATTTATACGTATGAAATACCAAGTGGGTATGCTTAAAACCAGCTAAAGATAGACCCTGGGTAAACCCACAATTTTGGGTTACAATTTTTCACATGAAGAAAAACTAGAAATTCCCATCAAAAAAGTTAAAATGGCTTACCCCTTCTAATGAAGGGGGTTTGAATGAACCCCCTTGAGGACACCCTTTTTTTACTTTGCTCCTTTAATTACAAAATTAATGCATTTTTTTGACTTTCAAAGCTCGATTTGGAGGTGCAATTGGAGTCAAATAGATTAACCAAGTTGGAGAACCGTAGTCCTCGAAACGAGCTTCCCAACAACTATAAATTTGATATATTTTTCTTTTATTATTTTTTTAATTTTTTAGTTTTACTGAACATAGGTTTTTCACCAAACATCAAGTTCAATGAAAAACCATTATGGAAAAATAGTAAATTAGTGGATTTTTGTTTTGAAAATATGTACACACTAGGTATTTATGTCCTCGTTCAAACAAAAAAAATTGAATTTCAATACATACAAAAAAATTGTGTTTTAAAGTGCACCTATGTCTAAATTGTAATTGGTTTGACTTTAAAACTTAATTAAAGAAAAATATTTAACAAAATATTATGAAACGAAATGGAAGCACTAGATATTAGTGTTACCAACCTAAATTCAAAAGAATCAAAATTTATCCTTTGTAGAAAAAAGTTATGCGATTGAAAGTACACATCACTTTTTAAAAATGTTGTTTACTATTAAAAACTAGTTATCAAAGGAGATGCAAAAAAAATTACAATTTAATTTCAATTTAAAAAAACATTTAAAATCTACAGAGAAAATCTCACAAATCACTAGTTTGGATCATCTTCAAATTCTTAATATTTTACCCACTATATGTGTCGGAAAGTGAAGATTTTGCTCAAAATGTTGCTTTCAATGTCAAGTTTGGCCAAAAAGTGTAACCCATTATTGTGGGATGACCCCCCCATACCTATATAAATATTCTCCAAGGGTCTGAGGTGGGGTCTTGAACCTTTGCTTCTACTCCACAAATCCTTTGCCCACCATGAAACCCCATAGAGGACTTCAGTCATACAATAGATCTAAAATGGCAATGTGGTTTTGTGCCCTCCAATCTCCACCACTTGGAGAAAAAGTCCATGCCTAGCCCCCTGCCTTCTATATTTCCTTTTGCTTCATACTCTCTCTACCCATCATCCCTTTTCCCCCTAAATCTCTCATCATCCTTCCTCCAAAATCAAATGAACTCCATTCCTCTTTTCTTCATCGACAAGCTACCTCCCTCAAGCCAAGCACCACCAACCTCGTTTATTTCCTTGGCTATTTTTCTAGCTTTTCCAAATAGGGTTTATATTGCATTTAATCCCATTTACCTGTTTGCTTGATCTCTCTTAGCTTTCATCGCCTGCCTTTGCATTAATGGTGGCATCCATTTCCTTCATTCCTCAACAAGAATTTCACTTGGAGTTGGCATATCATTTTTTGTGCCCTAGCTCCATTTTCCTAGCCATTGATATAATCTAGCCTTTGAATTCATGCCATCGATCTTGAAATTCACGCCATGATCTAACACATCTTGATTACCTATCATGCTTTAAAACACTACCATCCTATTTGACCTACTTTAATTTTGGTTGTAGATCTTTATTGATTCATATCAATGATGTGGATCAAGTGAAGCAATCAATTCTTGTCATGTGCCACTATCCCGCATACTCACATTGGTCAACCTAAGTCAATGCAAGCATTCACGGAAATAGCGGGATTACTCCTTCATTTTGTTGACATTATGTTTCTCAACCTTCAGCGTTCGGGTGTCGAGTATCCACCTTACCTCATGCTTGAAGTGTATTGAAAAAATTTAGAGGCAAGACCGAACACCTAAGTCTTAAGCTTCTTACCCTATCGAGGTTTGACCATCAACCTTACCCCTTACCTTCTACCTGTCTTTACTCCATCACAAACCTTCCCACCAATTTTTGAAACATGCATGGGTTTATCAGATGTTGGGGTTCTCTCTTCCACCTTATCGATTTCATGCTTTTGTGTTAAGGTGTAAGCCAACCTGCTGACCCATGACTTCTAAAATAATCCCAAGCATTGACATACTTGACCCCTTCGGGTATTTTCCTTTGGACATACTTCTTACCACATACTTAACAAACTACTAAGACATAAGCCTTAAGGTTGAATCTACGAATGTCAAAGCCATTTTGGGTGTCAAGGTTCGCCCTTAACTCTAACCACTTACCATCCTTTCAGTAAGGCATAAGCCTTCCTACCAAACTGTGATTCCCAAACACTTCCTTTGCAAACTTCAACCCTTTCGGGTGTCGTTAGGCTTTCTTCTTACTGTATGCTTGCCTTTCCAAACTGTTAAGGAAAAAACCTCAAGACCAACCCGCAAACACCGAAACTATTTCAGGTGTCAAAGTTCGAGGTTTCACCTTTTCCATTCCTCTATTTCATGTTAAGGCAAAGTTCTTAACACCAACCTGTGAACACCGAGACCATTTCAGATGTTGGGGTTCAGGGTTTCATTATACCCCTTCCCTAACATTCTTGATAAGGTCTAAACCTTAACACCGACCTACGAACACCGACACCATTTCGGGTTTTGGGGTTCGGGTTTTCCTCCTTCATACTTACATTTTGTTAAGGCCCTTAAGGTTGATCTTCGATCCCTGAAACCTTTTCAAGTATCGAAATTCGACCTTTCTGCTTTTTGCATCCTTGTCTTTATGTTAAGCCCTAATGTTGAAGCCCAATGTTTGACACCCTTTCAGACTTTATCCACCTTACTTCATACTTATCATTTTGTTAAGGTGTAAGCCTTAGGGCCGATCTTCGATGCCTAACAAGTAAGACTTAAGCCCTCACACCGATGCCCAATGCCATTTCTGACTTAACTCGATCCTTCTTCATTTTTGTGAGGCATTTGGTACAAGGTATGACTGAAGTTCGAAGCCTTTTGAACTTAACTCAAACTTCCTTTATTTCTTTAAGGTATTCAGTATAAGGTATTACCAAAGCCCAAAGTTTGAAGCCTTTTGAACTTAACTCAGACTTCCTTTATTTCTTTAAGGCATTCAATATAAGGTATTACCGAAGCCTTTTGAACTTAACTCAGACTTCCTTTGTTTCTTTAAGGCAGTTGGTATAAGATATTACGGAAGCCCAAAGTCCGAAGTCCAATTGAACATGATTGAAAAATGACTAACTCTTTTCTCTTTAGCAAGCGATACAAGGTAAGCCTGAAGCCTGATGCCAAAAATTTTGAAACTCTTCAAGTATTGCTATAATGACACGCTAAGGCCAATGAATCCTTCTCCCTAACTTCCTTATGAATCCCTTTTAACCTCAAACAACAACTCCTCATCTAATATCACTAAGATCTCCTTTTGAACTTAATGAGGTGCCTCTTTGACCTCAATGACAATCAAATTGCCAACATGCTATTATTCTAATTAAAGCTAGGTTCAATCCTCATTATCGGATTAATTCTTTATTAACATCTCCCCACTATAAGTAAAGGTATGATATTCTAATTTAGGTGTAGATCATAATTCAATGATATGTCACAACCTCAATAGCAGTAAAGACTTTAAGACTCTTCATCCTTCTTTATTTACCTACTATGAGGAATCTCAAGTAAATAATATAGGAGACATCCAAAATTAGCGTGAGTCAAATGATCAAAAGGAAATGTTACTACAAGTGGATCTTAGCAGCACAATATAACATGACAAATTATAATATCAATCAATGTAGATTTCAATAAAAAAAATCTAGATATATAAAAAAAAAAAATGTATTATGAAATAAGATTACTCTAAATAATTTTAAAATAAAACTAATAATAAATAAATATATGTGCAATAAAAAAGTATGAATAAATATGCATGCATTAGACATAAATGTTAATGATTTATGTTTAGGAAATTATGAATTTATCTTTTTTATTAAAAAATTGTACATTATATTTTTATTAAAAAATTGTACATTATAGAATATCATCACTGATTAAAAATACTATAAAGTTTTAAAATATGTTTAAAAAATAACAATTTTTAATTTATATAGAATGTACACACAAAATCTAGGCGATGGACCTAGCTCGATTAGCTAAAGCATCTTGTTGCAGGAAAGAGGTCACGAGGTCTAGTCTCCCCACCGTCCACATGGTACTGGAGAGCATGTTGCACTAGCGCCACTAATCATGTGAAAAAAAGTTTACCAAGCGCATTGCAGTTTATAGGGGGACAAATACCCGATCGATTCCTGCAGTCTAAAAAAAAAGAATGTACACAAAAAATCCCAAAAATTGCTAGTTCATATCATTTTCAAATTATTAATAGTTTGCTTGCTATAGGTGATACAAATTAAAAAATTGGTTTAAAATGTTGATTTCAATGTTTCACTTAGGATAAAAAGTTGAACACACTATTGTGGGATCACTCATAGACTACAAGTAATAGAGATTTTTAAAGAATACAGTCTTCAAGCTAGTGATAGTGATAGAGACATCAAAGGAGATTTTATGGTTGACAAAATGGAATAATCAAAAGGAATAGAAAAATTAGCCACAACCATTTAGGAATGACTCTTGAAGAATGGACTTGATTTATTTTAGAACTTGTTCAAAATAAATAACTTATTCCTTAGCCATGCCAAGAAATATTGACGTAGATAGCCTAAGGTTAGAATTATCTTACACTTAGATTTCTATCTCATGGGTATTACAACTCTTCCGCCAACAATGAAGACATTTGAACATGTTATTGTTAGTTTTATTCTTTTGTATTTTTTTCATATACATGATAATTAATGAAGGCATGCTTGCCCTTAATCCTATATTGACATAGATGACCATAACGACTATCATGAAACAACAATGTTTACTCCACTCATACTGATGGATTAAGTTTTAGTGTGATTATTTTTTATAGAAATAATATTTTTTTATTGATGATTGTTATTTGATATTTTTTACTATCTAATAGTGTATCATGATCTATAGTTAACTATATGTTTTTTGAGTTAAAATCATTGAATTGCATTTGAAAATTAGTGATTCACAATAAATCATTGAATTATTATGTTTGAAATGCTCTAAAAAAAATTAATTCCCCAAGCTTTTACCTAAGACATTAATAGAAAAATTACATGAATATTTTTTTGTGTCAAAAATTTGACACTGACATGCCACACTACATAGTTACATACACAATATTTTGTGATATATATGAAGCAACACATGAGGCATGTCATCACCAATTTACTAAATAGGGTGACACAAGTGGATTACTTACCAAGTATGGGTTGAAGTAACCATGAAAAAAGATAACAAGGTCTAGGGGAGATTTAGAGTTACCATTGAAACTTGCGGTCCTTTTAATTTGTTTACCCAACCACTTTACTTACATTTTAGATTTTAGGAAGATAAGAAAAAAAATTTCACTAGTTCAAACTTTAGGGTCTTATTATATTTTTTGATACCTCAAACTTTAGGGTCTAACTTCTATTAACTTGGACTTCAAGGTTTGAATTGCACCATCAAGTAACTTTAGACCTTAAAGTCCAATTTATAATTTACAATTCTAATTCTAAACTCTAATGGATTTGTATCTAAAATTTTGGAGTCTAATTTGTAACCTATAACATGCAATTTTCAATCCTAACCTTGAACTTTATTGAACTTCCACTTTGGAATTAAAAGTTTGATTTACATTTTACAACATGTAATTTAGAAATCCTATTCTAAAATCTAATGGGATTCGAGTTTAGACTTCAAATTATGATTTTTATATTACAAAATATAAATGTAAATCCAAGATTGAAGTTCAACTAGCATGCAATTCAAAATTTGGAGTCCAATTTGCATCTTAAAACATGCAAATATAAATTAAGGTTTGAACTTTTTCTTGGTTCACGAGGACAACAAACAAGGCAAGGCTTTGTCATTTTGTAAGCTATATAAAAATGGCCTAGTTCAAGAACTTGGACACATACAAGCCTTGCATTGGATAAATGATAAATCCCAAGGACCTTAAAAACTACCTAAACCCCATGTCATGGTTCTCATACTCACATGGGTCTACCCATGCAAAGGGAATGTCAAGGCACACAAAAGGGAGAAAACTAAGAAAATTGAACATTATCAAATATAATTTCAACATATAATCAAATAAAAAGGAATTATTTTCCAATTATACTATCACATGATTATTACCATGATATATATGATATTTCTTATTGACCATAATTAACAAATTAAACCATCATGATAATTCCATAAAACATGCTATACATATTTGAAATTGAGGTTAGGAAATTCTAGAATAAAAGATAAACTCACCCCTCGCATGTGGGTGGAGTACAATACTATATAACTCTATCCATAATAAGTTATATAAATTTACATACAAGGACTCAAACATATTGAATTATATATTTTCCACAAAAATATCAAATGATAAACTACCATATTTATAAGGTGGTGAAATCCTTGCACTCTCCAAGCTACTCCAAGTGATTTGTGAGCCCCCATTGAGGTTCAATTTCACCCAACCATGTGGAACCCTTAGGTCTACCCCTTTGAAATAGGAAAATAAATTCTATGAACATCTCATGCATATATTTTATAAGAAAAACATATATAAGGGTTACATAATCATTATCAATACATGCACATGGGATATAAATGTGTCCTACAAGATACAACCACATGTTGGATTGGGAAGAGCATACCAATTAAACTTATTAGATATGCAATCCAATGTATAATATGATAGAGAGGTTTGTCATAAGATCTAGAGATGGGGTATCATCACAAGTATCAAACCACATAGAGGTTAAGGAAAATAGACCCATCCCATGGTTGTACTCAATGACAATATTATTAAAATTTAATCCCATCCTAGTGTCCATGGTATTATAAATTCTATACTACCCTAAAATTCATTCATAACCATTTTCATGTATCCTCTTAGAAATAAGGAAGTACCTTGTGGTCATCTCTAATTAATTTTTACTTATGTAATCCTATTCAGTTTAATTAATTTATTATCTTAACTACACATTGCCTCATCTTCACTTAGCATACAAGTAGATTGGAATGAGATTCAAATACATCCTATCCTAGACCGCTCACCTCTTGTTAGAAGCTTGGTCCCAATGCACCACAGGCAAGAGAGTTATTATTTTTAGATATATTTATCATTGGCCAATTCATTTGCTAACACAACTAAGCTCTGGGAGCTTGCTTCAATCCATACAATGAATTCTCTAATCTGCAAACCATATTAGGTTTATATGACAACTGAAATCCTTTTGGTTGTTCCATGTAAACTTCTTCCAGCTCTCCATTCAAGAAAGCAGACTTCACATCCATCTAATAAACTTTAAAGTTATTTGTGTCAAGCAAATGCCAAAAACATCCTAATTGCTTCCATTCTAGCCACTGAAGAAAATGTCTCCTCAAATTCTAATCCTTCAACTTGTGCATATCCCTTACACAAGCCTTGCCTTATTTCTTACCACTTCTCCTTTCTCATTCAATTTGTTTCTAAATACCCACTTAGTTACAATAATATTTTTCTTTTCAGGTCTAGAAACAAGTTCCCAAGTCTGATTTTTCTCAATTTGCATACGTTCTTCTTCCATTGCCTTCATCCAACGTTCATCTTTACATGCTTCAATCACTATTTTTGGTTCAACTTCATAAAGTAAACACAAATTTACATCTTTCTCAATAGCTCTTCTTCTTGTCAGCACACCTTTTCTTTTGTCTCCAATGATCTATTCTTTAGAATGATTTTTGTGTACATACTTAGGGGTTTTAGGGGTCTTTTCTAGAGCCTCTTCCTTTTCATTCTACACTTCCTTTTCCTTAGTTTTTTTTTTCTTCTTCTCTACAAGCAGGCTCATCAGACTCATATCCATCAATCAAACTAAATTCTACAAATCTTCATCAACCTTGACACTTTCACTCTCAACAATCCTTCTTATACTTTTGTTATAACACATGTAAGCTTTTATTTTAGTAGAATATCCAAGGAAGATACCTTCATCAGACCTTGCATCAAACTTTCCTAAGTTTTCATCATCTCTTCTAATATAGTATTTGCTTCCAAACACTCTAAAGTACTTAACAGTAGGGATCCTTCCATACCCCAACTCATAGGGAGTTTTAGTGTTGTTAGATTTTGCTTGAACTTTGTTAAGTATGTAAACAATTGTATGAATTTCTTCTCTCCAGTAGACTTCTAGTCGGTTAGCTTCTCTCATCATAGTCCTTGCAGCTTCTTGAATAGTCCTATTTTTCCTTTCAACTACTCCATTTTGCTGAGGAATCCTAGGGGAAGACAAGTGCCTCTTTATGCCATGATTCTCATAAAACATGTTAAATTCATTGGAAGTGAATTCTCCACCCTTGTTAGACCTTAAAAATTTGATCTTCAAATCTATTTCATTCTCAAACATAGCTTTAAATGCTTTAAATCTATCTAGAGCTTCATATTTCTCTCTAAGAAAAGTAACCCATGTCATTCTAGAATAATCATCAATCAAAGGCATAAAATACCTATCACCTTGAAGACTTCTCACTCTTATAGGATCACAAAGGTTTGTATGTACCAATTCCAACAATCTGGTAGAAGATTGTTCCTTTCCCTTGAAACTACTTCTTGTTTGTTTTTCAAATTGGCAATCTTTGCAAACAACATTGATAGGATTTGTAATCCTCGGCAGATCTCTCACTACTTGAACTGAATTGATTCTAACCAAATTATCAAAATTTATGTGACACATTCTCCTATGCCATAACTATATATCATTAACCTGATTCATAAAGCAATGAACATCAACACCTTTAAGCTGATAGATATTTCCATCTATCCTCTTTCCAACAACACTTACAATTGTAGATCCTTTTTTGATCTCACATCCATTATCCTAAAACATAAGATTGTACCCTTTGTTACACATTTTTCCAACACTCAAAAGGTTATGCCTTAATCCGTTGACATAGTAAACATCATCAATATTATGCTTTCCATCAAAAATGATTGAACCTATTCCACAAATCTTAGCTCCTAAATCATCTCCAAATTTAACAAGTCCTCCATCATATTTTTCAAGTTTAACGAACTTACTCTTGTCTCTGGTCATATGGTTTGAGCAGCCATTTTTGATAACCCAATAATTCTTATCCTGTCTAACATGAAAATCAAATACCAAAGTACCTCCAATCTTATCCTTCTTCTCCAAAGTATTTTTTTCACACATATTTCAGAGTTAGCAGAAACAGATTCATCTTTTAAAGCCAAAAACAAGCATTCATTATCATCAACATCTCCATAATCATATTCATCATCAGAAATACCAGCATCTTCTCTAACATAATAGTTTTTCTTGATCATCTTACATTTGTTCTCCTTATTCTTATTGTTCATAACTCTATTTAGACATCTCAAAGAATAGTGACCTGTATTTCCACAACTGAAACACTTAAAAGGTAATTTACCTTTATACTTACTATTGCCTTTTTTATCCTTCTATCTGAATCTTCAATTTTTTTTAATTTTCCAATCTTGAAAGCAGTCTCCACTTTTGCACCATTTTTCAAACCATTTTTTCTCATTTCAAATGTAGTTAGTGTGCCAGACAATTGATCTCTAGTGTAAGTATTAAAATTTGCAACTTCCTCAATAGTTGAAACCTTTTCACTATAAGAATCAAGAAAAGTTTTGAGAATTTTCTTTACCACTTTAGGTTCTTTGACTTGTGCACCAAGATCTCTCATTATGCTTACCAGTTTATTAACCCTCTGCATATAACTTGTGATTGTTTCATTTTTAGACATTTGAAAAGTTTTAAATTATACCTTCAGATTCTATAACTTAGCTTGTTTAACCTTATCATCTCCTTCATAAATACTTTCTAGCTTATCCCAAACTTCTTTAGTATTTTTCAGATCCATAACTTTCACTAATTCAATATGTCCTAGACTACTCAAAAGAACAAACCTTGCCTTACCGTCAGTTTCATAAGCCTTGATTATCACTTGTGCTTGGTCCATTTGTAGGTATGTTATATACATTCTTTATTTCCTTAGCAACATCAAATCCAAGGTAAATCAGATAGCCTTCCATATTCACTTTCCTAAATGCATAGTCTGTGCCACCAAACCTAGGGATCTCCTTCTTGCTCGCCATCCCAAATCTACCTCAAGTGGTTAAGAATTTATCCAAGGAACCTTGCTTTGATACCAATTATTGAATGAACAAGACAACTGAGAAGGGGGGGTGAATTAGTTGTATCAAATTAAAACATCAAAACCCTCAATAGCAATCAGATCCACATGCATTCAATAAACCTTTAATTTGTTATAATGTTTAGACACGAAAATCATATAACATAAACTAAAAAAACCAACACCACACACAAGAGAAGACCAGATTTACATGGAAAACCCAATAAGGGAAAAACCTCAGTGAGGATTATCTCACAATATAAGTAATTGCAAAACCGATATAAAGAGGCTCACTGCCAAAATAAAACACACTGTCCAGAAAGGCTCACAACCCAAGCTCACTACCGAAATAGAAAGAAGAAAAGAAGATAAGATGTTACACAAAGAACACACTCTTAATGCAACAAAGAGTCCACCACAATAGCTCCAACAACACTCACAGTTTTCAAGAGATCAATACACTTTAGCTCATTGCATTCAGCAATATTGCATTATAGCTCATATTGCTTTTCACACTTCTACACTTAATTTCACATCACACACCACACACACACACCATCTCACATCAACTCTCCTTGCACTTATACCATCTGCAACTTGAAAAAAATATTCAATTCAGCTACACACACCTTTACACTTTACAAATTCAAAGTAATATAGGTTGGCACTAATCATTCCCACAATGGATAGGAATGAAAATCAGACCAAAACAAAACTTAACTGGGACCCAAATTAACTCTCACATTCCATGCTACACCTTCATTAATGTTTAAACATCTTCAAATGTAGTGTAAACACCAGGTCGATTGATACCCATGAAAACACCATTAAAATTTGAATTACACACTTCCAAAAATCCAAGGATGACTTATGAACCACATACCACACTTCAACATGATCTAGAATATTCCTCTATCACCCTGAAATTCATCAAAATCCTTCGAAACAACTTGTACCTTCAGAATGTACACAACTTGTACACTCAAACTACACAGTCAAACACTACAACTCTAAAATCAATATTCCAGAGCACCAAACCATGAATCCTCTTGTCACAGGAAAGAGATCAACACCATACTCATACCTCCATAATTGCAAGATCTAAAGAGCAACTGCAGAGAAATGTGGAGCAAAAATATTTCTCCCTGACACCACTATAAGAAACACTACAAAACCAATTCACACACTAGTGAACATAACTTCCTTTGTACCTTGATCCAGAAGCCCAAAAACTAGGTATAGAAACTTTGAACACCTCTAACCAACATATCCAAACCACACAAGTAGATCTTCAACCTAGAAGACATGTGAAGCAAAACCAAATTACCTCTGCAAACCAAGACACCTATGCAACACCCTGTTTCCTTATTTTATCAATTTTCTCAATATCCTCAACATCTAAACCATAAATATAAACTTGTCAAAGCAACACCAGAGGTTAACATCAACAACTTAATTGATGAAAATATAATGCAACTAATCAAAGCAACAATCTCTCTCAACCACTGCACAACTATCATCAATGACAACACCTTCATACTTGCAACATCTACATTATCTTAGCATTCATGAAAAATATCTTTCTTGAATTTTAATTGTTCTACCTATATCTTATCTTGGGTAGCATTTCATAGAGTTAAGATTCCTTCAATAACAACTCGTTCTTAAAATTTTATGATTCTATTAGCTTAGATAGTTCTATTTCATTTTGCTTAATCTTGTCTTTGGAATTGTCTTTTAGCTTAACCATTTACTCTTTTAACTTTAGTACTTATTTCCATCTATTAATATTGACCTTACTGTTTCCTCCCCATTGGTCATCATTGTTTTGATCCATTTTTTGTTACTCTACTCACATGCCTCATTTTTTCCAAGGTTGATACAAGTGGTCTTTAGAAAGGAGCACATGATTGAGTGGTAGTTGGTCAATATCTTGAATCGATCCAAATAGCTACTTTATATAACTTTGCAGCTGATCCACCTGCACTTTTAGCTCTTGTTTCTTTTATTTTTCTTTCTACATTCTAGCTACCAATGCTAATATATTTATTTAATCTCATTAAGTTCCTTCTCCCTGGTTGAATTCCCTAAATTCATTGTTGTCAACTGATAATCCATGGGAGTCATATCTTCTCTATCCTTTTGCACTAAAGGAGTAGTAACCTTCATAGTTCTTGAGCCTGTATTGTCTCTTTTCATAACACGAGGAGAGGATAATGTGGTTTTAGCAGGTGTCTCCACTTGCTTGGCCTTACCTTTATATTTTCCCTTTTGTGATGTGTAAGTCACCACTATCTGCTATTGTGGTCATTAAAAAGGAGTGGAAGAAGAGGAACTTGAATAACCAATCCCCATCCGGTCACTAGTTTCTACTCTATTTATGCCTTTGGATCCTAATGGAATTTATTTAGGATTAGTATCCTTTTCCTATGTCCCCTTCCCTATTTGAGTTGCACGAGTCTTCCTTTTCTTTAAGAGAGAATCATCATAATACAAATCATTTCTATTTTTTATTTTTACGCTTTCACATGTAGGGTACATGGGGTTGATACCTCATGCTTCGAGTTTCCTTTTCTAGTAATTCACTCATGTTGTAGTTTCTTGCAACACTCTATGCATTATTTGTTCTAATGTATCTACTTCCATCTCTGTCCACTTTAGATCTTGGATTGGTTCATCATATATTTTGTATAGCTCATAATTGGAATCTAATGTCTTCCCATCTTTCTTCACCTCTAATGGAATTTCATGTGTACCCAGAGTTCTCAAACCTCATGGTCATCAACATAGTTCATCCAAAAACCCTCAATGTGAGGCTCAAGTCTGAGGTTAGATAACAATTTAGTCTCCATCTTCCCATATGGATCTCATAATTTTTCCTCGCCACCTCAAACAACTCTAGGTCATGCTTTTGAAATTCATGCATAGAGGCTTTGGCACAACTGATACTATTGCATTTATACCATCTTATGTTGATAGGAAACTAGGCTCCAGTTTTATGCTTAAAATCTAATAGATAGTGGGATTCAATTATTTGTCTTGTGTATTTAAGCAATAGCATCTTATTTGTGGGGTATCTTGGTAGCTTATAGGGTTGTCTTGAAAATCCTTCAATTCTAATATATATGAAAACTTAGGGAATTGTATTAACCAGCTTCCTTTTCTCTTATTGTTGCTTATACTTTAGGGGACAACCTTTTAGCTTTGTCTCCTTACATTGTTATAAGCATCCACATGGAGAAGGAATAATTAACCCTTATGTAGTTCTCCATTGACTTCTCTACCTCTAATTGTGAATAATTGTTATATACTAATAATTTTCTTGGTTCAGTTCCAATTATTCCAACCTTTTCTAGCCCATTAAATGTACCTCTAGTAGCTAGTACATACACCACTTATAAGAAGTCATGTAGAAGCTCTTGTGCATTTCAGAAGATAAGATCTAACTATACAAACTATCACGAATGGATCTAGGCCAATGTAACATCAATTAGACTCCTTGAATTGTCTCAATATATAGGAACATCCATTCTTCAAATATAGTTGAATGAGGCAACCCAAAGACTCTATTGATTAATGTTACCATATCTTTGATTTCTTTGATGAATTCACTTATATAAAGTGTCTTAGAAATTTTTTATAATGAATTATATGGGTTCTTCATCCATTTAATGTTAATCAATATTTTTGCATCATCATCATATTCTTGCAATGTAATTGGTTCTTCTATAATTGAAACTCTTGTATAAAAAGGAATATCAAAGACTTTTCTGATTGCATCTTCGTTGAGATTAGTACAAACTCTGCCTTCCACTTTGATTTGTCTAGTATCCTTATCAAAATCCTTCATGCACTCCAATAAAAGTTTTGAAAAATGCATGGATATTGAGAATGTTGTAGCTTTATCTAGTCCATTGAGTATGATTTTCTCAACCCACATAGTTCTATCTAGACTTCTTAATTGTTGATGGAAGTCTACCATGTTTGCAAATCCTAGGTTTGATTTTGTTATCTCACCATACCCTATTTTTGTTTGTGATGGCAATGACATAACTTTAAATTCTTCTTTCATCTAATTAACCATTTGAGTCATTGTTTTTATAAGAATATAATAACCTCTATTACCAAATACTAGGGTTTTATCATATTTTCTAGGGTTAGGGTTTATCCAAAATTTGGCCTAAGTTACATTTACATTTAGTTTCTGATACAACACGAAACATGAATTATACTTTATTTAGCAAACCATAATCTATATAATTGTAATTTGAGTTTAACTGCAAGAAGATGTTATTCAATTCATTCACAAATTTCAGAGAATTATGTGGACACATGCATGGGTTTTTGCTTCTATGAATTAAACCTCTAAATTAACCAAGAAACTTTGTTAGTTTTTTCTATCTCTCCTTAGATGATGCTAATGAATCCTTCTAAAATTCACCAAATTATTGCTATAGAATTGTCCTTAACTTGTTGAAAATGAATTAGGATGATTTGTTCTAGTTATTTTGCCTTTATCAATCTCAATTCTATGTGAATTAATCTCATTCAATACTCAGAGAGTGGTAGGTAACAATTTATTACAATGGTAGGAGTATGAAAATTTTGAACTGCTATTAGCATGTTGAAAAACACATGTGAACTAGATGCATAATGTTCCTCACTATGGGTTTGGATGAAAGTTACTTTTTTGCAAATGCAAACAATTTTAAGTGATCCAACAATTGTGTTAAATATCAGGTTCATATGAAAATTTGTGACGGTGATGTCATCAAAGAAATGATGACATCATCATCTTGGAAATGAGCATTGAGTTGGTCTTTAGGACTAATGAAATAAGCATGACACATTGGTGATGTCATCAGTGTACGGATGTGGGGATTCTCAAGTGCACTAGACAATTACATTTGGAATGATCTTATTTATATGGAGGTGAAATATCCACAAAAATTAGATGATGCCATGATGACATCAATAATGTGTGGTTACAAGTAAATTCAAGTGAACTAAACAATAATGTCATTCAAGAGAGGAGAGACTCAATAGGAATCTAAATTTTTTCGAGAATTAAATTGGGTTAAAATTTATGTGAAAAAATCCAAGTGATTTGGATTTTAAAAAATCACTCTAATATCAAGTTCAGATGGGAGTCGTTTTCTCACATGCACAAATATTACTCAAACTTGATAAGAATTTCACTTGGTTTCATAGGATTTACGCCCATAAGTGAACCTTGTGGAAAAACCTTGTTGAATCAATTATGGGAGCAAAAGCAAGTGAACTAGATATATGAAGTGCACTTGGAAAGAGAAGATTGATAGGGCACAAAACTTCCATAAGGGTTAAATCAAAACCTCTTGTCAGTAGAACCAAGTGAACCAAATATAATCTCAACTGTGTGCAATGCAATAGTGGATGAAACTTCCACATGGGTTCAATGTGCTTAACAAGTGCAAGTACAAATAAAAGCTAAGTGAATTGGCTTGTGGAAAATAGTTATGAAACTGACATTTTGAAGACATTGAAGAGATCAGTAAGGCATGGGATGCCCTAAAAAGTAAAGGCTTGTGGGAAAATACATGTGAACTATCCTTGCGGTAGAACTTAGTGAATTAGATTTGAGCCCAATGGATAGACAAAACCCATAAACACTTTAACTTGCACATTTTGGAAAATTTAGCAAAATTGCAAAAGATAGACCCTACTATTTTTCAATGTTCCTTTGATTTATAATGCAACTTAGCCAAGAGGAATGCCAAATTTTGGTACTTCAAATATTTTGGATTTTTTTCCTTTAACCGTAAACTCAAGGAAAAAGCAAAAGCAAAAGAGGGGGTCCTTATTTTGCTGAGAGAAAAATGGAGCATTTTGGGAGAATATACAACACTATAGAGTGAAAACAATAGCAATAAGGCAAACCACAAGGATTAAAACATAAACACAATAGAAAAATACGTAAAAAAAATATGTACAAGACAAGAATAGAAAAAAAAACCTAAGAACTAATGCAACAACATTGAAACATAACACTTGTAGCCAATAACATACAAGTATAAGAATAAGACCATGTTTTTGTGTGGTTGCAAGTAACCTTAAAAATATGCTAGATGGGTAGCATGTTATGGTGATGGGTGAAAAGGGATTATCACTATTTCTACCATAGTGTAATTTGATAAGTTTTATGAATACTCATAACTTATAAATAGGATTATGATCTAATGAGGTCCTTGAGTGTGAGATGAAGGTTCTAACATTATTATAAAACCATGTATTAATAAGAAAATTACCATCTCTATGACTTATATCTCTAAAAGTAGGTTGGATAAGGGCATGCAAGGTTAGACATATAGAAAATTTAAATATACTAGCATCATGAGATATCAAAATATAATCAACTATGCTAGCCCCACCTTATGGAAAAATAAATTCAATTAGTTTTCATGCAACTATCAAAGTGAGATGACAAAGTGGATGTACCTTCAACCTTGGAATTCAATTTCTTAATTGTACAAAGTTGTGTCATTTGTTCCTAGCTTCATGCTTCAACATTTGAGTTTTTGATTTTATATGATGTTGAATTCTATATCCAATTGATCAAAATAATGAAAACAATGATTGAAAATTATCAAATTCAAATATAAAATATGAAAATAATCATTCAAACAATCAAATTTAATTTAAAAACATGTAAGTTTGATTTTCTACATCAGTAAAAGAAGAAAAAGTGATATATTCAATAAATAATGATTGCAATTCCTCAAATCCATAAGAAATTTATTTTTATGTCATAGAATGCACAGTTTGTTGGATAAAAGTATGTGGATTCAAAACCATACGATGCATATGCTTTTTGATCATTTTATATTTTTTACTTGCAAGGGAATGTGCTCGCATTTTATAGTGCTAGCATGTTATAAGGCTCTCATGTTATAACTTGCCTTAGATATTTTCAACCCTCAAGTTTGAATTTTCCTTGGGAATCTACCCTAAAGGGTTAGACTTGCATTGTCAATGCCCAAAGATATGTTTTTCACAAAACATAGGAAAACAAATAAATATTGAGTGTGCTCTCCATTAATTTTACATATCTTTCAATGTTGATCTAATAAAATGGCATAATAGGATCAAGATTTCTTACCTTTCTAGCCATATCATTTTTTTTACATTTCCAATATGACAAGTTTTGATCTTCAATTTCTTTTAGCAATTTTTTTTTGCCAAAAACCTATGTAAAATATTTTTACTATCATTTTTATCCATTCATCCAAATTTGAAACAAATTACATGTTTACATTCTACACTCTATTATATACACATTCAAAAAAATAAGTTTCAATTAGATTTCAAATAGATTGGGGGCGTATGATCAAATTTTTCTTTTTTTAAGGATATGTCCACTTTAAAAATTAATAAAAAATACATATTTATTAAAAAATTAGAAGAAAAATTAGGCATAAACTACATGTTAGTTATTTTTTCACTAAAGCAATTTATGAGAAAATTTAAAAAATCAACACTTTAGGGGGACTACTTTAGATGTTATGTTATATTTTTGCAACAAAAGAAAGAGCACTTTGTGTGCTCCCCATTTTTGAACCTTTTAATATCCACCATTTTAAAATAAAATTAGTAGTTCAAAAAATAGATTTTGAGCATAAAGATGATTTCAATTTCTCAAACCCATAAAAGTGTGTTTTTATGTCACAAAATGCACATTTTTCAAGGTAAGTAAAATATATTATATGGATTCAAAATCACAAGATGTGGATGCTTTTTGATCATTTTATATTTTTTACTTGCAAATAAATGTGCTAACATGTTATAATTCTCTCATGGTATAACTTGCCTTATATATTTCCAATCCTCAAGGTTGGATTTTCATTGGGAATCTACCCTAAAGGGTTGGACTTGCATGTCAATGTCCAAAGATTTATTTTTCACAAAATATAGAAAAACAAATAAATATTGAGTGTGTTCCCAATTAGGTTTACACATCTTTCAATGTTGATCTAAAAAATAGCACAATACCATCAATATTTCTTACCTTTCTAACCATATTTTTTTTCTATATTTCCAATATGTTGAGGTTTTGATCTTCAATTTATTTTGGTGATGTTTTTTTCCCAAAAACCTATGTATAGTATTTTTACTACCATATTTTATATGTTCATTCAATTTGAAACAAATTACATGTTTACATTCTACACTCTATTATATACACATTTAAAAAAATCTTCAATTAGTTTTCAAAAATATTAGGGGGAGCATGATCAAATTTTCTTTTTTTAGGATGTGTCCACTTTGAAAATTGATAAAAAAAACATGTATTAATAAAAAAATTAGAAGAAAATTTAGGCATAAACTAAATGTTAGCTAATTTTCCATTGAAGCGACTTGTGAAAAATAATTTAAAAATCCAACATTCTAGGGGGAGAACATTAGATTTTATGTTATATTTTGCAACAAAAGCAAGAGTACTTTGTGTGCTCCCCCTATTTGAACATGTTAATCTCCACCATTTTAAAATAAAATTAATAGTTTTGAAACTAGATTCTGAGCACAATAATGATTGCAATTTTTCAAAACCATAAATTTTTATTTTTATGTCATAAAATGCACATTTTGCTAGGTAAAATAGAGTTGTAGATTCAAAATTACAAGATGTGGATGTTTTTTGACCATTTTTTATTTTTTACTTTCAAAGAAATGTGCTTGTATGTTATAGTGCTAGCATTCTATAAGGTTCTTGTGTTATAACTTGCCTTAGATATTTTCAACCCTCAAGGTTGGATTTTCCTTTGGAATCTGAAGGGTTGGATTTGCATGTCAATGCCTAAAGATCTATTTTTCACAAAATATATATATATAAAAATATAGAGTGTGCTCTCCATTAGCTTTACACATCTTCCAATGTTGATCTAAAAAATGACACAATAGCATCAAGATTTTTTACCTTTCTAACCATGTAATTTTTTCTACATTTCCAATATGTTAATGTTTTTATCTTCAATTTCTTTCAACAATGTCTTTTTTTTTTCCAAAAAACTATGTACAATATTTTTACTACCATTTTCATTCATTCATCCAAATTTCAAACAAAATACATGTTTAGATTCTACACTCTATTATGTACACATTCAAAACAATAAGTTTCAATTAGTTTTCAAATAGATTAGGAGGGAGCATAATCAACTTTTCTTTTTCTAGGATGTGTCCACTTTGAAAATTAACAAAGAATTAGAAAAAAATTGGGCATAAACTACATGCTATTAGCTAGTTTTCCATCAAAGCAATATTTGGAAAAAATTAAAAAGTCAACATTCTAGATGAAGAGCACACTAGATGCTATGTTCTATTTTTGTGAGAAAAGAAAAAGCATTTTGTATTCTCCCCCTATTTGAACCTTTTAATATCGACCATTTTAAAATAAAAGTATTAGTTTAGAAACTAGATTATGAACACTACGAATTTTGTTCTTGTCACATCTTCAAATTTTAAGCATTGTTATCTTCAGTTTTTTAATCTAAGATCAATTTTTAAGGATTTCAAAAATAAGTTCCTTTTGACACCCTTTTAGTCCCCCATTTTCATACATATACCCAAAAATAAATTTGTATAATACCACAAGTTGTAAGACCAACAAGAAAAAAAGAAAAATAAGAAGCCTCTTTATAAAATATTTTTAAAAATTACTTATAAGTCAACTTCACCATCAATTTCATTAACACCTCCTTAGCATGTACAACATAACATACTTGAAAGAATCCAAAGTTTATACTTCTCATTTGGTGATGTATGATTATATTAAGGTAACTAAAAAAATTATACCTCTAACCTTTATTTTGTGTAGTTTCATCTCCACCATGGAAAATGGGACATGAGCTAGTTGTTCCTAACTCTCAAACAATCCTTAACAAAATTTATGGAACTAAGGATATCAAGGATGTGAGACAAAAGAATTATGATTTTTTAATATTTTATCATGATTTTATGATGATATTGAATTCAAAGTATTTTCTTTAATGTTGAACATCAAGGAAAAACATGCATTAAAGGAGAAAATGGAGAAGACAATTATGATGGAGGAAGACAAAGATACAATAGAAATCAACCCTTTTATTTTTTTACTATAGTACTAAAAATATGACCTAAAATGAGGGGAGAAAGATAGTAATGAAAATTGGATACCATTTTTTTCAAGATGCGGTATTACATGGGCAATGGCATTTGATATCATTAGAAAGTGAAGTGGTAAAAATAATATTTTTAGTAATTAAGATTAAACATATAGATTATTATCTATATTTTTTTAAATATAGACTATACAAATTTATCTATTTGAGTCTTCTCTATAACACATGACAAGCTCAAGATTGATTATGAGCCACAATAGTTCATTGGCTATTTGTTTAGTGAAAATGTTTGGAGATGTTTTAGTTCTTAATGCAACTAGATTGGTAATTTATACTATCTAGATTGGAGATGTTTTTCTAGAATAGAATGCAAAATTGCTAGGTTGTATGAAAAATTGTGGGAGTTACTTGATAATATAAATAAAGTATCTATCAAAAGGAATAAAGAAGCAACTATAATTTTGGTAATCAATGATAAATATATTTCTCGAGTACTATAGCGAATAAAACATATACTAACACCAAATATAACATGTTATATCATTTTTAAAAAATTATAACAACATTGTATGTAAAGGCTTGGATAAAACTATAACTTAAATACAAATAATGGGAACAAATCTAAGTGAAAAATTAGATCAAATTTTATATATGTGAAATATGGAGAATGAAATTATAAAGTATTTGATATATGGAAGGATGAATTCAAGGTGTTACACTCTAATTTTATAGATCCACTAATATAAAATGAATAGTCAAATTATATTCGTATTGGCATGAATTTAGATGAAGTTTTGGCACTAGAAACAAGGGCTGGCTCATTCATTAAATAAAGTGGAAAAAAAATTGAGGCAAGGTGAGAAGAAAAATTAGTAAAAAATGATATGATCTTAAATACAAAAGTATTTTGATTTTAGGACAATCCTTGATAGGAAGATAAATTCCGTGTGACAAAATTTTGAATTATATTTAAGCATGAAATTCCTCCATGACTATTGTTAGGGTGGGGAGCCCTCCCAAGGCTTCCCCCTCCCCCTCCTCTAAAGTGTTGGTGTTTGTTTATAATGGAATAGATAAAATGGTCTCATTGATGGAGAAAGCTTTGATTGGTAAGTTTTTCTCTTTCCATGAAAATATAGATTTGGTAAGAAAGTGTGTTAAGGTTGTTTGGAAGATAAAAGGAAGTGTAGTAGTAAGTGCAATGTTAGAAGATATTTTTGTCTTTAATTTCTCTTTTGATGAAGAATTGAGTAAAATATTAGTTGAAGGTTTTTGGTTTTATGGTTAAAATAATATCTTATTATGCAAATGGAGATCTAGTTTTGACCCTTACGTAGTTCTTTGTGCTATAGCTCTTGTTTGGTTTAGATATCTCTAGATTTTTGGGATGAGGGTAGTTTTCAAGGAGTTTCAAACTCATTTGGTCCTTTTCTTGTAGTAGATAAGGTTACAAAGGAGAAAAGTAGACTTTTTTTCACTATAATTTGTGTTGATGTCTACACCAACATTTGAAGCTCTTCTAAATTTTTCATTTTGTAGTCAAATTTTAGAAAATGGACACAACAATTTCTATATGATAATTCAAGATTATGTTGTAAAAAATATTCTATATTTTTATTTACTAAATAAGTTCCCAAATATTAAGAAGAAATAATTTGAAACAAAATATGAGTTTGTTCAATCAAAATCAATATTTCAAGACTCAACTAACAACTATTGATCCTCAACTTCAACACACTCTTTCACAAATATTAAAAAGGATTGTGAACCCCCGAATAAGAGGCATTTTATGAATTCAAGAATATTTGATCAATTCAAAAAAAGGAGATTGGAAAATAGAGACACTTTAATAGAAACTCTAAGGATTGAAGACAAGATTCCTATCTCTAGGGTTTCTAAAATTCAATAAAATTTAAAGGAAGCTAAAAAAATTACTCAAGGATATCAAGTCTCACAATTGAACAAATATCTTCACATATTTTGTAAGAACTAACTATGAAGTATAACTTATCACCTCTTCACTATCAAGAGAGGCTAATTAATCCCACTATTCTAGATGGAAGTGAAGATTTTCAAAATTCTTTGAAGTCTACAACTTAGGAATTATTCTTAGATTTTTTTTCAAATCTTATTAAAAAAAATTCTCCTACAATAAAGTATAAACAATAAAAATACAAAATAGGAATTCAATAAATGTTGGGGTTGGAACTAAAAAAGGTAGACTGACTAGTCATGAAAATAGATCAAGAGAGTCAGCTTATGAAGCTACAAATGGGAAAAAAAACTTTGGGGATGTCAAACTCTAGAAGATTAAAAAAATGAAAATTTTATCTTGGAATATTAGAGGGATAAATATCCCTCATAAATAGCTATTTTTTTAAAAATGTATAAAAGAGAATAAAGTTGACATTGTTCTTATTCAAGAAACTAAGATGTCTAAAATATTTTTTGATACAATTGCTAAGTTAATATGGCTTGGATATTATTTTTGTATTAGCATAGTAGAAGGTACCTCTAAGGAAAAGTCACTATGTGGAACCCCTTTTTTTTTATTGATTAAGCAGGGAAAGGGCCTTGACCCTTACATAAGAACAACAATCAAGAGACTAGAAACATGACAAAACAACACAACAGAGGAAGCAAAATAGAAAGAGAACCACTTCCCCCAATCCCAATCAACCAAAAAACATTAACCTATACCCACTGCATCAAAATTTATAAACCTATCAATAATCCCTAAGAGATATAACCAATTCATCTTAATATCCATCCATAAAAATAGGTTATAATAGGATAGCCTTAAAATAGTATCCAACTGATAACCAAAGTTCTTAACAATAATAAAACTAGAGAAATAACAATCTAGGAACCTATGGCCTATACCAACCAAACATCTTATAGAATAGAAAAAAAACTTCATGGCAACAAGTAACAAAAGCAAGAGGGACAAATGTCAAGGATCAAGCATCCCCAATCAGGCTCCATGCCTTCACCAGGCCTTCAAAAAAATCTTCAAAATTATCTTTGAGCTCCATCTTTCCAGATAGATCGGCCTCATCATCATTCACCTTTTTCCTCTACTATTTCTTTATCTTTCCTTGTCCAGAGATAGTGACCATGGAAACTTTTTCATAACCACATCCACAACCTTGCACAAACTCTTCACCACACTTTCAAGTTCCTAGAACCTACTGGCATTATCATCCTTTTGCATCATTTTTTCCAACAACTCCATCCTTTCCCCAACCCTTTGAATTCTAATAGTATCTAAACCCGACATGTTTTTGTTTTAATCTTCATTACCAGGGTTAGTAATCTCCCTAATCTTCGGGTCATTGGTAGCATCTCCTTTATCAATGTCTTCTTCAGCATCTTGTCCATCTTCTCACTGCGAATCCCCTTCCTCCTCCTCATGGCTAGATTCTTCCACTTCCGCCAAGTGATGAGCCTAGTTTTTGGTAGAATCTATAGTATATTTGCTCATAGATGTCATGGACTTTAATGCTTAAGTGTTGGTATTGGCTTAATGTTTCCCTCAAACCATTAACATTTGACATTATCCTATCTTTGCAAGCTTTAATGATATTTGGCATAATATGTGGGTCATCTATATTGATTTTGCATGTGATTAATGAATGTTGCTTAGAGTGGTTATTGATGTGCAGTTATTATGCGTACCTTGGCATGCATATTTAATATGCCAAGTTAAGGAAGACACCACCAGCTGGGCATGCACCATAATGTCCAACTGAGAAATTGCTCCAATTTAAAGGCAGCCAGTAGCAAAGATTCTCCATGCAACTAAACATAACCGCCTTGTAGTGGACCTTAATGATCGAGCATGCATGGGTGTTACTGTTGTGCTGGATCTGTGCTTAACTTGCATGTATGACCAGATTCCATGCATGTGTAACCGCCACGCTCCACTTTCCCCTATTTTCCCTAAATGGCATCCTCCTAGTCGTGGAGTTGACTACCTTGTTTAGTTGTAGTATAAATAATGATTTGATGCTCCTTTTTCAAGAGGTTGCACAATTTGAGATTGTACTCTCATTCTCCAGTTTCAGTAATACAAATACATTAATCTTTGTATGCATGATTTACAGTGAATAAAATAAAGTTATGAGTTCGAGCATCTGAGTTCTTGTTAGTTTAGAGGATACTTATCCAAGGGGGCCCACTTGGTGAGTAATCCGTCTTCTTAGTTTAGCATTAGTTTAGTATTACTTGTTGTTTGGTACTTAGTTAGAAATCTGGCATTGACTGTTCCTGCAGCGAAAGCAGACAGAGTAGTCTCTTGTTTGGCGCAAATATTTTCATTCTTGCTCTACGTTTTAGCTTAAGCATAGTTGTTGGTTAATGTTCATCATTTTCTTTATTTCCTTTAAGTAATTTACTTTCAGTATTGTGTTTCTTAGCTATAGAATGCAATGACTACTTGAGCCCCTAGTGCACATACAATGTTGACCCATTTCAAGTTCACGTCCCTAGGTTGAAAAGTTAAATGAACCTTCATGATGATTGAATGGTTATTCAGGTTAGATGTCTAGTCTTTGAATCAAGGATATAAAGGCTTAGTTATGAGATCATTGTAGGAGGCCAACATTTTTGGCGTCGTTATCGGGGATGGTGTCAAGCTAGGAAGTCTTTTGGAGTCATTGGTAGTTTTTCTTGCTGTGTATTTCTGGAAGTTGTTCTTAGCATATCCTCATTTAGGAAGTAATGACCCCCCTGATTCTTTACCAATTCTTTGTGTGAGCTGACTGATAGTGAGTGATATTGCATGCATGGAGGAAGGAGAAGGGATGCTTATGGGAGATTCCTTCTTAACAATTCTCATCCATTCCAGCTAGTTGAGTACCAGAATCTGCCAAAAGAAGAAGAAGAAGATCCACACCCCTTTGCAAACGCATATCCTGATTTGACTAGCTCTAAAGTCTCCTTGAAAGATCAAAATCAGGTTCAGAATCCCTTTGTATTAGAGCCACATCAAGTAGGCATGGGTGATGCAAATAGGAATAGAAAAAATCAACCAACTTTTCCTTTCCCCATTGCTCATCAAAATGAAGTTGATAACATCAAGAACATTCTTGCCTCAACACTCCCTAAATTTTATGGACTTGTGACAGAAGATCCTGATACCTTCTTATTTGAGTTTGACATACTCTACAGGAGTTATGATTATACTGCTGATGCCCATAGGCTTAAGTTATTCCCCACCACTTTGAAAGAGGTTGCATTAAGATAGTTCATGAGCCTAGGTAGAGATACTATGGAAAATTGGGAAGACATGAAGACAATTCCTTGAGAAGTACAAGGAATACTGTAGGGGTAGTGACATGAGAGGAGGAGACATTTTCAGGATGCAACAGAAGGAAGATGAGAGCTTGGAAGATTACATTGCAAGGTTTTTGTTTTGCTTGAAAATATCTCCACACCATGCACTTAATGAGGACTCACAAAAGTTGCTTTTCCTGAGAGGAATCAATGACAACTACATTGATGCTTTGGCCCTCATGGTAGGAAGAGATATCTCCCAAGTTCCTTGGGAGGATATTAAGAAAATATGCCATAATTACTCTAGGGAAGCTTCAAAGAAAGGGAGAGCTTATCAATCTTCCATGGGTAAAACAACTACCGATAGAGTTTCAAGAATGGAGATCACTCATTTGTTGGAAGACTTCAAACAAGATATTATCAACAATCTAGCTACTCAGCTAGATACACTTCAGGCCAAAAAGAAGCAAGAGGAGGCAAAGATGATGTTAACAGACTATTGTCCCCACTATAGACAAAAGAAGAAGGACTACATATGTAAGATGGTAGCTAACCTAGAAAGCAAGCAGATTCCACCTAAGCTCAAGCCAATTCAGATTGAAGAAGACCAAGTCTACTATGTTGCACAAAGGAAGCCTTGGGCTCCAAGACAACGTATGCTACTAGATCCACTATCCTATGTTGGACCATATTTTATCTGGAAACCAATGGCAGCCCCCATATCCACCCAGTTATGGAGGATATCCACCACAACCTTGGAGTAACCCTCCAAATGCTTGGACTAGTCATCTGAGTCCTCCACCTCAATGGAAGCAACCTCAGGGGAATTGGTAGCAATTTCAAGGGCATTAGCAACCACCTCTAGGAAATTGGCAGCAAACAAATCAATGGAGAGGACGACAACAATGGCCCACTCAGAACACTAGCTACATGCAACCACCTTCTTAGCCCCAAAAAACTACTATAATGCCTCCACCTGCCAATCCAAGCTCAAATGCACCTAAACCAACTCAGCTACCAACTTAGCCTACACCCAATCCTAATAACAAACCACATCAACAGCCTATATATTCTGCTGACTCAAATCAATTCCCTACATATGTTGTGAGTGTAAGTGATATCCACTTCCGTTTAGGAACCGTGCTATCGGCCCCTTCCAAGCCCATCATTAATGAGCTTCCTGTGGAAGAGGAGGAGGAGCCTTTGAATGATCCTATTCAGCCAAATGTACCTAAAAATATTGAACCAGTCCAAGTTAAGCAGACCGAGCAAGAACCACCATTTCCTCAGAGACTAGAAGTTTCCAAGAAGAAAGAAGAAAAGGAGGATACCACTTTTGACATCCTGGATCAGCTAAAGCATATATGTGTCTAGATACCCCTATTTCAGGCCATAAAAGATGTTCCAATGTATGACAAACCTATCAAGGAAGATTGTCTTAAGAAGCCAAGAAGGAAGAAGAGAGACCCAACTATAGTTCATGTGGTGGGCCAACTAGCTGATATCATGTTGGGAAAAGTGACTATTCCCAAGTATAATGACCCAGGCAGTCTTGTAGTAGCATTTGTCATAAACGAGATTCAAGTGAAGAATGCTCTGATTGATTTAGGGGCAACAATCAATGTAATGACCAAATACATCCTACAACAACTAAATATTGCAAGTATGAGATCTACTCCTACTGTCCTGCAGCTTATTGATAGCTCTACTATTAAGCCTGATGATTTAGTGAAAGATCTTGTGGTAGTTCTAGACTCCTGGGAATATCCAGTAGATTTTATGATTCTTTCTCCTAAGGCTACACTAGGCGGGTATCCCATCATTCTTGGAAGGCCTTGGTTGGCAACTGTAGATGCCTACATTAGATGTTGATCAGGTGACATGACCATTTTAGATGGAAGGAGTACTAAAAAGTTTGTTCTTTATCCACCTGCTCAACCATCTCATAATGAAGAAGATTTTATATGGCCACAAGTTGGTGAAGAGGTTGAGGAAGTCAATTTTGTGGCTCAGCTTATGATTCTAGGAATAATTTTTTTCATGTAGCTCCAAGATGAGGATAAAGTGTTGACTAACATCATTTAGAACCATTATGAAGTGGAGGAAGCATCATCTTCTACTTTGGTCAAGACACTTATGTCTGTTCTTCCTACAACCATTGTTCCTACAAGCATTCTTCCTGTATCCACTCTTCCTACGTTGTTCCTGCAGACAAACTTCCTACAACAATAGGTATGTTCCATACATTGCTGCTATATGAACTAAATGTACCATGTGTTAATGAAACAACCATGATAGAATTAACTACACAAGTATAGGTGTCAGAGGGAAAATATCTGAATGCTAATAGTAAATTGAATGAAGAGCAACAACTGTTATTGGAAAATCTATTAAGGGCCCATCAACATGAATTTGCATGGGATTATTATGATATGAAGGGACTGGATCCTAAAATTTGTACCCGTAGAATTTATGTCAGAGATGATTGCACTCTAGTAAGACAACCACGAAGAAGGATTAACCCTATACTAAGAGAAATTATGAAAGGAGAACTGTAGAAACTGCTAGATGCAGGATTTATCTACCCCATTTCAGATAGTCAGTGGGTGTCTCTATTAGTGATTATTCCTAAGAAAGAAGGGAAGTGGTGAGTTTGTGTTGATTATAGGGAACTTAATGCTGCCACCAAGAAGGATCACTTTCATTTACCCTTCATTGATCAATTTTTGGACACACTTGTAGGAAAGCAATACTTCTCTTTTCTAGATGGATTCAGCGACTACAACTAGATTCAAATTGCACCAGAAGACCAGGAGAAGACCACATTTACCTATCCATGGGGGACCTATGCCTATTTGGTACTCCCATTTGGCTTGTGCAATTTACCTGCAACTTTCCAGAGGGCAGTCATTAGTATATTTTCAGACATTTCTCATGATTGCATGGAGATTTATATGGATGACTTCACCACTTATGGTGTTGATTTTGATCAAGCATTGGAGAATCCCAAGAGAGTCCTACAAAGATGTGATGATCAAAACTTGTCCTTAAATAGTGAAAAATGCTCCATGATGATGCAAGAGGGTGTAGTTCTTGGCCACTACATCTCCTACAAGGGAATTCAAGTAGATCTTGCAAAAATTGAGGTAATGACAAATTTTCCTACACCTGCAAAATAGAAGGATGTTATAAGTTTCTTAGGTCATGCAGGATATTATAGGTGATTCATCAAGGATTTTAGCAAGGTAGCAACACCATTTTATACCATTCTCACTAAGGATGCTGGATTTTAGTGGACTGAAGCTTGTGACAAGGCATTTTCTGACTTGAAGGCAACTTTGACTCATGCTCCTATACTCAATGGACCCAATTGGGAGCTTCCTTTCCAAATTCAAACTGATGTATCAGATTATGCCATAGGAGCAGTCTTAGGACATAAAGAGGGAGCTATTGAAAATGCTATTTACTTTGTCAGCAAAAATTTGCAAGGAGCTGAATTCAATTTTACAGTGACAGAGAAAGAGATGCTGGTGGTAGTCTATGCACTAAAAAAATTCAAACATTACATAGCGGGCTACCAAATATTTGTGCACACTGATCATGTAGCCATTAGATATCTCATGAATAAACCCTTGATCATGGGTAGATTGACAAGATGGTTATTGTTGATGCAGGAGTTTGATATAACCATTGTAGATAAGCTAGGGAAGGCTAATGTTGTTGCAAATTTTCTTTCAAGGCTAACTACATTAGAACACAATCAACCCATAGATGACTCTTTTCTTGATGAACATCTATTCTCTCTCAGTGTACAAATACCTTGGTATGCTAACATAGCCAATTACTTGGTTACAGGTAGAGTTCCTTCGCACTTCTCCTCAAAAGAGAGAAGGGAACTCATTGAAAAATATTTTCCTTTCTCTTGGATTGTTGGATGTTTGTTTTATATTAGACCTAGCCATGTCATGAGAAGATGTGTGAGAGAAGATGAGACATATGAAATTTTGCATGCATGTCATAATGAACCATGTGGAGGATACTTTGTGGCCAAAAGGAAAACAATGAAGATTTTGAACACATGGTATTACTAGCCAACACTCCACAAGGATGCAAGAACGTATACCAGAAAATGTGATAAATGTCAAAGAATGGGTAGACCAACTAGATCTGATGAGATGCCATTGTGCTCTTAGGTAGTAATTACTGCCTTTGACAAGTGGGGATTGGATTTTGTGGGACCAATTGACCCTCCATCAAATGGTAAGTCTTATATATTGGTATGCATCGATTATGTAACAAAATCGGTAGAAGTTAAGGCCATGAAGCATGCAAGAGATAACAAGGTTGCAAAGTTTCTTTGAGGAGATTTTCACAAGATATGGAGTTCCAAGAGAAATAGTGACTAATCAAGGGCCACAATTCACATCAACTCTTGTTGCATCACTAGTGAATGAGTACAATATAAGGCACAAAATGTCTACTCCTTATCACCCCCAGGCTAATGGCCAAGTTGAGGTGACAAATAGAGAAATTGAAGCCATTTTGACTAAAGCAGTAGCTATCCATAGGAAAGATTGGGTAAACAGATTACCCGAAGCTATTTGGGCCTATAGGACAACATGGAAAACAACTACAAACTTCGCCCCATTTGAGTTGCTGTATAGAAAGACAACTATGATGCCAATTGAATTTGAACATAAAACTCTATGAACTGTAGTAGATTTAGGGATGGATATTTTTGAAGCATAGAGAGAAAGAATCATGTAGATGAATGCTTTGGATGAGATAAGAAGAGCAGCCTTACAACATACAGAAGTAGTGTAGAATTAGAGAATCAAGTGGCATGACAAATTTATCAAGGACAATAAGTTCAAATCAAGAGATTGGGCCTTGCTCTATGATTCAAGATATTAGGACAATGTAGGAAAATTGCAGACAAGGTGGCTAGGAGCATACAAAGTTCTTGAGGTCTTTCCCAATGGAGTCATTCAACTTACCACCATTGACCCTGTCAGGTTCAAATTACTTGTCAACGGTCATCGCCTCATATTATATCATAAGCCAAATTCTAAAGAAGAGTTCCTACAACAATTCACCCAGCACTCAGAGCTTCCTACAGTTGAAGGCGGTGGACCTAGTGTCCCTCCTTCAACCTAATCGAGGTACGTTCTTTCCATAATAAAGACTTTCACTTACATGGAATTCCATTTCTTCGTCATCCACCCATCTGCCCATCCATCACCACCTTTCTCTCTCTTCCATCACTTCATTCCACCTCACCTCATTCCAGCTCATCTTCATTTACTGCTCAATTCATTTTCCAACAAGGTGAGCATTACTTTATTCACAATCTTTGCAGTAAATCTTCCACACATTCAGGTATGTGTGCATTAATTGCTATCTTTAATCATCTTTTAAGTACGCTCATTTAATCATTGTGCGTTAGTATAGGTGTTCACATAAATGCCATAATTGCCTATCAATCGCCACTTCCATCTCACATGTGTGGACACATGTCCAAATTTAGGTTGGGGGGAGGGGAATGAAAAAGATGCAAATATTTTATTGTCCATGTGTCAAATCATATTAGGCTGCATTAGAAATTTTAAAATGAGCTGATTTGAAATCCAAGGAAGAGAACGACTTGCATACAATAACTGTAGCCGCCATTTCTTCCTATCATAATTTCCCTTTATTACTCCTTTTCTTGCCATTATTACCCTGTCGTAATCTTGAGTTGCAAGAAAAAAAGAAAAACAAAAGAAAGGAAATTTAGTCGATGTTGGTACCAGAATTTAGCAGGCACTGCAGGGAAGTGCATTTGATTTTTAGAAGGAGAATTGCGGGAAAAGAAGTTGCAGGGCATTTGTTTGATTGTAGACAATGGGAGGTGGGTTAATTTGAAATGAACCCATGGTGCATGATATTTTACTGCAGGATGCACAATGCTTGACCGAATTTCAAAACTGTGGATGGATAGATTACTTTTTGAAGTTGGATGGTTTTGATGAAGGAATTGCCCTTGAATTTTCCCAGACATTTTTAGAAGGAAAAGCCACAGTAAAAGGGTTAGAAGTTGTGGCAACAGAGGAAATAATTATAGAGGTTATAGGGTTACTTGTTGATGGTGAAAATTACCTTATTTCCAGAGATGCCAGGTCAGCCAGGGCTAAATTCATAGAGCCAAACGACCCCCCATTGAGCATAGAGAAGTAGGGCACAAAAAGAATGTCTTTGCCCGAGCTGTAGAAGTAGATAGTTGTGTATGTCATCAAATACATCACTTGTGAATGTCGCTAGTCAAATTTGTATTCTGTCTACTTCAAGCTTTTGAATCACATGAGGCACGAATGAATGTGCCCAATGTGTTGTACAATCTTCTCTCAATCATGGTGGTTGAGACCCAGAAAGGTAGGGATAATTTTGTTTCCCACCATTGCTTGATTAAATTGCTAGTTGAAAAATATTTGTGTGATGTTTTTGGAATGACTTGGGAAGAGTTTATTAAAGTTGATCAAGATTATCACCAGAAAGAGTTTGTCAATGTTGAGCATTTGCCACCTAGGGATATACCTCGATCCCGTAGATCTAGCAAGAGAGTAAACATGCTTGAATCCATTCCTAGTGCTTCAACCTCTGGTGCTGGATCTAGCATGAATCCTCCTGCAACAGAGGAAACCATATAAATTAGTTCTTCTAAAACAAAGCACTCAAAAAAAGAAAGCTCTTCCTCAAATTTTGATGATGAAGTTCCACTTGAAACCCTCATGAAAACTAGGGCACATTAGAGAGAGGTAGAAATGAGAAAAGGGAAGGCTAAAACACAACCTATAGTGATAAAAGTGTCAAGCCCTAAGAAGAGGAAGGCTGATAATGTTCATCCTGCAGCCAAAGGAAAATGTGAAAGACCTAGGAAATCAAGACCAGTCGGGCCTGTGACTGGTATGCCTCTACAGGAAAGCCCTAAACCTGATGAGACCTCACATGAAGACCCCGAAGCTCCAATGGAGCAGGAGCATGTTGAAGAAGAAGAAAACATATTTAAGAGAGTAGCAAAAATAACACAGGTCGATCTTGATAGCATTGCAGAAGAATTGGAGGAAAATCAAGAATTCCTATAGCATGAGCATGAAGTCTTGCAGCAACAACCAGAACTGAAGCAGGAGTTCCTGCAAGAACAAGAGTCCTTGCAACAAGAGGAAGAAGAAACAACACCCTTCCAGCTAGAGATAACTGGACAACCTGAGTCCATGAAAATAGTGGGCCATATGAGGAGCCACCATCAACAAAAATACTGGTAGGAATTCATAATCCTCCTAGTTTTACAGTACATGCAACAATTTTGAATCTATGGAAAGAGATACAAAGAAGGGAGGAAAAATGGAAAAAGGAAAAATGGAAGTTGAAGGAGGAAATTCAAAAGAAGGATGATGAGATCGAGGAAAAAGATGCAAAAATTGCTACCCTGAAACAAAGGGTAGATGATATAGCAACTTTGGCGCCAAAGATTCATGAATATAGAGAACCCCCAAGGGTCTATGCTCTGCTCCTGAAAGAGAAGTATCTCTCTTTTAAGATATCAAGACTTACCTCGGGTTTTAATCCTTCTATTGATACCCCTATGGAATTTTTCAATGCTTATTAGATTTCCTCCCCTGAAATGAATAATTAGCTATGTGAATTTTATTTACATAATTATGCTGTCACAAAAGACCATGATTAGAACCCATTGTTGTATGTTGGGGATGTTCAATTGAGAGCATTCATGTCTTGGGTACAAAATGGGATTAGTTGGGGACAACAACATGGTGCTTATAAACAATTGGAGTTTGATATCCCGCTACCTATTAGAGCTTAATCAAGAAACCCAAGGGATATTTATAGAGAATGGCATAGAATGTTGCTTAGACCAAGTTATGGAAATAGTATTATGCCTTGGATTGAGGAAATTTACACTGAGTATGATGTAAAAAGAACAACAAAGGAGGAAATGGTGAGGAGATGTTTATCCTAGAGATGGAATAGTTTGACTAATGAGATGAAACGGGTTGACCCTCATTCCATCCACAATTATGTTGCATCGTTAAAAATAATTGAGAGACATATTCAGACTGGAAGAACTTAGGGACGATCTTGGCTTCCCCTAAATTTTCAGCCACCCATGCTCATGTGGCCTGTGCCAAATTTTAATTCTACTAGTGTGACATTGCTACATAAAGCCAGAGATGGAACATGTTTGACAGATTGGGAGGATTCTATTGGGATCTCGACTCACATACTACAACCATTGATATTGGACAACTCTTAGTTGCAAATTTCAGAGCTTTGACCAGGAAGAAGAACAACTCTTCCCTTGCTGGAGGACCAACAAGACGTTAGGTTGGGGGGAGTGATGAGCCTAGTTTTTGGGTAGAATCTATAGTCTATTTGCTCATAGATGTCATGGACTTTAATGCTTAAATGTTGGTATTGGCTTAATGTTTCCCTCAAACCATTGACATTTGACATTATCCTATCTCTGCAAGCTTTAATTATATTTGGCATAATATGTGGGTCATCTATATTGATTTTGCATGTGATTAATGATTTTTTCTTAGAGTGGTTATTGATGTGCAGTTATTATGCGTACTAACCTTGGCATGCAAATTTAATACGTCAAGTTAAGGAAGACATCGCTAGTTGGGCATGCACCATAATGTCCAGCTAAGAAATCACTCCAAGTCAAAGGCAACTGACATCAAAGATTCTCCATACAACTAAACATAATTGCCTTGTAGTGGACCTTAATGATCGAGCATGCATGTGTGTTACTGTTGTGCTGGATCTACGCTTAACTTGCATGTCTGACCAGATTCCATGCATTGGTGGCTGCCATTGCTCCACTTTCCCCTGTTTTCCCTAAATGGCATCCTCCCAATCGTGGAGTTGACTGCCTTGTTTAGCTATAGTATAAATAATGATTTGATGCTCCTTCTTCAGAAGGTTGCATGATTTGACATTGTACTCTCATTTTCTAGTTTCAGTAATACAAATACATTAATATTTGTATGCATGATTTATAGTGAATAAAATAAAGTTCTAATTTTGAGTATTTGAGTTCTTGTTAGTTTAGAGGATACTTATCCAAGGGGGCCGACTTGGTGAGTAATCTGTCTTCTTAGTTTAGCATTAGTTTAGTATTACTTGTTGTTTGGTAATTAGTTAGAAATCTGGCATTGACTGTTCCTACAACCAATATAACTCTATTTTGTGACTGTTCCTGTAGCCAAAGTAGACAGAGTAGTCTCTTGTTTTTCGCATGAATTTCATTCTTTATCTGCATTTCATCTTAAGGATAGTTGTTGGTTGATGTTCAACATTTATTTTTGTAGACATCGAAAATATACTGATTGACATCGTGCATCTGATCCTGATTTACTAACATCATTTCTTCCTAAATCATCCCTCGGTCTAACCATTTAATCAAATCCTCCTATCTGATTAAATTCATCAATATTTGTCTCTTAATTAAATAAACCATTATATTTGATTAAGTCACTCTCTCTTGTTAATTAAATCAACCCATCTGATCTAATTATCCCTATTTAATTAAATAATCAATTTATTTGATTAAATCTCTAAAGTCAATCTATTAAATTAAATAAATTAAAACCTTATTTGATTTAATCTAACACCACCCCTTTTAATTAAATAAATCAAAATATTTATTTAATTAGCCTCTTATCATATTCCTTTCTTATCTAATTTAAATAAATCCATAAATTTGAACCAAATAAGTCACATCATCTAATCTCTTGTTAAATTAATTAAACCCTTGATTAATTTAACCTCATCTCATGTCACATCCTCTAGATAATGCAAGTTGCACATGAAAATAGATTTAATTCATTTATTAAATCTCTATTTTTCTCACATGGCATCTTTTGGAATATTCTCTCAATTTGAATTCAAAAATTCTAAGTCAACATGTACATCCAACAAGGCATTTAAAACCTCTTACATGTCCTTTGCCTTGAGCCAAGTGGCATTTATTGCATTTTCCCTTCCCTCTTACATGTCATTTCAACAAATTTGAATTTCAAATATTGGCATTTATTGGCACAAACCCCAAATCTTGCACAATCATCATCCATTCATAGCTTGACAAGTGGCACCATATCATTGGATGAATGTTAGTCCCACATTGCTCAAATTTGGGCATTCATCCATCTTGAAATCCTATAAATGAAGAGCTCCTCTCCTCATTTCATCATCCACAATCCAAGCAAAGTTACCATGCTAAAATACTTAGCCATTTCCATACATCATTCAAATTCCTAGTTAGGCTTTTTGCAGATTTGGCTTGGAGTTCTCATCTTTTCATCAAAAGTGGATCAACAATCTCTTCAACATTCAAATCTTGCATCATAGGAATTGGGAAAGGGCCAATTTTCACATCAAATTGGAACCAATTCCCCCATGGGATCAAGTGTTTGCTATTTGAATTAGGATTGAATCTAGTTTTCATCATTTACTTTGTGTTCTTGCTTAATTTCTTTCCTATTTTGAGGTTGCAAATGGATTTCATGGGGAATCCTTCTTTTGGCTTGCAATTCCTTGTCTAACTCATTTATTCATGTTGTTTTGCAGGTACTAGAAAAAGGGTTCGCACATTTGGTGCTAGAGGGAGGGGTTGACATCAACATTTCTAACATTTCCTCAAAATTTTTGCATTTTTCTTCACACATAGGAAATTCTAATGCGGGCTTGTCAACATCACTATTTTAGCACCACGGGCTCGTCAGTGTCGTTGTTTTAGCACCACGGGCTCTTCAGCGTCGCTGGGCTCATCCCGCCAAAAAATTCAAATCCTAAACCCCGCCGCTGGACTCGCCGATCTGCATCAGTTTCAAAAAATTCTAAACTCCAACGCTTTCAAAAACTGCGACGCTGGGTGAAAAGAGTGACGCAATCGTGCTCTCTGTTCGACACAGAGCACCGCTGACTGGTAAAGCGGCACTGTAAGAGTGACGTTGGGAGGAAAAAATAGCGACGCCTTCACGAATTACAATGCTAGAAGATAGTAAAAGGGAGAAATTTAATTTTTAGCACGTGCTTTAATTTATGATTACTTCTTCCTCTGTTTTTTGCTTTTTAAATTTCTGTGTTTTTCCAGAATCTAACTGTTTTTCTCCTTTGTAGGTTGGAAATCGAAAACTAAGGGAAGAGGAGCATGGTGATGATATTTTGTCCAATTAAAGTGTTTGTTTAACACTTCCTTAGGAATTTTGTCATCTTTTCATCTTTAGAACACTAGCTTTCGTTTGGGGCTTAAAAAGAACTTTTCAATTCCATTTATTGCAAAGGTTAAAACGAACAATAGGATCAACAACTTGCTAGATTTTTTTATGGGATTAACAAATTGAACAAATATTTATCACTTGTCTTTTTGGTGCTCTAAAATGAAATCATATATTGCTTTGAGGATTTAAAAAGAACAAGTGTAGTTGTGTTTTTTGTTAGGGCTTACTTAGACTAAGGCCATTGGAAAGGACGTATGCGCTTCTCTCGCACTTTATAGCGATATTGAGAATCAAAAGGCCTTTTCCATGACTTTGGGATGAGACAAAGCAATCACCTCCACACTTCGATTTGGGCTTAAAATTGAACAAAATCTTGTGCAAGTGTGAGTGGGGGCATTTTCGCATATATTCTCTCACTTTGTTGCTATCAAAGATTGATCGAGTTACGGATTTTGTTCTTCATTCACTTTTGTTTATCTTAGAGGGCTTGCCTTGGGGAAAAAGTACTCATCCAAGGGAACGACTCAACCGGTAACACTCTAAAGCCAAGAGTATTTCCAGCTGGGATATAAATTTGGATATTGGATGAAACGCCAATATCACGCAGTTGACTCCGACAAGATGGATCCGAAAGGGGACTCTTGCCACATTGGGTCAACTCCTACGAACAGAAAGTCCTTACTAAAACCCATGTGCTAGAATTTTCCAAAATCCTTTTATCTATTTGTTGGTGCAAGAACGGTCGTTCTGAAGCCGCCCCACACTTTTACAGTCTTCTAGTAGAAATGGAAAACATGCCATGGGAGTTTCATGGGTGTTGATGCTTGGATGCCCCGTATAAGTGAGTGCCATGGAGGGGAGCCAGTGGGGTCAAACATCTAACCATTCGCTAGAGATAAGCATAGTTGGACTTGTCCAAGTGGGAATCCAACAAATATTGTCTTACACATCCATAGGATTGTACTTATTCTTGGGTTACAAAATGCATTGCTTGATTGAAAACATCTAAAAAACAAACACTTAACATCATCTAAATTTCAAACCCTTTTGAAGATAAATACAATTGACTCAATCCATATGTTATTGCTTTCCCTTGGGATTCACATCCTTAGAGGTTTCTAAGCATTGGATTATATCACAATTTGTCTTCTTAAGTAAACAATAGGACAACCTTTGCCTTAAGTTCATTAAATTTCCACATAACATATCTTGTGGGGTTTGAGGAAATTAAGACATTGGACATCTTAGCTTGAAAAACCTAATTAAAGAAAGTGTTTTTGGTAAAATAAAGACATTAAGCAAAGATAAACAAAATGAACTTTCATGTGTGTTGAAGACTCCAAATCCCAAAACAAAACAAATCATTGATTGGAAATCCGAAAATGAATGTTCAAATGAAATCATTTCTTGGTTACAAAGGTCATTAGGAATCATTTGCATGCTCTTCAATACCTAGGTCTAAAGCAAACAAAGTGTATCTTTTTAGGCTCAACTTAGGATCAAAACATACCAAAAAATCCTTTTCATCCATCCATCAAAACATCAAAACAAAATCCATCTCATCATCACCTTTTGGAAAATATTGAAATCATCCTTGATACTAGGCTTTATGGAAAAATCAAATACATCAATATCATTAAGACTATATCCTTGTAAACATCAATCAAAAACACCTTTGGCTAGGCATGTGTAGATGCATCATTTTGCATATACCTAGTCAAAGTTATCAAAATCATCTTGTCTAGCTTAGTGTATGTAGATGAATCCTTCTTCATATGATTAGTGAAACAAATCATATTGTTTGAATAGGTGTGGGTAGATGCATCCTTCTCCTCACACATATTCAAATTATCATCCTTTGAACAAAGCTATACCTTAGATCATCATCCAACATCTTAGGATCTTTTTGTTCAAAATCCAAACCAAAAGCAAATCAAAATCAAGGACAAAATCTCAAAATCTCAAAATCCAAAATCAAAATAAAAAAACCACAAAGTCCTAAAGGCCTAGTGTCTCATTCAAGACTTATCAAAAGCCACAACATCCATATCATCCATCCTTAAAAACATCATCATCATATCATCATCACATTTGATCCTCAAGGCATCCTAAAACTTTATACTTTGGAGCATAAGATAATGAACAATCCAAAGAATCAAGAGATTCATCTCCCATATTCTCGAAGATTGATCCTTTTTTTATGGTTCAAACGAGATCTCAATACAAGAAGAGTATGGAAGCCAACAAGGAAACACCCGCTTCAAGCGATCTTAGCCAAACCAACGCATAAATGAATCCAGCAAAATCAAGCAATCCATTGACCCTCTCATCATCCCAAAATCTACAAGAAGAAAATCAAGGAGAGGACATCACTTTTGGAATGTCTCGCGAAGAAATGATGGAAATGCTCCAAAATCTAGACAACCACAGAATCATCAACATCATGATGATACTTAACCCTTCGTTGTACATGCTTGAACTAGCAAAACAAGGGGCCAAGTTGCCTTCCGATTTTGACGTGAGCACTATAGTAGAGACATATTTTCCACTAATCTCATCCACCATCCCCATTTCATCTACACCTCCATCTCAAAACATCACGCAAAACATCCCACAACTCACAACATCATTTGCTCCAACTCAACCCAACGTTAACAAAGGAAACACATTTCTCAATGCTCTTCAATCACATCCCCTTGTGAATAATCAAAACTTGGATGCAAACACCACATTGTAAAAAAAACATCCCCCAAAATCCATTACACAAAAATGTTCCTTTCACCTTACACTATGACCCATCATCAACATTTTTTCATGGAGCACCACAAACACCTCTTCTCACAAAATCACAAGAAGAGGGATATATGTTCGGACCAGGGGGCATATTCGACACCACGCAACAACTAACGCCCCTTAGATTTCCACCTATTCCACCATTGCCATTATCATCCACACCACTTCTTGGTTTAGGGCTTCCCCCTCTACCAAGTATCAATCAAATCGCTATCCCAACCATCAATCAAAACATCACACTAAATGCTCAAAATTTATCGTTAATATTGCAACAATAAACGACAAACACATAAGCAATGGCAACAACATCAAACATCCCTTTAACATCACAAAGCATGGTCTCACAAGGACCAATCACATCAATGGCACTATCCAACACCCAAAACATCAACACAACATCATCATCCACCACATTCCAAATCCACCACCAGCCCCACCACCACCAACGTTCACCACATTAAACCAATTCGACGCAGCATTACAAGCCGCTTTTGAAAGAGGATACCAACAAGTGAAAAAACAAAAATTCATGCAAAAAGCTGCTCAAGCCGCACAAGCCGCGTTACAAGTGCAACAAGCACAACAATCCCAAGCTTTATTGCAACATCAACAACAACAAGCTACCCAAGCTACACAAGCATTGCAAGCACAAAGGGTCGCTCAAGCACAACTATTATTGCAGCAACAAGCCACACAAGCACAATCCCAAGCTCAAGCACAAGCTCAATATCAGGTACATCAAGCACAAGCACAACTTCTTGCACAAACAACGCAAATGCAAGCATATCAGCAAGCACTAAAGCAATACCAAGAGTAGCAAGAAGCAGCATAAATGGCAGCCAAACAACAAGCGTTGTGGGAACAACAACAAGTACAACAATAAGCATTGTTGGAACAACAACAAGCGCAACAACAAGCACAAATCCTAGCGCAACAACAACAAGATCAACAACAAGCATTGTTTATCCAAAAGCAAGTAGAAGCCTACTTCGCTCGCCAGAACACATAGATACCATTGAACAATGCACCAAACAACCTATCCACCCAACCGGTGATTGGAACATCTCAAAACACCTTCATCCCACCCCCTGATTCATAAAATGATGTGACGACACAACTCAGGTTTCTCTTGCAACAAGTGCTCGACCTTTGGTCAGGGCGAACAACCAAAACGCCAAGCAACTTGTGTCCCTATCCATTTGATAGGAGCCTAGACATGAAACCATTCCCCAAGGGATTTGAAATCCCAAAATTTGACAAATATCAAGGGATGGGAAACCCTAAAGATCACATCAGGGAATTCCAGGTTCATTGCATGGAGGTCGCATACGACGATACTTATCTAATCCGACTATTTCCTAGAAGCTTGGAAAGTCCCGCTATAGAATGGTTCTCTCGCTTACCTTCAGGCATTAGAACCTTCCAAGAAATAAGGGATGAATTCATCAGGAACTATGCATGTAACATTGCAATGGATGTCAGTCTCGAAGAATTATATGCTCTAAAACAAGGAAAGAATGAATCTTTTGCTTCATTCCTTCAACGATGGCGATCCAAGGCCAATCGGAGCAAATGGACCATGCCAGAAGAACAACAAGTTTGCACCATCATAGCCAACCTTGAAAGCCACTTGTCATTTCATCTCAAGGTTCATGGCATCACCACATATGACCAATTGATTTCCAAGGCACTTAGCATCGAAAGAGCCCTTGTGACTCAACCCGTGGAATCAACATCATATCACGAACGGCAAAACAATCGCCCACCATCCAATTACAACAATAAACCTCAAACATGGGCAAGGAACAAGAACGTTACTAATGATGGTGTCGTAGATGCCAAGGTGGTCATTAGTGGTCCACGCCAAAATACACCCACACCGCAAATCCAAAATCAACGCCAAAACACTCATCACACAACATATCAACCCAACAACAATCCAACCATCAATAACCTCAATGATCAAAGAGGACCACCCCAACACAAAAGTTATCCCAAACGAAAATACACCATTTTGGGGGAACCACTGGAGGACATAATGAAAAAGTTGATCAACGAAAAACTCATCAAACCTCCTACATTTGAGAATTACCAAGAACCCGATGTCAAACCTCCTTGGTACAACGAGAATCAACTTTGCGAATTTCACAAAATCAAAGGCCACACCACAAACAGTTGCATGAGACTGAAAAACATCATCCAAGATCTCATCGACAAAAGAATCATAAACGTAGAACAACCTACAAGAAATCAAGACCTTAAAATCTACATGAATTTGATGCCAAATCATGGCAACAAAGGGAATAAAAATGATAAAGGAAAGGGCAGTGTAAATCATGTGTACGAATCAGTCGTTGCCTCCCTAAATGAACACTGCATGGTCATCACCATCAAGGGTGCCCATGCCGAAGATTGTGGAGTCACCACAAGAGGCGGCAAAGTCACCATTGCGGGATCATCCCAACCTAATAGAGTCCCTTCATCTAGAGTCATTCCGCATAGCTACAATGTTGTAGAACAACTCAAGAGAACACCAGCACACATCTCCATCATGGAGTTGTTAAAAATATCATCAGCCCATAAGAAGATCCTTGAGGAAGCATTAGCCTCATCCACTGTCCCCGCAGATCTCGATGCAGACCAATTCCAAGCTATGGTCAGAAATATCATAACACCTAATCTCCTTACATTCTCTGACCAAGATTTCCTTGCCCAACCATCTCACAACCGTGCACTTCACTTGGAAGCCATCGTAAATAAGAGAAAAATCAAAAAGGTCTTGGTGGATGGAGGTGCAGGCTTGAACATATGTTCCCTAAGCCTCATCAAGTAGTTAAAAATATCTGAAGATTCCATCGACAAAGGGAAAGGCATCACGATCAGAGCATATGATGACCAAGGAAGAGTGTCTCAGGGCACGATTAAACTCCCTATTCAAGTAGGGCCAACGCTTATGGAAACCACATGTCAGGTCTTGGACCTCGAGCTGCCATACAATATCCTCCTGGGACGTCCATGGATCCATGCGATGAAAGCCGTAGCATCAACCTTTCACCAATGTGTGAAATTTACACATAACGAACAAGAGGTTACTGTCCATGGAGATCCTGAACCGTTCTCATACTACAAGAATCTTGAAGCCAAATATTACAAAATCCCCCAAGTGCCGAAAAATGATGAAGGCCCATCCACATCATACATCGATCCTGCCACCCTCACATCCACTTCTGAGACAGAGACACCCACCATCCCTGCCATTCCCACCATCTCTGACATCAAGCTCATTATCCAGGAGGATGGTTATGGAAGCTATAGGATCCCTAATAATGCTTTTGTGATAGGAGAGTTACCTCAATCTCCTAGATCACGGGGACATCCACAAGAAAACCAAGCTTCTTCATCACAAACATATACTGAAGATTATCCTGAATTCACAAGATGGGGAGACCTTGGCCATGAGGTTATTGAAGCAAATCCATCTCACATGTTATATCGAGATGAGAGACCGACACCTGAATTACCAATGGACGAAAGAAGCAGGGGCCTACAAATGATGCTCGTAATGGGCTACGAAAGAAACCAAAGACTGGGACAAAATGACAATGGGCTCATAATACCTATCATGCTAGAGATGCGACCCATAAAAAATCTTGGTCTTGGATGTACCCCTCTGAGAATAACCATACGTGGCCGAAATCCTCCGGTTAGAGCAGTTAATGTCTCTCCTCAGCCAGTGCTAATACAAGTACACTCACCAATAGTCACAGGTAGAGACACACATAATTTCATAACTGAGCCCTATATTAGTAGCGATGACGAAGATCCCATATCTGATCTACCTAGGTTATTCGAAGATACCACCTTGTGTATGATTAGCACCCTCTCCTTCGAAAGCGATCATCAAAATCATAAGATTCGCTTAGTCTACCCCCAACTGATCGACTATGACCAACGAGGACCACCAGTTCTCGATACATTCAAAAATGATGAAGCGCTCTCAGAATTCATGGGATTAAGGGATAACATTCCAAAGGGAGACCATAAGGCAGGGTTTATAATGGAGTTAGACACATAGGCCTATTATGGGGAAACGATTGAATCCTTCAGTCGCAAAAGTGAAAAACTAAGAATCATATCCAAGTCCTTGAGTGAAAACCACGTTGTGGAACTCTCTGACAAGAAAATAGTAAAAAGAAAGGACGTATCCAACGGTGAAAACCTCTCTGAGGTGCTCGAGGATGAAGGATTCAATCTTCCCTTAAGAGCTATTCACTAGGAGAAATCAACAGTCTTGGCCGAAAAGTGCAATCTAGTCAACATAGGAACAGAGGAGACCCCGCATATCACATTCTATGCGGAATCACTATTAACAGAAGAGCAAGAACTCCTAGCAGCATTCCTAAAAGAAAGGAAAATAAACTTTGCATGGAGTTATGTCGATATGCCAGGGCTCGATCCACAAACCGTGGTCCATCACTTAGCTGTGTATCCAGAAGCCAAACCGGTCAAACAAAAGCTTCAAAAGATGCATCCTAAAATAGCCTTATTGGTCAAAATGGAGCTCAAAAAGTTGTTAGATGCAGGATTTATCCGACCAATTGATTATCCAGAATGGGTGTCCAATTTGGTACCTATTTCAAAACCTGACGGAGCCATCAGAATCTGTAGGGATTTCAGAGATTTGAACAAAGCATGTCCCAAGAATGATTTCCCGCTTCCCAACATCGACATGATAGTAGATATGATGGTAGGGCATGGGATGCTATCACTTATGGATGGATTTTCAGGATATAACCAGATCATGATAGCAAAAGAAGATCAACACAAGACAACTTTTGCTTGTCCATAGGGGACCTACTGCTGGAACATGATGCCATTCGGCCTAAAGAACGCAAGAGCAACCTATCAAAGGGCCATGACGTTGATATTCCATGATATGATTCATAAAACAGTCAAAGACTATGTCGACGACATTCTAACTAAGTCAAGAAAAAGACAAGACCATATAGCAACCCTAGCTGCTATCTTTGATAGACTGGAGGAATACAAAATCAGATTGAATCCCAAGAAGTGCGTCTTCGGCGTACAATCAGGTAAACTGATAGGATACATAGTCTCCATGAGGGGTATTGAGGTGGATCTGGAAAAAGTAAAAGCAATCCTTGAGATGGATACATAGTTTCCATGAGGGGTATTGAGGTGGATCCGGAAAAAGTAAAAGCAATCCTCAAGATGGAAGCACCAAAGACATTAAAACAACTGAGAGGCCTCCAAGGCCGACTACAATCCATCTGACGGTTCATAGCACAACTGGCAGACAAGTAGAATCCATATTCTCACCTACTCCACAAGGGGGTAGCGTATAAATGGGATACAAAGTGTGAAGAGGCATTTAACAAAATCAAGGAATATCTACTGACACCACTAGTGTTAATGCCACCCATCCCAAAGAGGCCATTGATCTTATATGTGTCAGCAACAGCAGCAGCCCTTGGAGCTCTCCTAGCTCAACATGATGAAAACGGAACAGAGAGGGCCATCTACTATATCAGCAGGACAATGGTTGGTCACGAGCTAAATTACTCCTTCATTGAAAAAGCTTGCCTCGTAGTAGTGTTTGCATCCCAAAAATTCAGACACTACATGTTGGCACACAAGATCAAGCTCATCGCCAAAATTGATCCCCTAAAGTATCTCTTATCCAAGGCAATGCTCACAGGCAGAATGGTAAAATGGGTAATGATATTGTCAGAGTATGATATCAAGTATGTAGAGCGGAAAGCTATCAAGGGACAAGTTATTGCAGATCAACTGGCAGAGGCACCAATTTATGCTGAGAATCCGCTTGTATCTGAATTCTCAGATGAATCCATCTTTAACCTCAATGTAACTGACCATTGGAAACTATACTTCGATGGTTCATATACACAACATGGATCAGGAGCTAGTGTTTTCTTCATCACCCCACAAGGGGATTACATACCAAAGTCATGCAAATTGGCATTTCCTTGCACCAACAACATAACAGAATATGAGGCTTTGACTATAGGTCTCAAGATAACAGTGCAATGGAACATCATAGCACTCAAAGTGTATGGAGACTCTTAGTTGATCATAAATCAGGTCAATAATGAATATCAGACTAAGGATGACAAGCTAACTCCATATAAGAAATTGGTAGAGACTCTAAAGGAATCCTTCATCGACATAACATTTGAGCAGATTCCAAGAACCAACAGAGCAGCTGACGCCATGGCTACAATTAGGTCTCTATTAGACATCCCTCATAATGCGCTGAAATATGAATTTCTGATTGAGTAGCTTCTCATCCCCACATTCAAGGTACCAGAATCAGAATATGTGTGTGAAATTGTTGGTCCTGGTGATCCTTGGTACCATGACATCTACACATATCTTCGCATAGGAGTCATACCCGCTGACCTACCATTGAGCCTAAAATGAAACTTTATCAAAAAGGCATCTAGATTTGTCATCCTAGGTGATACCTTATACCGTAGAAGCATAGAGGGTACTTTACTGCGCTGTCTAAATGCTGAGGAGGCATTAACTGCTCTAACCAAGGTTCATAATGATATCTGTGGCTCACACTTGAGCAAAATAACCATAGCCAAGAAACTGCTGAGGCTGGGGTATTATTGGCCCACAATGGAGTGAGAAGCACATGATCATGCTAAAAAGTGTTTACAATGTCAGCAGCATGGGGACCTCATCCATGCTCCAGCTCAAGAGCTTTACCCGATTACCACACCATGGCCCTTTTCACAGTGGGGACTCGATCTCATTGGGGAAATTTCACCCACCTCATCCAATGGCCACAAATTCATTATAACTGCAACTGAGTACTTCACAAAGTGCGTGGAAGCCATACCCATGACATATATCACTGGGAAGCAAATCTCAAAATTTATCTTGAACTATCTCATCTGTCGTTACGGTGTTCCACAAGCCATTATCTCTGATAATGGGACACCATTCAAGAACCAGGAGGTTCATGACTTGTGCGAGAAATTCAAAATCCAGCATCGCTTCTCCACCCCATACTATCCCCAAGGCAATGGCCAAGCAGAAGCCACAAACAAAACCATCCTCAAAATCCTCAAGAAAATAGTCAATGATGTAGGTCATGACTGGCACTTGCAACTTAATCCCACCCCTTGGGCTTATCGAACCAATATCTACACACCCACTAGCGCCACCCCATTCTCCTTGGTCTATGGATCAAAGGCTGTACTCCCAATTGAGATCGAGCTCCCATCCCTTAGAATATCATTGCAAAATCTCATCACTGATGAGGACTACTAGGTGTCAAGATTAAACGAGCTGGAGTTACTGGATGAGAGATGCATAGATGCTTTGAATCATCTACAAGTCTATCAAAATAGACTCAAACGAAGCTACAACAAGAAGATCAGAAGCAAGACTTTCCAAGTTGGAGAATTGGTCTTAAAAGAAAATCAGAAGAATGTCCTGAATCCCAGCAGCAAAGGCAAGTTCGAACCCAATTGGTTAGGGCCTTTCATCATCACAACAAACTATAAATCAGGGGCATATCAACTATCAACACCCGAAGGGGAACCTCTGCAGGAGCCCATGAATAGTTCCCATCTCAAAAAGTTTTATGCCTAAACCTTCCAGGGTATAAAACCAAAAAATCCAAAAAATTTAGAAATGTCCCAAAAAAATGGTTACCTTGGCGAAAACACGGAAAAGCGTCTTGGTGACAACAAAAATCAAAAGAAAAAATCCAAAAAAATTGGAAAAAGGATCAAAAAAATTGTCCTCTAGTGAAAACCACTTTGGTGGCACTTTGGGCAAGTACCTCAGTGAAAACATGGCAAATAGGCGCCTTGTGTAAATAAGCACTTTCCATCCACCAGAATCTTTATGGCTTGATCTGCATCACCCATTCATTTCGCTTCCGTCACCCATCACATTCAGATCTTTGTCCATCACACATCCACTCGCATCCGCGCCATAGCTTGGTCCTGCGTTCGTATCATGATCCCTCCTAGTACTACTCGGCCCATCCTCAAGGTCAGTTTGTCCTGCCTTTATCGAAGTAGTCTATCGCATCATGCTAGGGGCATGTTCTTATCGGATCAGATTCGTGTATGATCTTAAAATCTTCAAATTAGAAAATTCAAAAACATCAGAAAATCAAAAAATCCAAAAACATCAAAACATCAGAAAATCCAAAAATAGGTCAAAAATTCATTCAAAAAGCCAAAAACAAGGTCATCTTGTCGAACTACATTGTCTTTGAGCTTGAACGTAGGCAAGGTTGATCTTTGATCATTCCCCGAGACATTTAGATTAGTCCTTTAGGAGTCTGTCATAATAAACTAACAGTTGATCATGTATATCTTTATTTGTAAATCGGTCAAGTTGTCAGTCGAACTACGTGGTCTCTGCGTATATAACGTAGGCAAGGCTTGTCTGTTGACCAGCCCTTGAGACCCCTAGGATAGGTCTTTAGGTTAGTCTCTCGGTCAAAATCTCAGAAAACCCCAAAACATTTGAAAAATTGAAAATCAAAATATTTGAAAAATCCAAAATACCAAAAAAATAGCCTCAAAACATCAAAAACATCCAAATATTTGAAAATTCCATCCACCTCATCTCGCTTACACCCGCAATAAGAACCATCCATAATAAACTGATCACCATCATCAATCTTTGGTAAAATAATCGGAAACAAGTCTAGCAGATTACAAGTAGAACTCCAAAACGTCAAGTCTTAAGTCTAAGTTAGTATGTAAGCAAATTGGTCATCTCTTTGTATCGATAACACATCATCTGAATTTGTCCCATATCAATCATCCCTCATAAATGAAATGACGTGCTGCCATCCACTAACATTTCCTAGGATGAATCCTTCCTACAATGGGAATTATCTTTTGGCAATAAGTTTCGCTTATCATCCTTAGAAAACACATCCTTTTCCATTAGTGGTATTGAAGAGCATTAGTCTATTTATTTTCTTGGTCTTTATCTTTTGACTTATCTTATTTTGCGCTCATTCCAAGGACGTCTCGATGATATCCCAAAACAGGGGATTTAGAGAAATAGGAATGGGGCAATGATCATTATCTTTTGTTTGCTGTGCTTGTTGGACGTTCTTGTAATATAACCTCGGCGAATACTTGCTTTGTTAGGATGTATGGAAGAGGTCTAGGGAAACTTGTTGACTATTATAGGGATGGATTTACCTTTCCGTGTTTTGGTCCGAGGTGTCTGAAACTTCCGAAATACATCCTAGCAAGGTTTCCGTATGTCAGGTGTGAACAAGAATACTCCTATCTGATTGTCGAGTCAAAGTCCATCACACTAGGTACCACGCCATCCTGGTTGTCTATACCTTGATGCATCGTACCACATGTGTTATCAAACATAAGAAAATCTGGCCCTTTGAAAATCCCAATTCCTCGGCAAGTAATCATAATCATCATCATCATCATCATCATCTGCATTTGTGTCATCTTGCGTCTTGTTGAAATGACTTCTTCTTTTCTTACTAACCACGCTAACCAGGTACTATGACAGTTGCTCATCATCACCATCATCACCATCGATCCTGCATCCACAAATCATTAACATATTACATACGCACATCATATAGACATTATTAGCACATTGCATAAGCATATCATATAGCGAACATACACATCGCATTTAAATTATCATAAATAGGTTATCATAAACATTTTTCATAGATAGGTGCATACATATCATTGCATTTCACCCATTGCATTACATCACATAGCATTCATTTTCATTTACATAACCATTTCACATTACCATCTAAATCATCACATAAGCATCTATAGAATCATTCCATAAACATTTTTGCATAATCATAAGCAAATAGGCATATAAGCATTTAAGTCATTACACATCAGCATATCACTTTGCATTAACATATCAACGCATCACATACATCATTTAGGATAGTAGCATTGATTATTCTAAAACATCGCATAAAACCCTTTGCATCATATCACGACCATCACATCATATCACACTCATTCATAAATTATCTCATAATTAAGTATTATTACACACATTATTGCACATCATGGCATCACATATATCATTAAAAATAAAAGCATCCATAGGAACATCATTGCAAAGCATATAAAAATAAACCATCCATGCATAAATAAAAGTACATGGTACATCTCATCAAAATCGGCTCATATATCATATCATCAATATCACTGTCATAGTACAAAGGAATAATGATCGGATCATTGTACAAGTATGTCAATCAGTACAAAATTCTCATAGGGCTATCAAAAACAAGCCCATAAGGCGTAAAAAAAAAGGTACATCATAATATCTCGATCAAGCCCGATCTCCATGGATGCTGCCCTCGCCCCTGTCACCGTGACCCTCTGGTGGTCTCTGGCTGGCCCACTCTGAGTACTCTAGGACCCAGTCTGCTCTAGGTACAGTGTCATGGTAAGCCTGACAGTAGTACTCTATCTCTCGGATAGCCTCCCTGTAAGATCGTACCGACACTATACCCTGGGAGGAGGTTGAGGCTGTCATGCTCTCAATCTATTGTCTGCGACCTAGCTCTATAGCTGCTTGTAGCTTTGTGGCCTATTCCTGCTGCATAGCCTGATCCCTCTTTGCTTTGAGCTTCTCTCTCTCAGCCTGTGCCTGGTCCCTCTTAGCCGTCAATGCCTATACCTGTGCCTGTAACTATAAAATCAATGCATCCCGCGCGTCGCCCTGCCCTGCTGGCTGTACCCATGGATGCGCATGAACCTGATCCTCACCCTCGACTCATGGGGGTGGGAATGGCGGATCCTACTGCTGGTCTTGCATATGGACATCTCCCTGACCTGGCGGAACTGGGGGCACCCTTGGTGGGTCCTGCTGAATTGCGACCCTGGGTCCTCTTCCTCATCCTCTCCCCCTGCCTCTGACCCTGTGTGCCTCTGGATCCTTGCCTGGAACAGTCAATCGAAGAGGAGGCCTGAACCAGTCTCTGTAGGCTTGTGTCATGCCCAGATCTGCCAAACCCTGATTGTAAGCCCACGGTCAGGCTACCAAATGTCAAAAACTGTCGACTGCCTCCGCGGTAGGAATAGCAAGCCCCCACGACACTTGTGTCATGCTACGTGCAAACACGACCACATAGCCATCATCTGGCCGATCCTGGGGCTCCCCAAACTGAAGTTGTACACGCCTGGGCAAGTATCTCTCTATCATAGTGTGCTCTCGGCCCTACATGTAGTAGTTCTGACGGCAGTAGAAGAGCTAGTTTGCATCATCGGCCCATCTGGGCTGACCAAGGTACGAATGCCAAGTAAAAATGAGCATCTCATCTAGGACCCACCTCCAGTAGGGGATGCCATGCTCACCGGTGTGTGAAGGACACACCCCCTCTGTATCGTGCCCCCAGGGCATCCTCTGCCCCCATCGGAACTGGAACGACTCGTGGACGTAGCACAGAAATGTGCTCCCATGCCCAGACATGCAAAAGGGTCATGCCGGCCCCCAGCGCTCTGCCATCCATGTATGCATACTCGTGGAGATCCTTGTAAAGTGAAGCCAGAAGGACGGGCCCCCACGCAAACTGAACTGGCCTATCTCGGACCATCCTCTCCCAATAGTATCCCCAACCCAGACTGAAATACCGCCCTCGTCTATCTGGGGCAACCAAACATGAAATGATCGTTGCAATCGCCCAGCGGAAGGGAGGTGCTATAACTCGGTACCTCTCCAACTTGATCTGTCCCTCACAGTAAATGATATCTCGAGTGGCGAGGACTCTGGTGCAGCAATCACAACCCTCCTCCATATCATGAATCACTCGGTGGCCATGAATGGGCAACTATAGTATGTGCCAAACGTCCTCCAATGTGATGGTCGCCTCACCAGTGGGAAGATGAAACGACGACGTCTCGCTGTGCCACCGCTTTGCCAGCGTTGACAACATCCCAAGGTGTGTGCGCATGGGCGTTGCGTATGCAATGTGCCATAGGCCGGTGACTCCCATTCGGTCCTGATCTCTATCGTTCAAGTCCCGTAAGACACTCGCTAAATCCCGCGACCGGTGCTCCTGAGAGTAGAGCTCACTCGGTCCGTCCTGCATCAAGGAAAGTTAGCATGTTAAAAATTTTGAAAAAATTATTGCGTAACTCTCCAAACTCGTTCCTAGCGGCGCAGTTTGTGAAGGTGTCGCAGTTTGAGTTTTCTCAAACTCTGACGCTGGACTCAGAATTTCACTAAATCGAGCCGCCATGGCACACTTTAACACCCAGCGGCGCAATTTACATGAAAAGGGCACCGCCGCGACGCACTTTGTCCAAACTGGCCCGCCGAGTCCGAGCCAAGCCCAATCCCAGCGGTGGAGTTTGTAAACTCCAAATTGAACCGCTGCGACAGTAAACAACACTACTGTGGCGTAAAACGGAAAAAAGCGGTGCACTTTAAACACCGAGCTGCGTTATAATAGTGTCGTTGGAGGCGAGCTCTCCTTAAAACATGTAATAAATGCGTTAAAATAAAAAAATTAAGCTAAGGTAAGGATCACATACCTGGGCACCGATGCCAGGTGGCCGCTGGTAGGTCCGAACTCGGTCAGAAATGTGTAGAGGAAGCTGTCGTTGTGCCATATCGTCATGAGGTCAGAGTTCAAATCTCGAGGTTTGCTAGCAGAGGTGTCTGAAAATGACTTGAAAGTGACCCCTCGGGCCCCTTTTAAGCCTAAAAATTAGGGTTTTTTGACCCTCTAGGGCTATCCTGCTAGGGTTTTGGACCCTCAAACCTGTTTCCGTCCATTTGAGGCCTGTTTTTCATCATTTTATTGTGTTTAGACACATTTTTAGCCTCCCGGACCCCTTTTGGACTTGTCGGGCACTTTGTCACCTTTTTTCGCGAGATCACCCAAAAAATTGAAATTTTCGTTCGATCTCTCGAGGGGGCATTATAATGGCATGTTTTCTCTCGCCATGTAGTAGTGGGACAAGTTTATAATATCAAAATTTTTTGGCTTTGATCGAGATCATTTATTCTTTAAACCAAAGCAGTGAGTGCATTGCTTCAAAGATGGGCAAAATGTAGACATCAAAAATATACTAATTGACATCGTGCATCTGATCCTGATTTACTAACATCATTTCTTCCTAAATCATCCCTCAGTCTAACCATTTAATCAAATCCCCTTATCTGATTAAATTCATCAATATTCGTCTCTTAATTAAATAAACCATTTTATCTGATTAAGTCACTCTCTCTTGTTAATTAAATCAACCCATCTGATCTAATTATCCCTATTTAATTAAATAATCAATTTATTTGATTAAATCTCTAAAGTCTATCCATTAAATTAAATAAATTAAAACCTTATTTAATTTAATCTAACACCACCCCTTTTAATTAAATAAATCAAAATATTTATTTAATTAGCCTCTTATCATATTCCTTATCTGATTTAAATAAATTCATAAATTTGAACCAAATAAGTCACATCATCTAATCTCCTGTTAAATTAATTAAAACCTTGATTAATTTAACCTCATCTCATGTCACATCCTCTAGATAATGCAAGTTGCACATGAAAATAGATTTAATTCATTTATTAAATCTCTATTTTCCTCACATGGCATCTTTTTGGAATATTCTCTCAATTTGAATTCAAAAATTCCAACATGTACATCCAACAAGGCATTTAAAACCTCTTACATGTCCTTTGCCTTGAGCCAAGTGGCATTTATTGCATTTTCCCTTCCCTCTTACATGTCATTTCAACAAATTTGAATTTCAAATATTGGCATTTATTGGCACAAACCCCAAATCTTGCACAACCATCATCCATTCATAGCTTGACAAGTGGCACCATATCATTGGATGAAAGTTAGTCCCACATTGCTCAAATTTGGGCATTCATCCATCTTGAAATCCTATAAATGAAGAGCTCCTCTCCTCATTTCATCATCCACAATCCAAGCAAAGTTACCATGCTAAAATACTTAGCCATTTCCATACATCATTCGAATTCCTAGTTAGGCTTTTTGCAGATTTGGCTTGGAGTTCTCATCTTTTCATCAAAAGTGGATCAACAATCTCTTCAACATTCAAATCTTTCATCATAGGAATTAGGAAAGGGCCAATTTTCACATCAAATTGGCACAAATTCCCCCATGGGATCAAGTGTTTGCTATTTGAATTAGGATTGAATCTAGTTTTCATCATTTACTTTGTGTTCTTGCTTAATTTCTTTCCTATTTTGAGGTTGCAAATGGATTTCATGGGGAATCCTTCTTTTGGCTTGCAATTCCTGATCTGACTCGTTTATTCATGTTGTTTTGCAGGTACTAGAAAAAGGGTTCACACAGTTTTAATTCATTTCAACAATTTACTTTTAGTACTGTGTTTCTTAGTTGTAGAATACAATGACTACTTGATCCCCTAGTGCACATACATTGTTGGCCCATTTCAAGTTCACGTCCCTGGGCTGACAAGTTGAATGTACCTTCATGATGGTTGAATGGCTATTCAGGTTAGATGTCTAGTCTTTGAATCGATGATGTAAAGGCTTAGTTATGAGATCATTGTAGGAGGCCAACACCAAGGTTGTTTGGCACTTCCTCAGATGATTAAGCCTTTTCTTCCCTTGCCACCTTCTTCCCTTTACTGTCCAAAGACTCTTCTGCATTATTTTCTTTCAAACATTTAGATTTTTTACTATTTTCAGACCCCTTCAACGCATCCAAAGCAATCCAAGTCAATCTTTGACCCACCAAATTTGAACATTCAGGTTTGTTTTCATTGTCATCAGGTATCGTTATAGTGTTGGGGTTAGCCCCCAACTCACGAATCATCATTTTTCTCTTCTTTTTCATAGTGGGAGCAATGGGAGCAACACTACATTTTTTCGGAGTGACTTTGAGTAGGCCCAACCTAGAGGGGTCCATAGGATTGGGGGACACTTTAGCAGAGTCTTTAGTCGGGGAGTGGGGTTGACTTTTTATAAGCTCAATTTTAACAAAACTCTTGGGAGTATGATTTTCAATCAAATTAACAAAAAAATTTCTTTGCAGGGAAGTAGCAAGGACATATTCACATATCACACAAATCAAGCCCTGGTGTAGAGGAGGGTTAGTGCCACAGGTAAGGCATTGGATTAGAGAATAAAAGAGGAAAAATGGAAGATTAATTTTCTCAAGATGATGGATATGGTTCAGAATCAAAAAGTGATAACCATGGACAAACTGAAAATGGCCTTCCAACCTAAATTATTTCATTACAAAGAAGCAAACATTATGGTACAGTGGAGGAAGTAAAACCCTAGAGTACCCATTTTTAAATCTTTGAGCTTTTTCTTTAGCCTTAAAAAACTTATCAATATAAGTTTGATATTTTCCAGTGCTTACCTTAGCCACCTTCTTCCCTTCATACGCAAGCCTCATTGCTTTGGCTATGAGCTTAGCATCAATAGTAAAATGAAGGCCACATAGCTCAACTTCCCCATCTTTCCAGGTGTTTGAAAATTTGTAGCTCAATTGCTTGCTATAACCTTCCATGGCTATAAAGTAAGGGGTAAACCCAACCCACTCAAACAAACCCCAAAGCTCTGCTTTCTTTCTCAAGGATTCATATTTACTCAACTTTGTCCTCTTTCTAAGGCCTCCCATGGTTTTATCCTTGGTAGAATAATTCTTAGGAAGAAGTAAAAACTCATCTCTTCAACCTTCCTCATTGACAACAGTAGTAATAGGTAATTCAAAAACTTTAGTTTTAATAGAGACTTGGTGATTTTTCATTTGCAAGAATAATGGCTCAAACCTTCTAGCAGTTTGTTTAAAAAAATCAATTTGAATGCAAAGCCAAATATCATATTTTTGAATCCTATTTATGATAACTGAAAACTCCACCACCTTTATGAGCCATGATTACTCTTTTTTTATTACCCTCCTTCACATCAACGATAACACATGTCAAAATGTCTTTTCCAAAATCAAACACAAGATTTTTAGAGATGTGAATAATGATCCCTATATCCTCATTAACATCTTTCTTTTTAACACACGAGGTTTCCAAAACAATCTGTCCTTTCCACCCCTTTCTTTTAAAATTTTTCAGATCTGGCCTACCACTGCCTTTAATATCATACCTCCCAATCCATCTTATCAGCCTGCCCACTTGTCACCAAAGAGAGACAACAACCAACTTGACATTTGGATGACACTATGAGCCACTATTTTTAATTATAACCTTTCTATCCATGATAAATCGAATCCCCCACTCTATCCTTAGCAATTATTTCCTTAATTTGGTTTGATAAATTGAAAAAATTCTAATATTTTATTGCCTCCTGCCTAAAGCCAAATTTCACTAAGGCATCGGTAGCCCTATTACTTTCCCTAAAGGTGCAACATATCTCGCAACTTTGGAAATATTGCAACATATTTTTGTAGTCATCCAATAGATATTTTATCTCCCAAGGGGCCTCTACTTTATTGTTTAAATAATCAATTATTAACTTGGAATCACCCTACAAAATAACCTTCATGTAGAAATTATCATTAAGATAACATATTCCTATCCAAGCAGCGTAAGCCTCTGCAAAATTATTTGTTGTTGTTCCCATGCCCTTCTTGTATCTAGCCACATAGATTCCACAATCATTTATAACAACCCCACCTTCCCCCGCTAGGCCTAGGTTCCCTTTTGAACATCCATCAAAGTTATATTTAATCCACCCAGGGTCTGGGGGGATCCAAATAGTACTTTTCCTAATAATCTATTGAGCCCAATTAACATTATTAAGATCATGAGAGAGTCCCCATTGTTGCTTGATTCTCATCTCTTGATATAAAGGCCTTTTCTTTGATGGAGCATACTTACAACTTTCTATGTTCTCTTGAATCTATTTCCTAATACACATGCATAGCTCTTTACTACTTTTAGTAGCATCCCTAAAGACCCTATTATTCCTCTCTTTCCACAAACCCCAAGCGAGGAATGAGGGAACATGTCTCCAGAGGTAGAGAATTATATTGTGAGAATAGGGACATATACTCCAACAATCAGCAAACATTTTAACCGAAGGAGGGAAAACCGAGTCAAGCATCATACTCTTTATAAAAAAATCCCAAACTTCTTGAGCATAAGAACATTGAAAGAGCAGATGCACAATTTTTTCTTCCTCTTCATTATATGGGTAACATTTATTAACCAAGTACCATCCCCTTTTCTTAAGGTGTTCAATTGTAAGAATCTTTCCATGCATCACTGTCCACGAAAAGCAGTTAAACTTGGGGATTAAGTTCTTGCTCCACACAATATTCCAGTTAAAGACCCCTAAATGGAGAGGCTGCAAATCCATAGTCTGATAGGCTGATTTAAATAAAAATCGTTGAGAAGCATTTTTTGTCCAAATCTACTCATCATTCCTATTTCTTGAGAAGAGGTCAGGGTTCCAAATCTACCTCAAGAGGGAGGCCAAAGCGGCATCCCAATTCAGTTGTCTTCCACCCCTAAGAACAATATTATTCAAATAGTTCCTAAAGTCAATCTATTTTGGTCTCAAACCATCCCAATTTAAATAATTTGAGACCTTCTTTCCAATTGTTCTCTTTAATCTAATTCTAATTTGTTGAAAGTTGTCACTAGTTGACAAAGGAGCACAAGTAGACCAAGCATCCTCCCAAAAGTCAGCTCTAAACCCATTTCCAATTCTCAATTTCTCTCCTTTTGTTAGAGTGCCTTGGAACCCCATTGTTGTCAAAGAGAGGGAATTTAATATTTTTAGAAATTATCTTTATAGATTTCAAACAAAGGAAGAGTGGAATTTAATCAATTTTTATGCTCCAAAGTCAATAAAATAAAGGAAATTCTTCTGGGAAGAACTATCTTCTATGATTTAAAATAATAAGTCTTTAAAGTGGATGATAGTAGGAGACTTCAACTCCCTCCTTTTACCTTTAGAAAAACTTCATGGAATATTTTTTTTTTTGAAATTATGATGGATCTAGTTGATTTTATGATTGTTTTTGGTCTTATGGATATAGACCTAATTGGTTTAACTTTTATTTGGGCCTAACAAATGTCACACCCTGACTTGTTGTTACTAAGTTACTTATACCTTCATGAGTAAATAGGATGATGAATGCAGTCATAATTTTGATATGTTTGTTAAATGAATGGAATATTGAAATACATATTAAAGATATTATTGCTTTGAAGGAGTAATTATGTTTATATTTATGAAGTAAAATGAAGGAATATGTATTACAATGTGAATATTCTAATGTTTTATGATGAAAGTGGATTTCATGTGATGGTCTAACTACCATTGCAAATATGCCAAGTTGGATGCAGGTACAGGTTCATGCCTTTGGAAGGGAGGGGAAGTATCACTCAAGAGAAGAGTTTGGTCAGGTAACCCTAAACGAAACCTTACTAAGCTTTTACACACACTCACTGATAGAATAATTGAGTCAAGTCATAGATTTGGGAATTGGTAAGTCATCCACTAGACATGTTGTGTTTGCATTAGACAAGATCATGATTTTTGTTAGGAGAATTCTTGGATTGAATTATGTGATTGGAATCTTTGAGTCTTTGAGCTTTCCATATAGTTTCCTTTATGTCGATTCGTAAGTACATTAAATATATACATATATATGGGTATATATATTAATCCGTGCATGAGAGCATAATCATGTGCATATGTATGTAAGTAGAAATACTTGTGAGTAAACATACACGGGGAGTCAATTATATATATGTATATAGATATACACTTAATGAATATACTATCGACGGGGATATGAATGTATATATGTTGATATGAAATAGTAACATGATATGTGTATGCATGAATGTATATGTATATATACATATATACACATATGTGTGAAATGATGGAGTATCCATGCAAACACAACAATATAGGTATATAGATGTATACGTGTATATAGATATGTATATACATACACATATTGTTTATGGAAATGATAATGTAGACACATGCATTCGATATGTCAAATGATGTATATTTATTAATGTATGAGTTTATATATATATATATATATATTAGGAATACTATATATAAATATTATACATAGTGCATATGTGGGAGAGGGAGGTCTTAAATGCAAAAGTTAAACACTGCTTATTTGGACAACACATAGCTACACTATGGATATATTAATTGTTCCTAAGTAGAATACATATCGTTGTCTATGTGGAACAATATTAAGACTTTATAGCCAATACATAAAGCCAATGATAAGAAGGAATTAAAGGCAACATGTAGAATATGGAGTTTTATAAGAGTTTAGTGAAAGGGTAAAGCAAATGACTAAGTCAATGTAGACTCACACATAATGTATGTTGGACAACACTATGAAATATGCATTATGTCCAATAAAATTCAACGTATAATATCACTGTCAAGACTTGGTCAAATTGAAATGAAGGAAAAGGAAATATCAACGCTTACTCAAGACAACACATGGTTTGGAGAGGAGTTAAAGCAATTTGCAATGGAATTTCTTATTAATATTAAGGTTCGATTCATAGAATACATGCTAAGGTCAATTTAATGAAATACAATGCAATATATGATAGCACAATAATAAGTATTGAGACACATCTATCATTTAAGATAAAGTGTGAAGGAAATACATGAGAATAAAGTCTATTGTGTAAAAGATAATGAAAGAAAATTAAAGTGTAACACATTTTATGGATGCAACGTACCAAGTCAACAACATTATAAGTGTTAAGAGGTCAACCCAATGTTATGTGTTTCCTACCAAGTCTAGACTAAGTCAATTGAGTATGTGTAGCCAACATATGATAGACCATTTCCACTGTTAAACCATAGGATTGAGAATAGGGAATGTGTTGTAAACATGGCACCATATTATGAATTATCTAATTATTTTAGAATTATTTCAAGCTTGGAAACTGATTTACTATATAAAGCATGTGCTTTATGAATTTTTCAAACATGTTGTGGAAAGCATTAGATTGATTTACTGTTTAGTTTTGATGACTAACTTGATAGGAATCTACCACCTTTTTACTGGTAAGCTAAGTCAATTTTTTATGGCTGAGAAGTGACATAGGTTGAACCTTGTTTTTATCCTTGATAAGCTAGTTTTTGGGTATAAATATGAGGAAAAATCACCTCATTTGGTATACACTTCTTCTATGCATCATTACATTGCTCCATTTTGTTGTATTTTCATTAAGGGATCCTTAGTTTGATGCAAGTGATTTGTCAAGAAATATCATGATAGTAACTTTGAGAAGGATTAGTTGCAAGTTGATTTTAGAAGAGGGCTTGGCTAAAGAACCGGTGGGTCAACTGGAATATAGCGTATAATAGGCATGATACTCTATCCTCTAGATACATATCTGTCTTTGTGGAAGATTGAATATCTTGACTGTTTTGTTTGGGGATTGCATTAGTTTTTCTCGAATAGTGAGATGATCTATGAGCTTATTGGAAAGGAAAATAATCTAGATGTTATGATTTCCTTATGAATGTTTGTATATACTCCATCTTAAGGAGTGATTATCATCATTGGTATTATATATTAGAATTGGTGAAAATAGCTTAAGAAGTTATTTGATACAAAGTTACATGATCTTGTTTGATATTTATGGAGAAACCTATCTATTAGGTTATTATTTTAATATATGATATTTGGGAACTCATATGATGATTCTATACATAGATAGTCTACACTACATGAATAACATGAGAGACATATCAATGTCATGAAGTAACTTGACATTGTTAGTTTACAATGCTAGGAAACTTTGGGAAATATAAGGTTTAGCAATACAACCATAGTGATGGTATGAAAGATATGATAGGATGTAACGTCATGTAAACCACACCAATAGTCTTTACTTGAAGAATCACTTGATCATTACCTTACTCTTGTATGAAGCCCTGGGTTAAGAATAACCTATTTGGGTCAAGAAGTTTATTTGATTAATGAATGAAACTTTAAGTTAAGATTTACCTACTAGGTTGGGATATGTACTTGATTATCGTTGGAACCCATAGATTGGGAATAACCTACTTGGTTGGGTTGCTTATTTGGTCTTTGTTTGGAACATATAAGTTTAGATTAATCTACAATATTGGACTAATAATTGATTGTTGACTTTATCCTAGGATTAGGATATACCAAGGTTGAGACACACCTATGTGAATAAGTTTTTACACTTGAGTTTATGAATTACTACTTGATCAAAGCAATAGGTGGGATTACCTATTGAGTTAGAGTTGTTACCTAATTGGTTATTTTATACTCTTGATATGAAGTCATATTATTGATAAGATTCTACTCTTTGAATAACCCTTTTTACTAAGGAGATTACACTCTTGAATGGAATCATTTATTGAAATAATTATTCTTCGACTGAGGTCATTCATTGATAAGACTATAATCTTGATGAGAATCACTTATTAACGTGATATATTTATGAATATGTATTCTATGATAAGATGAAGCTTATGTAGCTATGCCTTAGATTATAAGGTTATTCTTGGAACTAGGTTGTCCATTAAAGGGAATAGATTGTTAAGTAGTTTATGAAAAGTTAATGTGTAGACTAGAGAAGCTTGTATGTTACAAGTAGGGATTATAATATCCATTAAGGAGGGGGGTAACTTACGCTTATGTTGTATTGGTAGATATACCATTGTGTTTTGGGAAAAGAGGAACTGGTTATTTTTCAGGTTAATGATTACTTATGGAAGGAAATTACCTAAGCATAGTGTATGAATGGCCATAATCCAAACTGAGCTATGGTAGTGTATGTGAATAGGAAGACTATCACTTGAAGTATTGGGTGAGAATTGTAGACACATAAAAATGACATAGGCCTACAAGCTCTAGTTTTCGTCGTATACCTCCTAGCATAATTAAAATATTTAATTATGTCTTTCGGTCCACTTTCAACTATTAATTAAATAATGAATAATTATTTAATTAATTCATGTCCTTTATTCCTCTTGATTATTAAAAATAAATTTTATTTATTTATTTAAACATGTCACTAATTCTCTAATGTCTTTCCATAATTAAATAAATTCCTAAATTTATTTAATTATCTTGGTCCATTAATTCTTCCTATTGTTTAAATAAATAATTTTTATTTATTTATTTAAATATGTCATTAATTTCTAATGTCTTCTCATAATTAAATAAATTCCTTAATTTATTTAATTATTGTCCACCTTGGCATTTTCTCAATTTTAAATAAAATTAGTTATTTACAATGGTCCCACATTCTAATTTTCCCTCTTTTAGTAAATAATTCAAATTAATTATTTACTGTCACATGGCCCCACCTTTTGAATTAAATTATTTTTTAATTCAAAATTGTACTTTCCTCCATAAATCAAGTAATTTCTAATATTATTTGATTTTTCAGCTCTCTCTTTTTCTGTGTCATTGTTATCTCCTTGTCACATGCAATCTTGTCCCTTGATTTGATTTTCGCAAATTAAATCTTGTCCACTCATTTCAAATTTACCCTAATGTTTCCCTAACCCTAATTGTGGGTTGTCACATTCAATTTTGACCATTGATTCTAGGGCATTTGTCAACTTTTAATCTTGGCCATTCATCCAAAATTGCATTTTCTATAAAATGGCAATTTTGGTCTCATTTTGACATCTCACGAACATCTTAGGCAATCTTGACATATTGGCATTTTAGGCATACTTTAGGCTTGCTTCATAGTTGAATACTTGCATTGTGTAGCATTTTAGATCAAATTCTTCTACATTTTCATAGGACATTGTCATATTCATAGGTTGCTCACACAAAATCTGAGGGAAAACTACATATTGCAACAAATAGAGAAGGTGTAATGGAGGTCAATCATGGATTTTGAAGATACTTGATGAGATTATTCCTTTTATTTTCATGTTTTCCTTCTTTTTGCTTCATTATTTACTTTGGGTTTTGTTTATTTATGCATTAATCTGCTAACCTAAATATTTCCCATAGTTACATTGGTGAACCTGACGTGAAAATCATATTTTTTGTAGATTTCTGTACGACTTTTTTATGTTTTTGTAGGTACAAGTACATAACACCGTATTCATAATTTTCTGAGCCATAAACGTTCTATCACAATGCATTTTCTCTGTAGAGTGATGCATCTATCATCTTGAGACACATTTGATTGACAAAAAGTTGCATTTGCTCTACTGTGACGCATCCAAGAACCCTAACGACACATTTGCAGACTGAGACACATTAGCTCTGCATTTTGACGCATCTGACTGGTAAATTCTAGTGTATGGACCCGCGACACATTTTCTTTGTAGAGTGACACATTTGACTGGTAAATTTTTTTTCCAGATTTTACAGAATTTTTCTAGATTTCTCTTTTTCATTTTGTAGCTTAGAGGTTTTTGGGTTACTAATTTTTTGTTTCGAGCTTGTGGCGAGGAGCCTAACCTTGTTTTGTTGATTTTATTATCACATTTTCAATTCCTTAAGAAAACAATCAACAAACAACAACTTGCATTCAAATTCATATGGTTAAAATTTACATGCATTTTCATGTCATGGGTTTAAAATGAATACAATCATGCATTGAAACTCATATGGTTAAAATGAACATGCATTCTCACATCATGGGTTTAAAATGAACTTTGTCTTTCACACTTCAAGTTAAAAGTTTAAAAAGAACAAAGTGTCTTAAGTTTCTTCCTTACACTATAATTTTGGTAACTAAAATTCACAAGTTTCTCCAATTTTGTGTCACCTCGATTCAATAATAGAAGTATCCTCTCCCCTTGTGCACTTGTGCGATCTAAGGTGCAAGAGAAATTGCTATTGACTCTAGGAATTGGGCCTTCTTTGGTAGGAAAAAATACTCACCCCAAGGTGACTCAAATTGGCAATAGAGCTCTTTAGTTGAGCTACCCCCAACTAGTATACAAATGTGAATCCTAATGGAAAACTTAGGATTACGATTGTGGATGTGTCACATGGACAAGTGAACTCCCCAAAACCCTGTTGAGCGTAACATCTTTAGGCTAGAGTTCCTCCTTATCAGCGCTAATCTTGTCCCATGTGTGGCCACTCGAACGGGGGTCTCGAACTAAAAACCTTTGTGTAGTTGCCAAAAACCCATCTATTTGCTAGTGCAACAACGGTCATTGCCAAGACATCCACATTCTCACAGTTCTCAGTAGAGGTGATTAGCCTACAATGGGAGATATATGGGGGCTAGAAGCTTGGTTGACCTGAAAAGTGAGTGCACTGTAAGGGGGAGCCCATGTGGCCAAGCTTTTGGATTCATATGCTAAGAATAAGTGTGGTTGGGGAAACCCATGTGGAATCTAGCAAATATTGTCCTTGCCTAACCTAGGATTGTGCTTGTCTTCATTGTGCATGTTTTCAAATTTTCAAAGACAAGATATTGTGTTTTCCAAGTGTTTTCTAAAGACATTGAAACAAACAAACACCTTTCACAAACCTAGAAACAATCATTCAACTTGAAACAAATTTGAAATTTTGCCAAAATTGTGAACAAACTAGACTTATTCTGTTGTAACACATTTGTTGCAATGCACTCGCTATTCTGCACCACATTTGATACTTTTTGTGATGCATTCACTTTGATAAGCCACATTTGCTTCTCCTTGCGATGCATTTTCTTGTATTGTACCACATTTGATTTACAAAACACTGCAATTGTTTTACTGAGCCACATATGTTATCTATAGAGCCGCATTCGCTGAAACTGTGACACATCTAACAAACTGCAACACATCTGTGACCTGAAATGACACATTTGCCTGATAAAAACAAAAACACTGTCACAGTCCAGAATATGACATCAAACTTTTCCAAACTGCTATCAAACATCTTTTTCTAGCAGCCTCTGTTAAAAAATAGACCAAGAATTGCTCAAATCCTTCATTCTTTGCATAATTTAGCTTGCATTTACCCATAGATCCAAATTTGCAAAAATTTAGTTGCATCCTTAGAATCCATCCTCTTCATTTTCAGTCATAAACCAGTCTTTAGGTCCTCATTTCATTTGCAAATTTTGGAATAGGGAAACTTACCATATTTTGCAAAATCATTTCCTTCAAGAGTAGGTTGTCATTGGACTTAGTCATCATTATTTTTTTTAGTCATTGTCCTTTTTGTGAGACTTTCCAACTCAAAAGTCTAGTTAGGAAACCTCACTTTGTCATCTTTTCCTTTAGTCATATTAACAAGTCCTTTGATGATCCAATTTGAGACATAGATCAAGATTAGGGTGGTTGAGTAACCTTTTCCAAATCACTTTGACCTTGCATGTGCATACCTTAGAGCATTCAAGTCATCTTAGTCCTCACTTTGCATACCTTATTCTTAAAAATCCAAAACAAAATAAAAATATAGTCCTCATTGCATTGTCATTTACCATTTGTTATTTCCTTAAAACAACATTGTCATATTGCATTCCTTATTGTCAAAAAAACCCAAAAAATAGTTTGCATTTGCATCCCTTATTCAAAAATCCCAAAAACATAGTGTCACCATCTAGTTGTCATTTTCATCCTTCTTCCTAATTTGGGCAACTCCTTATATGGTTGAGACTAGGCTTCAAAGAAAAAGAAGACAAATGGCTAATTTTGGACAAGACACCAACACTTATATTTTTTCTAACGACATGAATCAAAACATGAACCAAGACACAAATTTTATCAATCCTTTCAGTGAAATGAACATGCCATCTTCTTCACGTAACCCCTTTGAATCATTCATGCATAGAGATGAACATGGACACGTGTTTATGGAAGACCTAGAAGCCACCACACAAAACCCCGATGTGGCCTCCTTTGTGGAAGATTTAGTCTTACATGACCCACAAAGATATCTAGCAATGCTATTACACTAAGGAGCCAAATTGCCACTTGGATTTACATTAACACTTTGAGACCAACCTCTCCTGATCACAATGCCAACAATAATATGAACAACACCTCCACACTAGTCAACCCCAAAACAATACAAACAATACCTCTATTGGAGCCACCTCACAAATTGTCACAAGCACTATCAATACTACCTCTAATGACACATACAATAAAAACACTTCCAACACAATCAATGCTACATCCATTGGATGGATACCAACCATGTCACAATCAATGCCTACAATGTCAACAACGTCCTCACAGTCAATTGGAGCTACCTTTGGATCCTCAACAATGGGGGCAAGCTATTCAAACCCCCTACTTGGAGCTTCATCTAGTACTATGGGAATATCATCATCAAACCCTTTTATTGGTACTTCAAATAATGCCTTTGGAACAAATTCATTCAATCCCTTTGGGGGAAATAAATGATGTATTTTCATTTGAGGACCACAACCAAATGCCAACACGTCATCACAACTTAATACCATTACTTCCCAAAGGTAAAACACCAACATGCCCCATGGACAATTCCACCAAGGAAATCAAATGACACAACATATAACGTCATTTGGGCACCAAAATATTCAAGGCCAACACATCCCACAAATATCGACTAATATGGTTGGAGGACATATTCCTACATATGCATCACATATCCACACACATCAACACATCCCTAATCAAAACTTGCAATATCAACAACACTCAAATCAAAACACGTCATACATCTCACAACAACACATTCCACAACATAACTAGAACATCTCATCCCAACAAATTGGCACTCATGGGATACCCATCACTCCCATGTGTGATGCAACAAACAATCCTATAATTGACGCTTTGACAACTCAAGTGGAAAAATTGCAAAAACAAATAGAGACCATGCAAATTTCCAATAAAAAACCACACATGTCATATGACCTATGCCCATATCCTTTCAACACAAGTCTATACATGCCACCATTCCCTCCTAGATATATGGCGCCCAACTTCACTAAATATAAAGGCAAAACAAACCCTTTTGAACATATTTGAGAATTCACAACCAATTGCGTGGACATTTCCTATGAACATACTTATTTGATGAGACTCTTCCCTAAGAGTCTTGCAAGCCCCACACTTGAATGGTTTTCCACTTTACAAAAGGGAATAAGATCACGGGACGAACTTGCAGATAAATTTGTGAAAAATTATGCCTATAACATTGACACAAATGTTTCCATCACCAACCTATGCACACTTACACAAGAGGAAGCTGGTGAGACTTTCATTCCATTCTTTCAAAGATGGAGAAGCTTAGCAATTCACTACCATATTGGCATACCTGAGAAAGAAAAAGCTAAAATGTTTGTCCAAACTCTCCTAGGCCCATTGAAATATGGCTTGCAAGTCCACTGCTGCACAACCTTCATAGACTTAGTTGAAAAGGGTGTCCAACTTGAGAAGGCCCTTATTGCCAAAGGAGAACTAAAATATGGCCCTAAGAACATGAACACAAACCCACCCACAGACAAGAATAAATATTGGGTCAAGAACAAACAAATTACCAATGATGGCGTTGTTGACGCTAAGGCAGTAAACACAATGGGTCCCGTACTTACTCTTAAAGGAGCTCCACCGGAAAAAAACACCAACAATTACACTGACACTTACTGCTAATGCCATTCAAAATAGTCATAATAATCAAAATAGTCAAAACCAAGGGCAGCTGTGACAGACCCAACAATTCCCAAAGAGATGCACATATACTCCCTTGGGTGAACCAATTGAAGACGTCCTTAAAAATCTCCTTCAAAATGGTGTCATCACATTAGAAGACCCTAAGCCATATGAACCAGGACAATTTAAACCATCATGGTGGGATGAAAATGCTTTCTATGATTATCACTGCACTAAAGGTCATAAGAAATCCTCTTGTCAAAAACTAAGAAATTTGGTACAAGACCTCATCAAAAATCACATGATCGAACTGGGTGGACAACAATTTGCATCAAATGCAGAACATACTATTCACAAAAACCCACTGCAAGACCATGGCTCGAATAATCCCTCTACGTCAGGTCCTAAGACAAATAATAATTGTGCCAACTATACCCACACCGCCTTTGAATATTCTGGGGGGATCCATTATAAATCATATTTGAGCTATCAACGAATATGTCAATACAATTACTATCAAAAGAGCACCTAAATGTAATGTCACTACCCGTGGTGGAAAAGTCACCATAGATGGTCCTCCACCCCCTAGGCAGTCAAAAATCATGATACCCGGTCCATCCGCCAAGCAGTCACAACCAGGTCCATCCACCAAATTGTCACAACCTAAGGGATAGTTCAACCTTATTGACCAAATAGGCAAGACACCTGCTTAGATTTCTATCCTTGAGGATTTATGCATTTCTCCCGCCATAAGGCCATACTTGACAAAACCTTATAAGAGTCCTCTGTCCCTCATGACATTGATGTCAACCAGTTTGAAGCAATGGTGGGATACCTTACTACACCCCATCACGTAACATTTTCAGACCAAGACTATTTGTCACCAAAGTCCAATCATAACGATGCCTTACACATTGAAGTCTTTATCCATGAACATAAGGTAATATGAGTTTTAGTAGATGACGAAGCAGGACTAAACATATGCTCCTTAAAATTGGTTAAGGCTCTAGGCTTCTCTAATGCTTGCATAGATGCTACAAAGAGCATTGTTATAAAGGTGTATGATGATGAAGAACGTTCCTCTCGAGGTGTTATCAATCTTCCTATGAGAGGTGGGTTGGTCATTGTGAATATGACATGTCAAGTCTTGGATCTTGAATTACCCTATAACATCTTGCTTGGTCGACCTTGGATCCATACCCTCAAAGTTGTTCCATCCACCTACCACCAATGCTTGAAGTTTCCTTTTAATGGCACATAAATCACCATATATGGAGATCTCGATCCCTTCTACTATTGCAACAATCTAAGGGTATTTCAGAACATCAAGTGCCTATCAATCGAGAAGCTCCAAGCTCCTCTTCTTCCAAGTTCATCGACTCGTCCACACTTGCCAAATCATCCACGTCCACTCCTTCCACTTCCGCCACACCATCTCCCCCCATTATGAAGGTTGATCCCAATGTCAAGATCCAGGACCAAGGATACAAAGAGTATAAATTGAACATGGCCTACTTCATCACCAAAATACCCAAGTCTCCTAAGGCCTATGGTCGACCTTGTTTTAGAATGGAACCTATAGAAATCTTCAAAGTTCCTCCAACATGGATTTTTATAAAATGGGGTGACATAAACAAAGAAGACATCAAAGAATTATCGACTTGGATCTACAAAGACCTGGAAGATCCATCCCCATTACCAATTCAGATATATGGCAAAGGCTATGATATAATGAAGGAAAAGGGCTATGATGGAACTAGTGGCCTTGGCAAAAATAAAACTAGAATGTGAGAACCTATAATACTTTCCTGACGACCAAAGTATCTTGGGTTATGGTTTGGGCTACCCGAAAATGATGATCGATGTACCAATGTACTTTCGAGTGAGAGCATGAATGCTTCAAAAAGCGTCGAGACTATTGAGGAATCCCTTACCAAAATTGACTCCCATGAATGGGAATTTGGCTGCCAATGATCCCTGAGTGACTGTTGCCTTGACAAATTGTTCCTTGAACTCGGAGAACCTACCTTTAAAGAAAGATTTTGGCAAATGTTTAAGATTGATCCAACACAAAATAATAATAATCCTAAAATCCCAAGGAAACAAGAAGAATGGGATAGAATCTTTTTCCCAAGGAACAATGACAAGTCTGAGTTACCTTCTAATCCCATTGACCATAATCCCAACATACTTGTCCAACCATCTGAAAATAATGACCCTCATTTGGATTCATCTGAATTGCCACATGACACTACCAACCCCAATTCTAGTTCATTTGTCCCTTATTTTGAAAATGAGTATAAATCAAGTGAAGGAGAATATTGGATAGAATCTGATTGGGAGTAAGATGATGATAATTTTATCTTTAACCTCTCTAAATCTATCTGCATGATTTCCATGTCCTCCCCACCATTCACCAATACTAATGAAGGTATCTCCTTAGTCTACCCACAACTAATTGATTGGGATCAGCAAGGCCTGCTAGTTATGGACATATTTCAAAATGATGAGGCCATAGCAGAATTCATGGGACTGCGTGAGGGCATACCAAGTAGAGACCACAAGGTTGGATTTTCTATTGACCTAGATTGTGCAGCCTACTTTTGGGAGACTACATCCTCTAGTTGCAAAATGAAAAATAAAAATAAAACAAAAAATGACACGTCTTTAGGTGAAAACTGAAAGGCACCTTCTGACGAAAAAAAGGTAAAAATAAAGGACGTTTCTACAGGTGAAAACATCTTCGAGGCACCCAAGGATGGAGGACTGGACTTTCTCCCCGTGACATAGGAAAAATTGACAAGGCTCATAGAGGACACCATGGAAGTCAACATAGCTACAACAGAAGATCCCAAAATTGTCCTCTTTGCAACATCTTTGACAGAAGAAGAGAAACCTGAATTTGACAAATTCTTTTTAGAGTGTGAGATTAACTTTGCATGGTCCTATGCTGATATGCCTGGGTTGGATCCAGAACTAGTCTTACACCATTTTCCATTACTTCTAGATGCCAAGCTAGTAAAACAAAAGTTGTGTAAAATGCATCCTCAGATCGCCTTGTTAGTCAAAGCAAAACTTAAGAAATTTCTAGATGTGGGATTCATACAGTCAATAGACTACATGAAATGGATTTCAAATCTTGTACCAGTCACAAAGCCAAATGGTCAGATATGCATCTGCACAAATTTTTAGTACTTGAACAAATCATGTCCAAAGGATGACTTTCCATTACCAAATATAAACATCATCGTGGATCTAACAACAGGGTACGAGATGTTGTCCCTCATGGATGGTTTCTTGGGTTATAATCAAATTTGTATTGCCCTTGAAGATCAACATAAAATGACATTCACATGTCCTTGGGGTACATACTACTAGAATATCATGTCTTTTGGTCTAAAGAACGCAGGTGCCACATATCAGAGAGCCATGACAACAATATTCCATGACATGATGCACAAGCTAATGGAAGATTATGTAGATGAACTTTTGGAAAAATATTTGACATGTAAGGATTACCTCAATGTGTTAGACAAAATCTTCAAAAGACTAGAAGAATACAAGGTCCACTTTAATCCTAAGAAATGCATCTTTGGTGTAACATCAAGAAATTTTTTTGGATATATAATTTCTCGCAGAGGTATTGAAGTCAATCCTGCCAAAGTAAAAACCATATTAGAAATGCCTCCTCCAAAAGGGATAAGTGAACTCAGGACATTGCAAGGCAAATTACAATCTATCTGACACTTCATAGAAAAACTTGCAGATAAGTGTCAACCATTTTAGTATCTCCTGTGCAAGGGCATCCCCTTTGTGTGGATTGATAGATTTCATGAGGCCTTCCAACTAATAAAGGACTATCTATTGTCACCACCTGTTCTAATGCCACCTATTGAAGGAAAACCTTTGATTTTATATATTTTTGCAACAACTTCAACACTGGGGGCATTACTGGTGCAAAATGATCATGAGGAGAAGGAAAGGGCCATATACTACATCAATCAGACACTGGTCAAATATGAACTAAATTACACATCCATTGAACGTGCTTGTCTAGCAGTGGTCTTTACTACTCAAAAATTAAGACATTACATGTTGAGTCACAAGACACATTTAGTAGCAAAGATCGATCCCCTAAAATATCTCTTAAGTCGTGTAGCACTAATAGGACACTTAGAAAAATGGGTAATGATCTTGAGTGAGTATGACATTCAATATGTGGAACGAAAGGCTATAAAGGGACAAGTGATAGTGGCTCAACTGGAAGATTCATCTATACAAGGTGATCACCCATTGGTGGCAGACTTTCTTGATGAGTCCATATTTCACACAGAGCCTAAATCACCTTGGAAACTTTATTTCGACGGGTCTCATACTCGGGAGTAGGAATACTGTTTATTACACCACAAGGAGATTCCATTCCAAATTCATTCTAAATTTCCTTTCCATGTACAAATAATATTGCAGAATATGAGGCACTTGTCATAGGACTAAGAATTACCATGAAATGGAAAATAAAAAATATACATATCCTCAAAGACTCTCAGTTGGTCATCAACCAAGTCAACGATGACTATGACACCAAGGATGAGAATTTAATGCTCTATAAATGAATGGTTGATAGTTTTTAGTCATACTTCCACATGCTTGCTTTTGAACAGATTCCTAGGGCACAAAACAAGGTGACAAACACAATGGATACAATTGGATCTCTCCTAGAAATTCCAAGCAACGTGCCTCAATTTGAGTTCTTGGTGGAACAACTTTTGGTTCTTGCATATGAAATTCCAAAATTAGAGATGGTTTGCGAGCTTGTTGGTCCCAAATCACCATGGTATCAATACATTTATGACAATCTCCGGTCCTAAACCCTTCCCCCAACCTATCCAACAACCAATGAAAGTCCTTTATCCATAAAGCCACGTGATATACCATCATCAATGACACCCTATAACGCCATAGCTTTGACAATACCCTTCTTCGATGTCTCGACATTGATGAAGCATGAACAACCTTACGTAAGGTACATGAGGGTATATGTGGATCTCATTTGAGTGGTCCTACTTTAGCCAAGAAGATAACGAGACTTGGGTATTATTTTCTAACCATGAAAAAGGATGCACTTGAATTTGTCAAAACATGTCACCAAAGTCAGATACATAGTGATTTGATCCATGCACCAGCACAATAACTTCGGTCGATTACTTCTCCTTGGCCTTTTGCACAATGCAGACTCGACCTCATGGGAAAAATCCATCCTACTTCTTCCAACGACCACAAATTCATTATCACCACTATTGAGTACTTCATTAAGTGGATCGAAGCCATTCCCCTCACATACATAACTGGAATTTTTTTTTCCAAATTCATCCTCAACTACATCATCTGACGGTATGGTGTACCAAAATCCATCATCACAGACAACGAGCGTCCTTTCAAAAATCAAGATTTTCGTGAGTTGTGTGAACACTTCCACATCCAACATCATTTATCCATGCCATACTATCTGCAAGGAAATGGTCAGGCTGAGGAATCTAATAAGAAAATCATCAAAATTCTTAAGAAGATAGTCATTGACGCTAGCTGTGATTGGAATATCCAACTTAACCCTGCTTTGTGGGCTTACAGCACGAGCATCCACACACCTACAAGAGCCACCCCATTTTCCTTGGTCTTTGGATCCGAAGCCATCTTGCCCATCGAGGTTGAAATTTTGTCCTTAAGAATCTCTATGAAGGGTCTGATCGATGATGAAGAATATAGATAGTAACAACTACATGAGTTGGAGATGTTAGACGAAAGAAGACATAATTCCTTGAATCATTTACAAGCATATCAGAATCATCTCTATCGCAGGTACAATAAAAAATTCATGGTTAGAAAAATTGACATTGGCGACTTGGTCCTAATGCAAAATCCTAAGAATCAGTTTGATAGAGAAAACCTTGGGAAATTCGAGCCCAATTGGTTGGGTCCTTATATCATCACGTCCTCATTTGGTTCTGGAGCATACTAGCTAGCCACTCTAGATAGTGAGCAAATGAAAGAGCCTATAAACAGTCTTCATCTTCAAAAGTTCTATGCATAGCATCAAAAAGTTTGGCTAAAAATGATAAAAATACAAAAAAAATGAAAAATATAAAAAATCATCACCCTGATGAAAATCTGGCAAACAAGCGTCTTGGTGACACCAAAAAAATAAAGAAGTAAAAAAATGACAAAAAATAGTAAAGAGAAATAATCCGTCCAATAGTGAAAACCTGGTAAATAGGCGCTTTGGATAAATACCATAGTGAAAAACTGACAAACATGCGCCATGTGAAGTCATCTTTTCTTACTGTCACTTTATCTGCCTTCATCCATAATAAATACCCACTTTTTTGACATCATCATGACACCCATCACAAAACCCTGCCATTCGTTTTATGGTTGACAATAGTTGACATCAAGTCCTGCATACCGTCCATCCGTCACCCCAAGCATGTCCTTTTCACATCCTCCAGACTTGGCTAGTCCTGGACCTGACTTGAGGCAATTCCTTTATCATTTGATTGCAGTGGGTATTGCACATGGTCCTACAAATCATAAAATATCCTGAAAAATGACCTAAAAATCATTAAATGTCCTGAAAAAAGACCTAAAAATTGAGAAATGTCCTAAAAAAAGACCTAAAAATTGAAAAATGCCCTGAAAAAGACCTAAAAATCATCAAATGTCCTAAAAAAGACTTAAAAATCATAAAATTTCCTAAAAATAGACGTAAAAATCATAAAATGTCTTGAAAAAAGACCTAAAAATTGAAAAATGTCCTTAAAAAACAAAAAAAAATCATAAAATGTCCTAAAAATTGAAAAACGTCCTGAAGAAATACAAAAAAATCAAAATATGACAAAAAACAAAAAATAGAGTCATATCTTGTCAAGTCAGTCATGCCAGTTAGTCTTTGTCATTTGTCAAACTACGTTGTCTCTGCGCATTTGCTACGTAGGAAAGACTTATCTTTGGGCTTCCAAGACATTAGGTTAGTCCTTTAGGTTTGTCAAAATAAAATCATGACTCAATCTTTCGTCACCAGGACAAAGTCATTGGTCGTGTCAAACTACGAGGTCTCTAAGTGAATGACGTAGGCAAGGCCATCAATTGATGAACCCACAAGGCTGCACTAGGTCAGTCCATTAGGGTTCATGACACTGCATTGAAACAAATGTCAAATGTTCTCAAGACAAACAAGTCATTCCAAAATAGAAAAATTCCTACAACAAACTATGACAATCATTTAATCAACATGTCAACATCGACATGTAGTCAAATTCTGCCAGCACAGGTCAACTCTGTCAACTTCAGTCAAATTCAGTCAAAACTATTCAAACTATCAACTCTTGGTTATTCTTTAGATGTGTCCTTCTTTACTTATGCCTTAGGATGTATCCTTCCTAGGCATTGTCATCGTCATCTGGCATTTTGAGCGATTTTCTTAACATTTGAGGATCGATCCTCTCGACATTGACATTATTCAGGGTGTGTCCTTCCTGAATTTGGAAAACTTTGACATTCGACACCTAGACATCGTCAAACATGAAAAAATTGGAATTCAACACCGTCAAACCTGATAACTTGCCATCAAAACACTTGACATTTAGAAATACTTGGAAAACACTTGGCAATCATTATCTTGGCCTTTGGTCCCTTGATCTTTCATCATGCTACTAGTTTCTTGAGGATGTCTTGACAATAGGATTTAGTGAAGTAGTGACATATCATGATGATTGGCTTGTCTTGTATTTTTTAGGCAGTCATGTTGCTAGTTCCTCAAGGATGTCCTGGTAATAGGATTTAGAGGAGCAACGACGCTTCGTGACTTGTCTTTCTTATGTTTTTATGTTTATGGTTGATTTTGGCAAAAAGACTGGGGCATAAATGCTTTTAGTATGAGTCATGATCATCCTTTTCTACAACTACTTGTCTCATGTGATGGTATGACCTTGCACATCTTGATGTATGTCATTTTGTGGTGTTTGTTGGTCATTACGATAATCTGCTCAATGATGATTAAGAGAAACAATTATTAGTCCTATGGTGATATGTTGAAGGATTCGATCTCCACTCTAACGTCCATCCTCTTATGTCTTGTTGTTTTGCCTCATCCGTCTCTTGATGATATCCTATGACATACAAAAATAGTTGCATACATGTTGCATTAGTTCATTACACATCTACATATATCCATTCATGTCGTTACACTAAATCACATCATTAACATATCATTTACATTTTTTTAATTTGCATCCACATAACATATTAGTGCATTTAACATTTCCACACATCATCCATATCATTAAAACACATATATTACATCATAAGATTGCATTATCCATACAATAGCCATACATTATATGAATCCATAATCATAAACATCAGTATCTAGAAGAATCAAACATTATGCATCCATATAGGACATCACCATCATAATCATCATGTAATCATCACATCACATCATCATGACATATAAGCATAAAATAACCATCAAAATTGCATACATCACATGACATATAACATGCATCATCATAATCATCATCATAAAAGTATATAATCATAAGGCATCACAACATAAAGCATATAGGCCGCATCATATATATAATCTCAAAAAATCATGTCACAGGATAGAGTCATGAGATATCCCAAAAGTAGAGCTCGCAAGCTCGATGGTCAAAATATAAGTGGCATAAAATAATTTATGAAACATAACAACATGATAACAAAGTCAATGCCCCTATCTTGAAATCTCCTCATCCCCTTGAGGAGAAGACTGAGGTGACTTATGCTCGGTGACAAGAACTGATACATATGCCATCATGGTAACAATAGGCTAAGTTTGTGAGCCTGATAGATCTATAACTGGAGGCTGACTATGCTCTAATCGGTGCCCTGAACCAAATGATCCATGACTATGGCTCGACCTATGGCTAGAGGAATTCTTGTGAGAGTGATGAGATCTGCGGCTTGATGTATGTCCTGAAAAAGTAGAGCCACCCACACTTCTCTGGCTACGACTACTATGTGTGCAACTGGTACTCCTTGACCCTGTCCCTGTCTTGATGTATGATCTAGACAACCTAGGCTCCCTCTGATCAACTGGCACTGCCCTCTCATATAACATGCGATACTAACCCCTGCTCATGCTGACCCTGGCTAGCTCCCTGGCAACATCTCCAACTAGCCCTAAATTGAACCGAGAAAATTTGGCACACCAACTCTCTGTCTCTTGTCATTGAATCTTTATCTGATCTCTCTCAACACGCGTAACCTCAAGCTTGGCTTGTAGGGGTCTAATATTTGTAGTGGCCTCATCTAGTCTCCTCTACATGTCTACCAATCACTGATCCATTATAGCATCCTGCGACAATGGCAGCACACTGGATATATCTGGCTCCCCATCTATGGTCCTCTCCCAGAGTTGCCTCTCTGCCTCATCCATCTCATCACCAATGTAAAGTTCCTCCTCACCACCAATGTCCTCCTCCTCTACAAAAACATCTAGGGCCTCCTCTGCTACATTCACCTCCTCCTCTTTCCTGATCTTCGCCTCCGGTTGTCTCTCCTCCTCACGTCTAACCCAGACATCTAGCTACTCCATATCCTATTTGACCTCCTCCTCCTCTCTCTCCTCCTCGACTACCTTAGGGATCACCTCTAGTGGTACCCTCTCCACATGCTATCTCACTCTCCTCGCCTAACTCCCTTCGTCCCCTCCTCTCCTCCTCCTCCTGCCACCTCTACCATCTCATTTGTCTCCTTCGTCATCTCTGCCTTCTCTCCCCCCATCTCCTTGGCCTTTGTCTCTCCCTCTGCCTCTCCGACCTCCTTGTTGCAGCCATGGTATAATTGATCTACGATCAACAGGTGCACGTCTATCAGGATCTATCAAGGGAATAGGTCTGTGTGTCTGCCACCACAAATCCAAATCTACAATCGTCACCAGTTCTGCAAGACCTCCACTCCAACCCCATGATTGTGCCACCAACCCATCTATCTGCTACTTGGAAAATGGTATTGATATGGCGGTACCCCATGCAAGCTCTCACGATGATCTAGCATACTCTGTAGTCTCGATGGGAACACCCTGTTGCTCCTCAAATTGATGTAGTACCCGTTGGGGTAGGTACATCTCGATGATGAGCTATGACTATACAGTGTGGCCAATCAGATATTGGAACTACTGACAGAATGCCAAATTATCTACCTCGCCGACCCACTGTGGATAATCCCTATAAGGCCTACAAAAAAATAAAGTCATGGTGTCAATCTTGTACTGCTCGAAGCCTATCTCTCCAGCTCTAGTTTGTTGAAGAGCACCCGTATACAAGAAATCATAGGGCATCCCATCTACTAACTGTGGCCTCATAATTAGTGGACAAAAGATGGGGATATGCTCCTGTAGACATCCAAATTTGGACAATTAATTTATCCAAATTTATCACTTTTCATCCAAACAACCTCTTATCCAAGTTAATTAAGTAATATTACTATTATTTAATTAATATCCTTAATTCTATCAAATCCCTAAGGTATTTAATTAATAATTAAATACCTTACCCGCCTTAATCCTCTTTTCATCAAATGAATTAAATAAATATTATATTTATCTAATTCTCAATTTTTCTATCCATAATATCTAATGTTGATGTGGATGTCACACAACTTTTTTGTTGGTCTAATTACCCTAATCTTCTAATTTTAAATTTAAAAAATTAGTACTTGGTCAACTCTCCCCCCCCAAATTTTTAATTCCTTTTTATTCACCCTAGGCTCCTCTCTTCCCCATGTGAATTTTTAATTCACTTTTATTATTCCTAGAATCCCCTTTTCCCATGCATCTTCTAGAACCTTTGACTTGTCACATCAAGTCACATGTGACAAATTCCCACCTTTTGGGAACCTTGTCTTATCCACTAGATTCTTCCAATCATTGTGAATTTTTAATTCACTTTTATTCTCCCAAAGCTTTCCCTCTCCCTATGTGATCATTGAAAGGTCACATCAAAGTACTTGGAAGGTACTTGTCCTTCCTCCACATCATGTACCTCCCTTCCACATCACCTACACATCATCTCATCCTTAGCCCTCTCACATTCCACATGTTAAAAATGTGAGGGCTTGTGAGTTCTCAACTCACCTTAGCCCTTCATCTTGACTTTGTTGGATAAATCCCAACCATTGAATTCTCTAGAGAATTCAAGATCCTCTATAACTACCCCATCCTCTAAGGCATTTAAAAGAATTAGTCATTTTGCAACTAAATGCTGCCATTTTGTGCACTCATCTAGCCATCAACATTCATCCATTTGCATCCACATTCAAGCATATAGTCAAGACTTGCATTTAGCCATATCAAGAGCCATCAAGGAGCATACAAACTAAATCAAAATCAAGGGCCAACCAAAGAGTTTCAGCTGTGAGAAGGAAGGTATATCTATTTGTCTTCATTTAACACTTTCCTCTTTGCATTTACAAATTCCTTAGGCTAATCTTGAGGTGTCTCCTTATGTTTTTCCATTGCATTTTAGTTGCTTAGAATAGGTTAGACATTTTGGATATCATAGCTCCCAAGCCCAGATCATCAGCAATGTCTTCCCATAGCTAATGCTATGCACACCCCTATAGGTTACCTCATGCAACTGATGATATAACATACTAAGCAAAGATGGCCCCATGCAAAAACTATCCTGTCCCATCGCATTCGCACTAGCACATCTCCCCATCCAATCGAGAATACATGTCACCGAAGATTTGGAATCAAGACTCCGACAATCAAGGTGCATAACATGGCATCCCACTGTGGAAAATGCTCAACTAGGTACTCCCACTGAATCTCATATCTCTCCACACCAAGGCCTATGCCATCATCTGCCTCGTATAAATTGGTCATCACCTGCACTCCCTAGTGTGGATCATACACCACACGCTCCCATCTAATAGGAATATGTAGAATCCTATACACGTCCTCCAGAGTAATAGTGGCCTCCCTCGTCGACAAGTGGAAAGAATAGGTCTCCGAGTGCCATCTCTTGGCCAACGATGTCAACAACCCCCTATTAGCTCAAATAATAGGCATATAGGTGACAGTACAACCCCAGTTGCATCAGCCACCTCTGCTCCTGATCCATCAACTGATCCCGAAATGCATATATAGATGGCCTAAACTCGCACATATAGATCAGTGGTAATCATTTCTACACATGCAAAAATGAGCATTAACACATTATTAAAAACCATTATTACCATCTATCTAACTAAACATAAGCAAAAAGTGAGCCTAAAACTAAGTCAACTTTGGTCAACCCTGGTCAAAGTCAAATGCGTTGCGTTGACTTCATTTGTGTTGCAACTTGGCGATTGCGTCGTTCCATCCAATGTTTGCATCGTGATTTGATACTTGCATCATTTTGACTCGCAAATGCATCATCTTCCATCATATGAGTCATTGAAAAATTGAATGCGTCGCATGGCTCCACGTATGTCTTGCAATCTTGTGAATGCATCACTAAACCTATCAATTACAGTGCAAAATGATGAATGTGGTGTGCTAATTGGAAAATGTGTCACACATAACCAACCCCCTAATGTAAATTTCTCGTTTGCGTCGTGACACATCAAATGTGTCAAATGCAAACACGAATGTGACTTATGCACACACATATGCATCGCGGCGCATTTGTTGACCTACCCTAAAACCCTAAAAATGCACAAAAAATGATGAAATTACAAAGCGGGTATGGGGTAGTTATCGATGACTCTGCACCCTCTGGCCATCTGAAGGTTTGGACAATGTATCCACAATGCTCGGTCATGATAATCACCATCTTCGTGCAAGGTCTCCTAGCTCTGAGCTCTCAAAATTTACAAGTGTTAAAGTGAAAATGAATTAACTTTTACCCATTTTCAACCTATTTATAGGGTCAAAGTGGGATTTTCTTCAAAATTTTATTACTGGAGGCTTGTTTGACCAACTTTGACCAGCCTATTGACTGCTTTAAACATGTCAAAATCCAAAACCGCTTGCGGCATTTCTTTTTTGGTCATCAAATTAGCTTGTCGGGACACTTTCCAATTTTTTCTATCACAGGGCTAAAATTTTCAAATTTTCCTAAGGGGGCATAGATACTTCATACCTTTGCTGGGGCATGTTTCTGACAAATTTGTCTTTGTCAGAATGTGATAGGCTGCATTATGACGAAGAGGGGAAAAATGTAGACACATAAAAATGACCTAGGCCTGTAAGCTCTATTTTTCGTCGTATTCCTCCTAGCATAATTAAAATATTTAATTATGTCATTGAGTCCACTTTCAACTATTAATTAAATAATGCATAATTATTTAATTAATTCATGTCCTTTATTCCTTTTGATTCACTAATTCTCTAATGTCTTTCCATAATTAAATAAATTCCTAAATTTATTTAATTATCTTAGTCCATTAATTCTTCTTGATTGTTTAAATAAATAAAATTTATTTATTTATTTAAATACGTCATTAATTTCTAATGTCTTCTCATAATTAAATAGATTCCTTAATTTATTTAATTATTGTCCACCTTCACATTTTCCCAATTTTAAATAAAATTAGTTATTTAAAGTGGTCTCACTTTCTAATTTTCCCTCTTTTAGTAAATAATTCAAATTAATTATTTACTGTCACATGGCCCCACCTTTTGAATTAAATTAATTTTTAATTCAAAATTGTACTTTCCTCCATAAATCAAGTAATTTCTAATATTATTTGATTTTCTAGCTCTCTCTTTTTCTGTGCCATTGTTATCTCCTTGTCACATGCAATCTTGTCCCTTGATTTTATTTTCTCAAATTAAATCTTATCCACTCATTTCAAATTTACCCTAATGTTTCCCTAACCCTAATTGTGGGTTGTCACATTCAATTTTGACCATTGATTTTAGGGAATTTTTCAACTTTTAATCTTTGCCATTCATCCAAAATTGCATTTTCTATAAAATGGCAATTTTGGTCTCATTTTGACATCCCATGAACATCTTAGGCAATCTTGACATCTTGGCATTTTAGGCATACTTTAGGCTTGCTTCATAGTTGCATACTTGCATTGTGTAGCATTTTAGATCAAATCCTTCAACATTTTCATAGGAAATTGTCATATTCATAGGTTGCTCACACAAAATCTGAGGGCAAACTACATATTACAACAAATAGAGAAGGTGTAATGGAGGTCAATCATGGAGTTTGAAGATACTTGGTGAGATTATTCCTTTTATTTTCATGTTTTCCTCTTGTTTGCTTCATTATTTACTTTGGGTTTTGTTTATTTATGCATTAATTTGCTAACCTAAATATTTCCCATAGTTACAAGAATACTTTGGCCAAAGTAGTGTAATCTTCCACTAATTGCACTGTCAGTTCACTGTGTCCCTTTTATGCATACTAGTTTAGGATTGTAGTGGGTGAAATTTCTAGTTATGTAGGACACAACACTAAGCTTAGATAAGCTACTGTTATGGGGTTTTACCAACCAAACTCTTCATCGAAGGGAAGGGCCATCTTACCATATGGGGTAGATGTGTGGGGGACTGCATTTGAGTCTGTGGTTGGCGAAAAAGCACTTGAGTGATGCTTCTCCTCATCAATTGACGGTCGAGGTTTGTGGATGTTTGCACCATTATTGGGGACAACTAGAGTGTGTGTACCAAGGAATGGGGACATCTTGAATGGATGAACTAATGTGGCAACATTAGGACCAGTTTGTATATCTATTTCCAAATGAAGCTTAGAAGAGCTATGTATGAATTATGTACCCATATATATGGAAGGATGTATTCTTGAATGATAAACTTGAGGTTATTCAATATGAAATCTATGTTATGGAAAGATTTGTGAAATTACGATGAAATGCATTGGAAGTTTGGATTATTGTTTCTTCGATATGCATGTAATTTACATTATGGAAAAGAAAAAGAATTATTGCTATTTTGTAGCATCATGTATCATTCACTTTAGGTGAAAACTTTGAAATTTTACTGAGTAGAACATTAGGGTTGTTACATGTGGTATTAGAGCTACCATGTTCAACTATGGAGTCTATGGGCTCATTACAAAAGTTAAACATAAACCTTATTAGAAGTTAAAGGTTGAAAAGTTCTTATGCCAAGATGGAAATAGGAAAGAACAAAGGGAAATGAAAAGGAAGATCAGATTCTTGGAAACTTATTTAAAGTTTGGGACTAGAGAAGAATCATCCCTGGAGTTGAAAACCCCTAAACCAACAACTCAATAAGAGGCAACCTTGGATTGTAGAATATTATGCAATCAGGTTATGTAGGATAACCAATACGTACCATTTCCCTATGAATTTTTTAAATGAATATAAGGGGATAGGAAGAATTGAAATAACCCCCTTAATGGTAGTGACCTATAGTTTCAAAGAGTCAAGGATTTTTGGATTTAGTAAGGATACTATGAATCTATGTGTATGCATTAAAGGCATAAATTGGAAACTTCAATTGAAGTGGAAAACCAACTAAGAAGGTACTCAAGAGGTTGGATAACCCTTGAAAAAATCTGATTTTGAACAAGATCAAGATCTTGCATATAATTAAGAAGTTAGTACCTAGAATAAGGATAGAGACCAGAATGGTCAAAAGAGAAGAGATCAATGAAGTGGACATGGTTCCACCAAGCAAAATTGGAAAGATCAATTTGGAGTTTTGATTAAGATGAGAAAATAAAACCAATCAACTTTAGAAATGCTTAAGATTATGAGAAAATAAAGTTACCAAGAATTGGGACAAAGTCACTTGGAAAGGTCATTGTAAGAAAGAAACCTGAAAAAGTAAATAGGGTTGGTCCGACGAAGGTTCAGTTAGTACATAGTTTGGTTGAAGTGTAAATTGAACTCACTAACTTGTCAATGAAAGTAAACTTATCTTTAGAGGTTCCAAAAGGAAATGGGATATGGAGTGACACTATGTGTCAAATCAAAAGAATTAGTAAGGAAACAACACTCTAAGTTGAAGACACATCAACAAAAGAGGCTTTTTGGATATGGATATTCCTCCACAAAAAGGATATTGGTATACATGGAAAAGAGAAATGAAATATTAGAGTGCCTCTTAGCATGACAATTTTATGATTATTCATTAGATCTCTTCATTGATGATTCAATTGTTGAATTTATGAGATTAGAGACCAATGATGAACCTAACTTTGGAAGCAAAAGTATATAAAAGGAAATCAAAAGCCAATAAAGAGGAATGGTAAATCAATTTGAGAAAGCAAATAGTTTCTATGATGTTTAACTTGGAGTTAATTGAATATCATGGAAACACTAAGTGGGGAAGAAAGAGAGTGGATTGACTCTAGATAAAGTACCCCACCCAACAAATATCATCAATGTATTTTTGATTCAAAATAAATTTTAGGCTTCTTTGTAAGTCATGATTTCAATCAAAGTCATATACCTCATAACCATAAGGATAAGGTATTGGAATTATTGGGAAAAGATAGTGTAAGGTCAAAGATTATGACCAATGAGAAAGGAATATTTATCACCCAATACCTTATATATATAATTGATTGGAAGACCAATTTATATTATCATTGATGCCTTAGAAGAGGATATGCAGTTTACTTGATCATGAAAGGAAAGATCATTGCCTATGGAATAGGTAAGGGGAGATCTAATTACTCATGATTTGGAGTCAATAGGAAACATTCATGCTTGGTAAATAGGTATGCAATTAAATTTGATATCTTTTGAGAACCAACATGTTTGAATGATAATTGTTATTTGAATTAGTATAAGATGCTCATTAGGAAAGAAAGATTGAGTTGAAAGTTGGATTACATCTTTAGAAATGATCAAAGGACAAAATAAATCCAAGGTATGGATGACATAAGATGTAGGAGATACATCACCACTAAATATTTAACCATTATACTCAAGAATCAAAAGTGGCATGAGTCCATGAAATAGGTTTTCACATAGTCAAAATAGGCTAATATGGATCAGAGAAGAACCCATGTACCCAAAATTTTGGGAGATTAAGAAATGAAATGATGAAATTGATGTCAAAGTTAGGAATTTGGGATGACAAAATTATTTTTTGGATGAAGAACCATTATAATATGGATGGGGATAGAGTATAATGTTGCAAGGTATGTAGCAAGTTATTGTCTAGTATGCCAATAGATGATGAGAGGATGTCGTCAATGGCAGGTCATGTATACTCCCATGGAAATTCCAGAAGGGAAGTGGTAGATCATTAGAAATTTGATCTTTATATGTTGACGAAAATGATATAATGTTATGGTGGACAGACTCACAAAGGTAACCAATGTTGTTTGGAAATTTTGATTAATAGGATTTCAGTCCTAAATAATATATTGTGTGAAGCAATTGCTTAATGTTCTAGAGAAGGTTATCTCAAAGTGGGACACACAAGTGATTCTAGGTTTTGTGTAAACCATGATCATCTTATAAAATTCAATTGAATGAAGGCTCAACATATTATTATAGCCAGATAGGAAAAAGTGATAAACCAAATCCTTGAGGATTTGAAGAATACCTATACTTCTATAGGTTTGGTCCATTATATGGAAGAAGGGTTGAATCTCTCCTAAGTTAAAATAGGCTAAGAAATAGGGATAACCTTAGACCTAAAAGGTTGACAAATGGAATAATAGATCAAAAGATCAAAGAAAAACCTTGTTGATACAAAGTATGAATTAGGAAGCAATGTAGTGCTTAAGGAAAATCGATGTGTAAGTGATGGACGAATTCAACTTCATAGTTGTCTAAAGGTGTAAATACCAAAGGGAAGTAAGGGACCCACAATGTAGTGTACAATACACCTACATTCCTTATCTATTTGGATTACACTAAGGATAAGTTCATTAGCCAATGAGAACGTGTTTTCCAGTCACTATAACATAGGTGTCATGTAGGATACAATTACCATTGTACTTGAGATGTGCATACGAGGTAATATGATTATAATGTATAAATCTCTTTGAGGGAGGAATTATGTGAAAAGCATACAAGTTATTCCTATGCATTAGCGAGAACACTAGATGCAAGGTCCAGGAAGGACAAGATTGCACATAGTGATGCTATGAGGGAAGATTATTTAATAATTTTTACATGATTTGGAAATGGTAATTAAAACCTTTATTTGACATTATAAATATGTTTAAGTGCTTTAAATCATTGGGGATGATGATTCACAAGGGGGGAAGTATGTCACATCCCGTCTTTTTGTTACTAAATTACTTTTACCTTCATGGGTAAATAGGATGATGAATGCGATCATGATTTTGATATATTCGTTAAATGAATGGAATACACAAATAGGTATTAAAGATATTATTGCTTTGAAGGAGTAACTATCTTTATATTGATGAAGTACAATGAAGGAATATGTATTGCAATATGAATATTCTAATGTTTTATGATGAAAGTGGATTTCATGTGAATGTCTAAATACCATTGTAAATATGCCAAGTTGGATGCAGGTATAGGTTCACGCCTCTAGAAGGGAGGGGAAGTATTATTGAGGATAAGAGTTCAGGTAACCCTAAACAAAACCCTACTGAGCTTTTACACACACTCACAAATAGAATAAGTCAAGTCATAGATTTGGGAATTGGTAAGTCATCCTCTAGACGTGTGTTTGCATTAGACATGATCATGATTTCTGTTAGGATCATTCTTAGATTGAATTAAATGTGATTGGAATCTTTGAGTCTTTGAGATTTATGTATAGTTTTCTTTACGTCGATTTGTAAGTACATTAAATATATACATGTATATGGGTATATATATATATATATGATCCATGCATGAGAGCATAATCATGTGTATATGTATGTAAGTGGAAATACTTACAAGTAAACATACACAAGTAGTCAATTATATATTTATATGTATATAGATATACATTTAATGAATATACTATCAACAGGGATATGAATATATTTATGTTGATATGAAATAGTAACATGATATGTGTATGAATGAATGTATATGCATATATACATATATACTCATATGTGTGACATGATGGAGTATCCATAGAAACACAACGATATAGGTATATACGCGTATATGTGTATATATATATGTATATACACACGCGTCTTGTTTACGGAAATGATAATGTGAACACATGCATTCAATATGTCGAATGATGTATATTTATTAACGTATGAGTTTATAAATATATATACATATATTAGGTACACTATATATATTATATGTATATATGATAGATATGGAAAGCACTATATTATACATAGCACATAGTTACACTATGGATATATTAATTATTTCCAAGCACAATATATAGCATTGTCTATGTGGAACAATATTAAGACTTTATAGCCAATACATAAAGCCAACGATAAGAAGGAATTAAAGGAAACATGTAGAATATGGAGTTTGACAAGAGTTTAGTGAAAGGGTAAAGCAGATGCTTGACTAAGTCAATGTAGATTATGAATCACACATAATGTAGGTTGGACATCGCTATGAAATATGCATGATGTCAAATAAACTCCAACGTATGATATCACTGTGAAGACTTAGTCAAATTGAAATGAAAGCAAAGGAAATATCAATGCCTACCCAAGACAACACATGGTTTGGAGAGGAGTTAAAGCAATCTACAAAGGCATTGCTTATTAATACTAAGGGTCAATTCATAGAATATATGCCAAGGTCTATTTAATGAAATACAATGCAATATATAATAGCACAATAATAAGTATTGAGCCAAATATATCATTTAAGATAAAGTGCAAAGGAAATACGTGAGAATAGAGTCTAATGTGTAAAAGATAATGAAACATAATTAAAGTGCAACACATTTTATGGATGCAACGTACCAAGTCAAAAACATTATAAATATTAAGAGGTTGAACCAATGTTATTTGTCAACTGCTGAGTCTGGACTAAGTCGGTCGAGTATGTGCAACAAAAATATGATAGACCATTTCCATTATTAAACTACGGGCTTGAGAATAGGGAATGTGTTGTAAACTTGGCACCATATTATGAATTCTTTGATTATTTTAGAAGTCTTTCAAGCATGGAAACTGATTTTCTATATAAATCATGTGCTTTATGAATTTTTCAAACTTGTTGTGGCAAGCATTAGATTGATTTGTTGTTTAGTTATGATGACTAACTTGATGGGAATCCACCACCTTTTTACTGGTAAGTTGAGTCGATTGTTTATCGCTGAGAAGTGGCATTGGTTAAACCTTGTTTTTTAGCCTTGAGAAGCTAGTTTTTGGGTATAAATATGATGCGTGCTCACCTCATTTTGGATACACTTCTTCTATGCATCATTACATTGCTCCATTCTATTGTATCTTCATTGACAAATCCTTAGTTTACTGCAAGTGATTTGTGAGGAAGTATTGTGAGAGGAACTTCGAGAAGGATTAGTTGCAAGTTGATTTTAGAAGAGGTCTTGGCTAAAGAATTGGTGGGTCAACTGGAATATAGCATATAATAGGCATGAGACTCTATCCTCTAGATGTATATCTGTCTTTGTGGAAGATTGAATATCTTGACTATTTTGTTTGGGAATTGTATTAGTTTTGCTTGAATAGTGAAATGATCTATGAGCTTATTCAAAAGGAAAATAATCTAGATGTTATTATTTCCTTATGAATGCTTGTATATATTCCATATTAAGGAGTGATTATTGTCATTAGTATTATATATTAGAATTGGTGAAAATAGCTTAATAAGTTATTTGATATAAAGTTACATGATCTTGTTTGATATTGCTTGAGAAACCTATCTATTAGGTTATTATTTTAATATACCCTATTTGAGAACTCATATGATATTTCTATACATAGATATTCTACACTACATGAATAATGTGAGATGTATCAATGTCATGAAGTAACTTGACATTATTAGTTTACAATGCTAGGAAACCTTAGGAAAGATAAGGTTTAGCAATACAACCATAGTGATGGTATGAAAGATATGATAGGATGTAACATCATGTAAACCATACCAATAGTCTTTACTTAAATAATCACTTGATCATTACCTTACTCTTGTATGAAACCCTAGGTTAAGAATAACCTATTTGGCTCGAGAAGTTTATTTGATTAATGAATGAAACCTCAAGTTAAGATTTACCTACTAGGTTGGGATATGTACTTGATTACTCATTAGAAACCATAGGTTAGGAATAACCTACTTGGTTGGTTTGTTTATTTGGTCTTTGTTTGAAACACATAGGTTTAGATTAACCTACATGAGTGGACTAATCATTGATTGTTGACTTTATCCTAGGGTTAGGATATACCAAGGTTGAGACACACCTATGTGAATAAGTTTTTACACTTGAGTTTATGAATTACTACTTGATCAGAGAAATAGGTTGGATTACCTATTGAGTTAGGGTTGTTACATAATTGGTTGTTTTATACTCTTGATATCAAGACATATTATTGAGAAGATTCTACTCTTTGAATAACCCTTTTTACTAAGGAGATTACACTCTCGAATGGAATCATTTATTAACATGATTATTCTTTGATTGAGGTCATTCACTGATAAGACTATAATCTTGATGAGAATCACTTATTAACGTGATATATTTATGAATATTTATTCTATGATAAGATGAAGCTTATGTAGCTATACCTTAGATTATAACTTTATTCTTGGAACTAGGTTGCCCATTAAAGGGAATAGCTTGTTACGTAGCTTATGAAAAGTTAATGTGTAGACTAGAGAAGCTTGTATGTTACACTTAGGGATTAGAATATCCATTGAGGAGGGGGGTAACTTATGCTTTAGTTGTATTGGTAGATATACCATTATGTTTTGGGAAAAGAGGAATAAGTTATTTCTAAGGTTAATGATTACTCACAGAAGAAAATTTCCTAAGCATAGGTTAATGGTCATAATCCAAATCGAGCTATGGTAGTGTCTGTGAATAAGAAGACTACCACTCGAAGTACTAGGTGAGAATACTTTGGCCAAAGTAGTGTAATTTTCCACTGATCGCATTGTTAGGTCACTATGTCCCTTTTATGCATACTAGTTTAGGATTGTAGTGGATGTAAGTTCTAGTTATGCAGGACACAACACTAAGCTCAAATAGGCTATTGTTATGAGGTTTTACCAACCAAACTCTTCATCGAAGGGAAAGGCCATCTTACCATATGTGGTAGATGTGCGGGGGACTGCATTTGAGTCTGTGGTTGGTAGAAAATCACTTGAGTGATGCTTCTTCTCATCAGTTGGCAACCGAGGTTTGTGGATGTTTGCACTAATTTTCACACCTTGTCTTGTTGTTACTAATTTAATTTTATCTTCACGGGTAAATATGATGGTAGATGTAATCATGAATTTGATATGTTTGTAAATGAATGGAATACTAAAATAGGTTTTATGTGAAAGTGTTGGTAAATGATTTGAAAGAGTAGTTTTGTTTATATTGATGAAGAACATACATTGCTATATGAATATGCTAGAGTTTTAGATGCATATGGATTTATTATGAACATCTAACTACCATTGAAAATGTGCTAAGTTGTTTGCAGGGACAGGTTCAATCCTCTTGAAGGGAGGGGAAGTATCACTCAGGAGAATCATTTGGTTGGATAACCCTAAATGAAACCTTTCTAAGCTCACACACACTCAGAATAGAATGGTTGAGTCAAGTCACAGTATTGGGTATTGGTAAGTCATCCTTAAGTATGATGTGTTTGCATTAGTAAGGGTCTTGATTACTATTGAGTGCATTCTTGGTTGATGTTTATATGTTTGGAGCTTATGAGTTCTTCCTTATGTTACTATGCATGATTAATGAAGTGAACACACTTTGAATGTATATATATGTATACATATGCGTACCAACGATAGACCATACGCATGGAGGAGCATGTACATAAGATTACATAGGGAGATGTACGTATGCATGATTATGAATGGGTTGCTAATGAGCATAGTGTTATCAAAGGGACAATGCAACATGTAAGTATATATGTACATATACATCACACATATATTTCTTATCAATAAGATATTAATTGTATATATGCTTGATTGTTCATAATTTTCTTGAGTCTCTTTGATATGAGTGAGACCTTCTTTCTGAGTGTATGTACATATCTACATTGATAAGAATATATACACCAGATGTATATATGTATATATGTTGAATGACAACTCATGCATATGATTATATAATATGCATAGGAGTATTAGTTGCACGTTTATGCTATATGCATATACCTACACACTTTGTATCTACTTATCAACGAAGAAGAAAACATATGTGTCTAATATTATAAATATTATATAATGCTAATATATTGGTATATATAGGTGTATATGCATGTATTTGATAATACATAAATACAAATGTATACATTAATATATGATATACCTTGAACATATATATATATTTGTGTGTGTGTGTGGTTATAGTTTAATATCATATCATGTGATAACATACATATATATGTATAAATGTATATATAAATGGAATATTATTGAATTCTAGTTATGAGTATATTTATTCAATATTAAATACAAAGTTATGATAAAAGGATATATAATAATATATATATGTATATATCATAATGAGAGGCATTATAATATACACATATACATATTATGTATATATGTTAATACCAATACTCTTTAAAGATAGTTTATATAAAGGGCACATGAAATATAGCACAACCTCAACAATAGAATAAAGGTCGGTCTGTGGCATTATAAGCTGAGTTAACGCTTAGTTTGCTGCCACCTTTTAGCTGAGTATTGTGAGTCAAATTGCATGGTGAAATGTGTCAACTAGCATGCCTTTACTATAGGCTGCAATGTCTCTTTTTTTTGTATAAATAGAGAGGCTAGCTCTCTTATTTGGGATGCATTCTTCTGTAAACTTATTTTGCTGCAATTATTCCGAGAGTTGTTTATTCTGTGAGCTGAGAGTTATAGTGCAAGAGTTATGAAATACTTTGTGAGTAAAAATTGTTCTTGAGAGAGAAGTCATAGTAGAGTATTGATTTAGAAGGATTAAGTGAAGCTAGCAAGCTGTTGTTGGAAGGCTATGCATTGAGTCAGTTAGTTGGATTAATCGTATATAGGCATGGGGATCTAATCTTCTCTTATTTGTCCTTTTTTATGAAAGATTGTGATTTGAATATTTTATTTGATTAGCTCGAGATTAATTGCATTAGGGAATAATGGTATTTTATTTGGAAAGGGAAAATAAGTTGTTTTATGTTTATCTGTGAAGGTTCTTGTATTTACTCCGTAATAGGAAGAATTATTTTCCATTAGTATAAGTATATTAGGAATGATGAAACAAAAATAACATAGGGGTTATTCTTAATGGGATATACATCAATGTCATGAAGTGGCTTGACACTATTGGCTTACAAAATTAGGAAACCTTAGGAATGATAAGGTTTAGTTGTACATCAACAGTTTGAAAGAAATGATAGGATGGGTCATTGTTAATCTGTACTAATATGATCACTTGATCATTGTTTAACTATTGGATAAAACCCTAGGTTGGGAGTAACCTATTTGGGTTGAGAAGTACATTGAAATCTAGGTTAAGATTAACCTATTGAGTTAAAGTGGCTACTTGGTTAGTTGCTTTACACTCTTGAAATGAAGTCACATTGTTGACAAGATTCTACTTTGAATAACTCTTTTTAATAAGGGGATTACACTCTTGAATGGAATCATCTATTGCTATGATTATTCTTTAAATGAGGTCAATCATTGATGTGGCTATTCTCTTGATGAGAACCACTTATTAATGTGATATATTACTGATTGGAGTCAGTTATTATGAATATTTAATCTATGAATAGAAGAAGCTTATGTAGCTATACTCCAGATTATTAAGATATCCTTAGAACTAGGTTATCTATCCAATGAAGGGAATAGCTAGGAAAGATGTTTATACAAAGTTATTGTGTAAACTAGAAAATATTGTATGATAAACCTAGGAAGTAGAATATCCATTGAAGAGGAGAAATAACTTATGCTTAGGCTTTATTGGTAGAGATACCATTGTGTTTTAGGAAAAGGGGGTATAGGTCATTTGTGAGGTTAGGGATTACCTAAGGAAGGAAAATACCTAAGCATAATATATGAACGGTCATAATCCAAACCGAGCTATAGATGTGTATGTGAATAGGGAGATTGTCACTTAAAGTACTGGGTGAGAATACTTTGGCCAAAGTAGTGTAGGTTGCCACTGTTTACACTATCAATTCACTATGTTCCTTTTATGCGTTCTAGTTCAATATTTTCATACTCGTAGGATGACAACTATATGAATAGGTTCTAGTTTGTAGAACACAACACTAAGCTCAAATAGGCTATTGTTATGGGGTTTACCAACTAATCTCTTCATCAAAGGGTAGGGCCATCTATTAAATGATAGATGTTGGGGGGACCATATTTGAGTCTATGGTTGGTGAAAGAATGTTTGAGTGATGCTTCTCCTCATCAGATGGTGGCCGAGGTTTTCAAATGTTTGCACCAACATTGGGGACAATTGGAGTGTGTGCACCAGGGAGCGAGGAAATCTAGAAGGTATGCACCATTGCGACAACATCAAGATCAGTTTGTATGTCTCTTGCCATTGCAGATGTTTGTGCCAGTATTGGGGATAATTGGAGTGTGTGCATCAGGGAGTGAGGACATCTAGAAGGTATGCACCATTGCAAAAACATCAAATTCAGTTTGTATGTCTATTGCTATGTATGTATCATGTACCCATTTATATGGAAGGATGTAATCATGAAAGATAAAATTGTGTTCATTTAATATGATATCTATGTTATGGAAGATTTGTGAAATTACAATGGAATGCAATGAAAGTTTGTAAATAGTGTTATCTCAATTGTACATGTAATTTACATTATGGAAATAATTTTTTTTATTGATATGTCATGGAATCATAGAATATTCACTTAACATGAAATCTTTGGAATTTTAGTAACTAGAACACTAGGGTTGTTACATTTGGTATTAGAGCAAGGTTTAGCTTTGGAGCCAATGAGCTCATTATGCAAACAATGCATAAACCTTATTTGAAGATAATAGTTGAAAAGATCTTATGCCAAGATGGAAAGAGGAAAGAACAAGGAAAATGAAAAGGAAGATGAGATTCCTGGAAACTTGTTTAAGTTTGGGACAAGGTAAGAGTCATCACATGAGTTGCAACTCCTAAACGAACAACTCATTATGATATTTCTCTTGGATTGCAGAAGATTATGCAATTAGGTTAGGTAGGAAGGTTATGAAGGATAATCAATATGAACCTTCACCCAACTAAATAGCTATATGAATCTAAGGGGATAGGAAGAAAATGAAATAAATCCCTTATTAGTAGTAGCCTATGGTTGCAAAGAGTCAGGGATTCTTGAATTTAGTAAGTATACTACGAATCTATGAGTATGCATTAATGGAATACTTTGGAAACTCCAATCGAAGTAGGAAGTCAACATTTAGTGAATCTAAACCAACAAAGGAACTTTCCAAGAGGTTGGACAACCCTTGACAAAGACTAGATGTGAAAAAGATCAAGATCTTGTGTAGTACCTTAGAATAAGGAAAGAGACCAGAATGGTCAGAAATGAAGTAATAAATGAAGTGGACATGGTTACACCAACTAAAATTGGCAAGGTCAATTTAGAGTTATGATGGTGAATAAGAAAAATATAAAGTTACCAAGTTTTGGGAACAAAGTCACTTAGATAGGTGATTGTAAGAAAGAAACCTGAAAAAGGTAAATCAGATTCGCCCAACAAATGTTTGGTTAGTACTAAGTTTGGTAGAAGAGTGGAATAAACAAACCAACTTTTCAACAAAAAAAAACTTATCTTTTTGAGGTTCCAAAAGGAAATGGGATACAGTGTGACACTATGTGTCAAAACAATAGAATTAGTATGGAAACAACACTCTAAGCTGAAGGCATAAAGACAAAAGAGGCTTTGTGGATATGGAAATTCCTCCACAAAAAGGATATTGGTATACATGGAAAAGAGAATTGGAATATTAGAGTGCCTCTTAGTTGTTGAATCTATGAGATTAAAGATCAATGATGAATCTAACTTGGGAAAAAGTATATTCAAGACATGCCTTGGAGGGAAGGAAATGTGAGAAAAAGGCAATAGAAAGCCAACAACAAAGAATTATCAAAAAGAAAATATTTTCTAGGAGTTCAACTTTAAGTTGATCAAATGTTGTGAAAACACTAAGGGGGAAAGAAAAATAGTGGATTGACTTAGATAAAGTACCCCATACAATGAAGATCATAAATATATTTTCAATTTGGAAGAAATTTTGACTTCTTCATAAGTCATGTCAAATAAATCATTTATTTCATGACCACGATAATAAAGTATTGGAATTTTGGGAAGATAATGAAAAGGTCAAGGATTATGACCAATGAGAAAGGAATATTATCACTCAATACTTTATCTATATTGAAAGATCAATTGTTATTATCATTGATGCCTTAAGAAAAGGATAGGTAGATTACTTGAACATAAAAAGAAAGATCTAAATTACTCATGATTTGGAGTTATTAAGGAAACGTTCATGCTTGGTAATTGGGTATGCAATTAAATTTGATATCTTTTAGGAATCAACATGATTGAATGAGGATTATTACTCAAAAAAGGTACCGATGCTCATCAAGAAAGATTGATTGAGCTGAAAATCGGATTACAATTTTGGAAATGATTTGACGGAAGAAATCCAAGGTATGGAAGTCCTAAGATGAATGATATTTATCTCTACAAAATGTCTAAGCATTATGCTTATGTGGAATAAGTCCACAAAATAGGTTTTCATTTAGTCAAAGAATAGAATAATAAGGAATGTAAAATAACCTATGTACCCAAAATTTTGGAAGATTAAGGAATGAAATGAGGAAATTGGTGTCATAGTAGGACATTGGAATGACAAAGTTATTTGTCCGATGAGGAACCACTATAATTTAGGAAAATATGGAGTAAGATGTTGTAGAATATTTAGCAAGTTATTGTCCAGTGTGCCAAGAAATGAAGACAAGATGTCGTCATCTATAGGACATGTATACTCTCTTGAGATTCTAGAGGGGGAGTAGTAGAACACAACATAGTTTAATCTATCTATGTCAATGGAATTGACATAATATTATGGTGAACCAACTCACCAAGGAAACCAACAAAGATTGAAAATTTTATATATCTAGGATTTCGATCCTAAGTAATATATTGTGTGAAGTAGTCTCTTAGTTATGAAAAAGCAAATAATGATAAGGTTTTATAAACCATGATTGTATTGTGAAACATTCAATTAAGTGAATGCTCAATACATTATTGTAGCCGAATAGGAAAAATTAATAAACCAAATCTTGAACTATTTGTATAATATTTATACAATTCTACTATTGAAGTTTGATCCATTATATGGAAAGGAAGGTTGGAAACTCTATTAGGCTGAAATATACTAAGAAATAGGGTTAACCTTAGACTAGAAAGGAAGTCAAAAAGGAATAAAAGATCAAAATGATTGAAGAAACCTTGTCAATACAAAGCTTGAAATAGGAAGCAGTATCATTATGTTCGGAATTGACTAGAGTCCAAGAGCAAAGTTATACTCAACATGGTAAAATAGTCAAGAGAATTACTTTTATGATTAAGGAAAATAGATAAGTAGGTGATGGATAATCTCAGCTTCTGAGTTGTCCAAGGTGTAAATAACAAAGAAAAGGAAGGGACCCATGGTGTAGTGTACAATGCACTAACATTCCTTATCTATTTGGATTACACTAAAGATGAATTCATTAGCCAATGAGAATGTGTTTGTCAGTCACTATGTCATAGGTGTCATGTGGTATATAGTTATTATTGTACTTGGGATGTACATATGAGGTATTGTGAATACAATGCATAAGATCTTGAAAGAGAAAGTGAACACAAAGTTTCCCTATGTGTTAATAAGGACACCAATGCAAGGGCCGGGAAGGACAAGATTGCAGGGAGTGATGCTACGAGGGAAGATTATTTTATAATCTTACATGAATTAGAAATGGTAAGTTAAACCTTTTATTTGACTATATGTTAAAGATCATCGAGGATGATGATTCACAAGGGGGGAAGTATGTCATACCCCTTCTTATTGTTATTGATTTAATTTTACCTTCACGAGTAAATAGGATGGTAAATGCAATCATGATATTGATTGTTTATAAATGAATAGAATACTGAAATAGGTATTATGTGAAAGTGTTGATAAATGCTTTGAAAGAGTAGTTATGTTTATATTGATGAAGAACATACATTTCTATGTGAATATGCTAAATTTTTAGATGCATATGGATTTATTATGAACGTCTAACTACCATTGTAAATGTGCTAAGTTGGTTGTAGGGACAGGTTCAATCCTCTAAAAGGGAGGGGAAGTATCAGTCAAGAGAAGTGATTGGTCGGATAACCCTAAATGAAACCTATCTAAGCTCACATACACTTACAATAGAATGGTTGAGTCAATTCATAGTATTGGGTATGGGTAAGCCATCCTTAAGTATGATGTGTTTGCACTAGTCAGGTTCTTGATTACTGTTGAGTGCATTTTTGGATGATGTTTATATGTTTGTAGCTTATGAGTTATTCCTTATGTTACTATGCTTGGTTGATGAAGCAAACACATGTTGAATGTATATATATGTATGCATATTGCATGTCAACGATAGACCATACACATGGAGTAACATGTGCATAAGAGTACATAGGTAGATGCACCTATGCATGATTATGGATGGGTTGCTTATGAGCATGGTGTTATCAAAGGGACAATGTGACATGTAAGTATATATGTACATATACATCGCACACATATTTCTTATCAATAAGATAGTAATTGTATATGTGCTTGATTGTTCATAATTTTCTTGAGTCTCTTTGATATGAGTGAGACCTTCTTTGTGAGTGTATGTACGTATCTACATCAATAAGAATATATACATTGGGTGTATATATGTATACATGTTGAATGAAAACTCATACATATGATTATATAACATGCATAGGAATATCAGTTGCATGTTTATGATATATGCATATGTACCTACACACTTTGTATCTACTTATCGATGAAGAAGAACACATATGTGTCTAATATTATAAATATTAGATAATGCTAATATATTGGTATATATAGGTGTACATGCATGTATATGATAATACATACATACAAACACACACACACACACACACACACTCACTCACACACACACACACACACAAACACACACACATATATATATGATATACCTTGAACATATATATATTAGTGGGTGATCCCACAATACTGGTTTACAATTTTTGGCCAAACTGGATACTGAACTAAATTTTTTTAACTAAATATTCACTTTCGAGCACCTATAGTGGCTAAACCATGAGGAATTTAAAGATGATGCAAACTAGTGATTTGTGAAATTTCGTCTGTAGATTCTAAATATATATATATTTTATTTTTTTTGAATCGGATTGAATTTCTTTTCCCATCTCCTCCAAAAACTAGTTTTTATCAGTAAACACCATTTTTAAGGAGTAATGCTCACCGTATACAATATAATTTTTTTCTATGAAGGATACAATTCTATTTTTTTCGAATTTAGATTTGTAACTATGATATCTAACAAGTTCATCTGGTTTCATAGTGTTTTATTGAATATGTTTTCCTTAATCAAGTTTTGAAGTCAAACCAATTACAATTTAGACATAGGAAGACTGTATAAAATATAAGTTTTTTTTGTATGTATCAAAATTCATTTTTTTTACTGGATCAAGGACATCAATACCTAGCCCAAACATATTTTTCAGAATTTTTTTTGATAGTCTACTATTTTTCCACATGTGCAGAACATAAAAATTGATTTTTGGTGAAAAACCTATGTTTAATTAAACTTATAAAAACATAATAAAACCAAATTATATTCAATGGATAGCTTTTTTCAAGGAATATCATCATCCAGTTGGGTTTCTAAAGTTTTCTCCATTTTTATCCTCAACTCGAGCTTCGAAAGGAAATTTTTTGCAAAAAATTAGTAGCAGAGGGGGAGAAAGGGGAAAAAGGGATGTTTGATTGAACCACTGTTCACTCGGACCCCCCTAAACCCGTTCGCTTGAATGGGGGTTTGAGTGAACCTTGGTTCAATTGAACACCTTCAAAATAATATTAAAAAATGTTGGTCGGGTTGGTTCAAGCAGACTCTTAGTCGATGTCCACTTGAACCCTTGGTTGATGAATCCATTTTAATTTTAATTTTTTCCCATATGCATATAAATACTAGCAATTGCACCTTAGTATGCAATAGGTACGCCGAAGGAGTGTGGAAAGTCAATTAGGATAAATTTTGGTCTATTTTTTGTATACATTTATGTAGTACATGAGGTCAATTGGTAGGCCGTTTAACAAATGATGTTGTTTGTGTGACAAAGGTCTCAATGAAAAAGTGATAGCTTCAAATAAATTATGCGTCCACTTATAGGGATCCAAACATGATTGCAATAAAAAAAATTGAATCAAGAAGATTATTATGCTCCATTACCAATAGGCTCATGTTATGCTTGCAATAAGGAGAGAGGGAGAGAGAGAGGGAGAGGTAGGGATAGAAAGAGGGAGAGATAGAGGGGGGAAGAGCGAGAGAGAGAGAGAGGGGTAAGGAGATAGAGATAGATAGGAAGATAGAGATATATATGTAGATGGAGGAGGAGAGGGATATGGAGAGGAGAGAAGGAGATGATGAGATAAAGAGAGAGAGAAGAGAAGGATATATAGAGATGGAATAGATAAACATATAGAGAGGGATATAAAGGGAGATATATGGATGGATAGAGAGAGGGACATGTCTAGAGATAAAGAGGGAGAGAGGAAAATATAGGTAAAGATGAAGAAAGAGCGAGAGAGGAAGAGAGAGAAAATAGATAGAGAGATATAGGTAGAGCCTGAGAGATAAATACAAAGGGAGATAGGGAGATAGAGAGGGAAAGATAGAGAGGATGGGATATAGAGATATAGAGGAAGAGGGAGAGGGAAAGGGAGAGATAAGGAGATATAGATGGTGAGATAGAGTGATAGCGAGATAGAGATATAAGGAGATATAGATAGGGGAGGATATGGAGAGAGAGACGAAGATATAGAAAAACAAAGAGAATTAGAGATAGGTAAATAGAGATGGTGAGAGGGAGAGATAAATAGGGGATATATAGAAAGGGAGAAAGAATTAGGGGGAGATAGAGATATATGGGAAGAGAAAGGGCGAGAGAGGTAGAGATAGAGAGATAGATAGGGGGATAGGGAGGGAGTGAGGGAGGGAGAGATGGGGAGAGATAGAGAGAGGGGAGAGATAGAGAGAGAGGGAGAGAAAGGGATAGAAATAGGTAGAGGAGAGGTAGAGAAGAGGGGGAGAGAGGGGGAGAGATAGGTCAAAGAGGGGGAGAAAGGGAGAGAGATAGGTAGAAGAGAGAGAGAAAGAAGAAGGGGGAGGAAGGGAGAGAGAGAAGAAGATGGGGGAGAGAGGGATAGATAGCTCAATATATATAGAGGGAGAGGTAGAGACATAGAAATAGATAGCTCAATATATATAGAGGGAGAGAGAGAGACATAGAAAGGGAGGGAGAGTTAGAGGGGGTAGAGTGAGAGAGAGAGGGGCAATGAGATAGAGATAGATAGGAAGATGGAGATAAAGATGGATATGGAGAAGGAGAAGGAGAGGTTAGTGAGAGGAGAGGAGAGGGAGAGATAAAGAGAGAGAGGAGAGAAGGATATATAGAGATGGAAGAGATAAATATAGAGGGATAGAGAGGGAGATAGATGGATGGATAAAGTGATTGAAATAAAACCTTTGAATCAAGAAGATAATTAGGCTCCATTACCAATAGGATCATGTTATGTTTGCAATAAGGAAAGAGGGAGAGAGAGGGAGAGGTAGAGATAGAAAGAGGGAGAGATAGAGGGGGGAAGAGCAAGAGAGAGAGGGGTAAGGAGATAGAGATAGATAGGAAGATAGATATAGGTATGGAGATGGAGAAGGAGAAGGAGAGGGATATGGAGAGAAGGAGATAAGGAGAGGGAGAGATAAAGAGAGAGAGGAGAGAAGGATATATAGAGAGGGATAGATAGGGAGATAGATGGATGGATAGAGAGACTGAGACATGTCTAGAGAGATATAGAGGAAGAGGGAGAGGCAGAGATAAAGATATATAGATGGTGATATATAGTGATAAAGAGATAGAGATATAAGGAGACGTAGATAGGGGAGGATATGGAGAGAGACAAAAAGATAGACAAACAAAGAGAATTAGAGATGGTGAGAGGGAGAGAGAAATAGGGGGAGATAGAGAAAGGGAGAAAGAAGTAGGGGGAGATAGAGATATATGGGAAGAGAAAGAGAGATAGAGAGATATATGTGACTTTATCTCTATCTATGTCTCTCTCCTATTATCTCTTTCTCTTTTCCTTTATCTACTTTTCTCTATCTCCCTCACTATCTCTACCTCTTTCTTTGTCCCTCTTTATTCCTCTATATCTCTACCTATCTCTCTATATATCTTTTTCTCCCTCTTTATCTCTCTATTTCTATTTATCTATTTCTCTCTCTATCTCTATCTCCATCTTTGTTTCTCTCCATTCTCTCTTTTTTTCTCCCTATCCCTCTTTTTATCCCTTTATTTCTATCTTTGTTCCCCTCTCTTTATCTATCTTCATCTATTTCTCCTCCTTTGTCTCATTTTTCTCCCTCTCTCTTGCTCTCTTTCTATTTTATCTCTCTCCACCTATCTAGATATATTATCTCTATATCCCTCTCCCTTTTATCTTCCTTTCTCTTTCTCTCTCTAATGTTTGTATTCTTATGTGTGCAATTGGTACATTGAAGAGGTCTTAAAGGTGAATAATCACATCCTTAATCAAATGACATGCTACCTTGAGCATAACTCTCCAAGGACAAATGTCATCCTTGGATTGTTGACATGAAATGACCAATCAAAAGTTGGTTTCCATTTTCTCTCTCTTTTCCCATGTATCTCTTATATTTCTCTCTCATGCTCTCTTTCTTTTTCTATTCCTTTCTCTTTCAATCTATATCCCCATCTCTCTCTCTCTCAATATCTATCTATCTTAATTTTTCTCCTTCTCTCATTCTCTATCTTTTGAGTTTTTCTCTCTTTATTAGCCGATAGGCTACATATATTGTGAGCTTTGAGGCTGAAATAAGTCTCATGCCTACAAACCACTATTTAGTCATTGGAAAACAAGTTTCAACTGCCATTTAATGGTAAACCAACTACATTTTAATGGTAAAATCCTTTAAATATTAGGTAAAAGCCTCCAAAATCTCACTTTTCACATATAAGTCATATAAATATTGATTTGGCAACTAGATGGGAAGATTCTATTTCCATTTGCAGTATTTTTTGTCAATTTGATGACAACTTTCTTTTTTTATTTGCATTGATTTATGTTTTAAATCTGTGTGCAAATATTTTATAATTAGATAATACTTAATTTCTTTAAAGAAAAAATCTAGATATGTCTAAATTTATTTCATTCTATTATTTAACACTTATTATTAATTGTTTAATTACACCACATGCAACTATAATTTGCAGCACATCCAAAACAAATACTCTATAACATATTAAGATACATTTAGTTTTCTATTAGTGTATTTGTTGAACCTCCTTTAGGTGCAAGTGCTAGTATATATACCTATTCTCTATAGAATTGTCTCCCCCTCTATAATAACTTTTCTAGCTATAAGTGGAGTTGAAATTTCAAATGAAATCAAAGATTCTTTAACTTAAGAATTCCATGGAACAAATATATTGTATATAATTGTAATTTAGGAAAAATGATTTTAAAAATCTTCACTAGGTTTCAAACAAGTATTGAAAGCATATATATGAGTTTACATGCAAGAAAAAAAAGTGAGAGATGATGTTATAAGTGTAGTTGAAATTTCAAATGAAATCAAAGATTCTTGAACTTAAGAATTCCATGGAACAAATATGTATATATAATTGGAATTTACGCAAAATGATTTTTAAAAACTTCACTAGGTTCACAAATGAAATTGGAAATAGATGATAAGGAACTTAGGAAAAATGAGTTTAAAAAACATCACTAGATTGAACAAGTATTGCATATGAGTTTACACATGCAAGCAAAAAAAGTGAGAGATGATGCTATAAGTGGTGTATCTAACTTTTTTCAAATGAAATAAAAGATTCTTGAACTTAAGAATTCCATGGAACAAATATGTACATATAATTGGACTTTAGGAAAAATGATTTTAAAAAACTTCACTAGGTTCACAAATGCAATTGGAAATATATGATAAGAAATTTAGGCAAAATGAGTTTAAAAAACTTCACTAGATTGAACAAGTATTGCATATATGAGTTTACACATGCAAGCAAAAAATGTGAGAGATGATGAGCTATAAGTGGAGTTGAACTTTCAAATGAAATCAAAGATTCTTGAACAAGTACTTGAATTCCATGGAACAAATATGTAATTGGAAAAATCTACTCAATTTAAGGGTCCCAATGTTTTTCAACCAGTAATTTGTGTCCAACCAAATTTAAAATACTTGTCATCAACATATATTATAAATAACTAAAAAAATCCAAAGTTCAAATATGTTACTATAAGTTCTCACTTGAACATGTATACATGTAGAAGTGAACTTGAAAATAATGGATATAATCTAACTCAAACATTTTGGTTTAGCCCGCTCTTAAATAACATGTAATTTTTTTTTATGATCATCACTATCTAGTCTCCATTTTTTTCATCCACGTGCATGTGGAATTGCACGAAGATGTACGTCGATAGAAATTATTAGGTGACTATATTGATATACCTTGTTATCAGGTTGATAGTAGCCAAAATGAATCACATGTTGAACAAATTTGACTTGTTTTAGATATATCCCTTGCACTATAATAGAACCCACATGGTAAACATGAACCCAAGGTAAGACATGTGAACGTGTACAACATTTTCGTGCTCAAGGTTTGTACAATATATATTTAATATTTTTAATGTAATGTACACATGTACACAATGTATATATATAATTTTAAATTCAAACTCACTTGTGGGAAATAACATTCCATCACTTGTTTCAGGTTGTGTTAGCTTATTCCTCTCTTTTATGCAACACAGTAAAAAATAACTAACACCTTCTATGTTTCCAACCATGCTATGACTGCAAAAATATCTTTTGTACACCAAATTTACACAAAAAATTTCTAAAAATATTAGAAATGTCTCTAGACTTTAAAGATAATTATATATAATATATTTAAATTATTGAAAACTTACACATGTACCTTTTCTAACCAATCTTGAAATATGGTCATAATCAATTGAAATCAAAGGAATGTCTTGAAATATTTCTTCCTCATTTTTATCATATATTTCTAAAACAAATAGTGGCACCATATCCCATTTACTAGCATATCCAAGTTCTTGGTTGTTGCATGCATGATATTTTTCCGCAATGCACTTAGTGTAGAAACAAGAGTAATCCCTCGTGTATAAAGTCCATCCAGGGTGACTATTTGAACTCATAACAAAATGCAAAGATCTTGTTTTGTCTACCCTCTTGCATCCATGCATCGATCTTCTTTCCACACCTAGATACATGTACCAAAAAAAACATATGTGAACAAACATGTATATATATATATATATATATAAATTTTAAATTTAAATAAATTCAATTTTTTTGAAAATGTAATTTATACATATCTGATTCTCCCAAAACACTCTATGTGGAATGTTTTGGTTTGTTCTTGAAGATGTGTTGACCTCATTTGATGCAAAGTATTTCCTACACCATTCAACAACATCATGTGCATCATCTATACAATCTCCCGAATAACTCATTTGATGCTTTCTTAAAGCACATTTGATGCAAGATCATGCACCATCATGCTCACCCTTTCCATTCCCACTCTCAAAGAAACTCCAAACATGTGGTATTTTGTAAATTTTATGATATCTAGATAGTACATAAATTGACCGTGATGATTTGAATTGTGCACATCCATCTAACCATACAAAATGCTTTTCAAATTTTACACCCTTGCTTCTCAAATTCTCAAATTTTTTTGTAAAGCAATGTTGTACAAAAAGTGTGTCATGATCTTTATCATCACTAATATAAAAGTGATATTCTTTCTTAATGGCTCATTGTTCATCTATACTCCCAACACCATCCAATTCCAATTGTGCATGTCGATAACACACATGAACCATAATAGTGATTTTCTTTGAAAAGTAATATTCTAATTGAATCTCTTTTTGATGTACAAAAGAGTAATTTTCCGCAAATTCAACTACTAATAGAACTATTCCAAGTGGGAAAGTATCTCTTAATGTTTTAAATTGGTGTGCTTGCCACTTAGCAGAAAAGGAATGCTATATGTATGGTTGTATCAATTTTAAAAAATATTCCATAAATTTTCCAATAGGAATCTCCTCTTCTACATAGTTTAACCTTGTGGATTATTTCCCAAAATTTGTTTGAAACTTTACATACTTGTAACTCTTGCAATTTATTGTCTTTGTTAGGTTAGTATCTTCATTTCTTGAAGGAAATTTAGCCAAATTTTCACACATGTTTCATAAAGTCCTTTTATGCAGTTTATTTGAGATCCATTTTCATGATCACATAACATATCCTTTATGAACAAACTTACCTGTTTAGGAGGTGCATTTTGAAAACCACAAATTCTTCTCTCATCTTTCGAAACACCTGATAGTATAGATCTAATTCAATATGATAACAACAACAAGTTTCAAAAAAATTGTTTATCTTCACATAATATGGCTTAAACCTTTCAAACATTGTTTTCCCAATCTTTATATGAGGATACTTATTACAAAAGTTCATATACATCTCAAGTTGTGTTATGTCTAGCCAATGTTTAATATGATTTTCATAAATATTGGGCCCAATCTCGTGTCTCATAACATCTCTAGTATTTGATGATGGACAAGTCTCTTCATTCCAAAAACTTAAGATCAAGTTCCTAACAACATCTTCAATCCTATTAGAATGGGGAGCTCTACACATAATTTCCCAATTTCCTTCTGAACTATCATCCAAAACCTTTCTCTTTTTCTCATATTTTATTAGTGTGGTTCTACTATAACCAATTTCATCTGAAAGTGTAGACATTTTTCTTTTTCTTGCTATATCTTGATTTAAAATAGATGTCAACATCACCCTTCTTGTAGTGGCCTTATCCACTGATCGAGATCCTTTCCTAATGGAATCTAAACCCTTTTTAACATTTTCAAAAATATATTTTTGTAATATCATGTGTTCCTTCTTATTCGATGTCGAATGTACACCCAACAATTGTAATGACTCTTTCAACTCATTACGAAGAAGTAAACATGATAAAAATTGGGTTTTTCCCAAGTGTTTCAAGATGATTGAAATGATCATTGATTATTCCATTTATAGATTTTGTCATTGACTTCTTACTCCTATTTGTAGGTTGGTCGACATAACATTTCAGTTTCTCCATATCCATTTTAAGTAAATGATCTAAATTTCTATAAGAATTTTGTTTCCTCACATTTTTAGCTAGTTTTATATGCTCATCCATACTAGTAGAAGGAAGTGATCCTGACCCCTCTCCAACATGCATTGTTTGAACTTGGGCCTCCTCCCTATCTTCAAGGTCCATGAGTTCTTCAACAAATTCATTTGATCCAATATCTAGATTTGGCTCGACTTCTGCTTGAGAACTTCCTTCTTGTTGAGCCCTTTCTACATGTCACAAAATATTTTGCAAATAAAGTGAGAGATGGTGCTATATAAGTGGAGTTTATGTATGCAAGAAAAAAAAGTGAGAGATGATGCTATATAAGTGGAGTTTATGTATGCAATCTTGATTCTTGAACTTAAGAATTCCATGGAACAAACACAATTGGACATTGATTAAATTTAAGGAAATGGAAAAATGAATTTTCAAAGTCACTAGGTTTTGGAAATTGGATACATGAATTTACATGCAAGCAAAGAAAGTGAGATAATTTATGAGCTATTTAAGTGGAGTTGAACAAATAAAATCAAAGATTCTTGAACTTAAGAATTCCATGGAACAAATTCAATTGGAAATAGATGATAAGGAATATAGGAAAAATGAGGTTCCAAGTTATGGTAATGTCTATAAAAGATGACTATTTTTTAGTATTAAAGTTTCCAAGTTATCTAACATGGTTTTCACAATTGGAAATAGATTTATAGGGAAAACATTGAGGTGTTAATAAAATTCCTAAACACACACACAAGAGAGAGAGAGAGAGAGAGAGAGAGAGAGAGAGATAGAGAGAGGGAGAGAGAGAGAGAGAATAAATAAACATGTACCTTGTTTCTTTCTATGATAATTTGCCAAGTTTTGTTCGTGCCACTTTTGTTTTTCTTTTGAAATTTTTTGTTGAGCCTTATTTTTCTTTTTCCTTGTTCTCCCATTTTCTTCTTCAAGTTAAAGATGACTCAAAACAAATCCTCTACCAAAGGTAAATTCTCTAAAATTTTCCTTGATTGATAAAAATGCAAAGTTCTCTTCTCCAATATTTGCCTTGATTGATAAAAATGCAAAGTTCTCTTCTCCAAAATCTGCCCTCCTTGATAAAAATGCTAAAATATCTTCTTCTCCAAAATCTGCCTCCTTGATAAATGTGCAAAAATCTCTTCTCCAAAATCTACTCTCCAAGTGATAGAAGTACAAATTAATCTTGCAATGATATGAAATAATGAAAAATAAGCTTGTATTTATATGCATGTGGGAACAAAATTAAAATTAAAATGCATTTGTCAGCCAAGGGTTCGAGCTCAAATTCACCTTCAATTATATTCAATTTTTATAACATTACATGTGTACACTTACATGTGTAGAACTGCATATGTGTACATACATTTAATGTATTTAATGCACATTTAACATGTGTTTAACATATATAAATCATAAATACTTGAGCTCATGAGTTCTTTAAATATAGATTTAAAATTTGTATAAACACATTATTGAGTGTAAACATGTACATGTACACATGTATCTATTAATGTATCTATGTGTCAGCCAAGGGTTCGAGCTCAAATTCACCTTTAATTATATTCAAATTTTATAACATTACATGTGTATATGTACATGTGTAGAACTACATATGTGTACGTACATTTAATGTATTTAATGCAAATTTAACACGTGTTTAACATATATAAATCATAAATACGTGAGCATGAGTTCTCTAAATATAGATTTAAAATTTGTATAAACATGTTATTGAGTGTAAACATGTACGTGTACACATGTATCTATTAATGTATAAAAATTTAAACATAAGCAAATGCATGTACATGTAGATAGATTCAATGTATAAACATAAACATGTTATAAGCAAAGAGGTACATGAACATAGATTGAATGAAAATAAACATATAAATGTAGATTATATAAACACTCTTGAGTGTACTAAACATGCACATGTAGATAGATGAACATAAACATAAACATTATAAGCAAATATAGATACATGCACGTACAGATTGAATGAGAATAAACATATAAACATAAGAAAATATGTGTATATCATATAAGCAAATGTACTAGATATCATCAAATGTACCTATAACAATATATCAACAATCTAACAAATGTACTATCTAGATCATCAAATGCAAGTAATAATGTATCAACAACCTAACAAACATGTACTAGAGATCATCAAACATGTAGCCCAAGTCATATATAATGTTAAACAACTCATAAATCTAGTGCAACCTAATATGAATGTTGAATCCTAGTCAAATGATCATTTGAATGAGAACCCTGCTCTGATGGATGTGTCAAGCCCTGGAGATAAAATTGTGTACACAATATGTTAAATACATATAATATATTATAAATTTTATGAATGTTATTTAAGAATGTACATGTATTTTTAAATATCTATCTAGATCTATGCATACATATGCATGTACATATACATGTGTGTATATATAAAAATTTAAAACTCACATGTCCACTGGCAGCAGAATCATCCATAAAGTCACTTTGACGTACATGATCTGAACCAAGGCTAGGAGTAACATGAGGTATGTCCATCTACAATATATATACATATAAATTACATGAATATCTAGTTAAAACTAAAATTTAAAAAAAATTTAAAAAAAGAATTGAAACATGCACATGCACACATACATGCACATCATTTGTTATCAAATGATCTAAGTCCTTTGCAATGGATGTCTCCACCAAATCAACCAAACGCTCAGTCGACGCATCAAGATCTACATCCATCTGAGCCATTGTATATCATGCCAGAAATGATGAGTGAAGGGGACTATGCAACTAAGATGGCATCAATGTAATGAACCAGGACCAGTCAACATATCCATAAAACCCATAGAAGTCTACATCCTCTGCAAGTCAACTAAAGGATCACTAGTCTTTGCAACAACTGAATGACTTGTAGGTGGATCCTGATGTGCACTACTATTGGGCTGAGAGTGATGGGATCCTAGATGTGAATGAAATCCTAAAACCAAATGACCTTTGACATGGTCTATAGAGATCCCATAGTTTGATGCAATGAAGGCATATGCCTCCAAGAGGTTCTCAACCAAACAATGCATAGTCCTATGTGCCATATCTCCTGTAAGTCTGTCAAGCTTTGTGGGTGTAGGGATTCCCACCGCTGTAAAAGGATCCATGCTACTATGTTGTTCTACAAATGGTGTGGATTGTGAATGCCTAGACATCAAATAATGACCCACACGATCAGTAGATATCCTAGTGGTCACAACTACAATGTCACCTACACTGTCAATTGCTTCCCTTTGGGAAGTAATGACAACTTGATCTGCTAAGGGGGCCAAAGCTGGGGTGAGAGCAGGAGACCTATCGCCAACCAATACCCTAATCTTCACTGGGGCTAGTCTATTTTCTTGACGGTAGGTGGGCCTATTGGAAATCCTGCCACACCCCTGACCAACATATGGTGGAATGTCTAGGTAGTTGACTTCGAGGCCCAAATGGACCTCAACATACAATTATTGAACAAAATATAATGGAAGTTGGTCATTGTTTGGATATTGACCATGTGCTGCAAGAAATTGCGGGTAGATCAATTTGGCCATAACATCATCCACACATTTGGTGATCTGGTATCCCCTCACCTTACATTTATTTTGATAGAATGGAAAATAATGGTTTTCAATCATATCTTTGGTCACAAGATCATGTATTTGTTTATAGGGAACCTCATCATGTACGTCTTCCCATGACATGTTGGAAAGAATAGAAACTACTCTATCAGGGGAAAATGCACTAGTACCCCCAAGTGTATCTCTTATTTGTTCTATGCTTTGTAATATGGACATGCAAGTTTCTACATATATGCCTGTGTTTCTACCATCAATTAATGACTCTCTCAATCTTGTAATCTCACTATTAGTATTTGCAAAGAGTGTTTGTAGAGGTGGAATAGGTGCATTTTCCATGTGATATGTGTGTACCTAAAGGAGCAATGAGACCTTGGTTTAATATATCTATATTTAGAGAATAGAAATAACATGGAACATGTACATACATTTAATTTAAATTTAAAATAGTTCTAAATAAATTCAAGTGTGCATATGATATAGAATACATAAATTAAACATGAACACTAGATATATCTAGATAATAGTTCTCAAGTGCATACATGTACATTCAATAAATTTAATGTAACTTCTATCTAAATTACTAAACACTTTTGAAACAAGTAAATTAAAAATTTACATAATTCAAAGTCATGCACGAACTCATTTCACCAAAATGTAGAAACTTCTAACTATACATTTAAATATATATAAAATGATCTTAAATATATTCAATCCAGATGAGTTACAAATCATAGGGGGGACAACAAGTGCTAAATTAGCTTGAGATTTGAAAGCGTGCATAGATTAGAGATAAGGTCTAGTTCAAACTATTTAATAAAATTTCTTTCACATTTCTTATATAGAAGTTTCAAGCTAACATGTGTGTAAACTGCAATTATCTATGTTCAACAAAACTATATTTAAACTTCATAAAATCAAAAGGAATATCAAATTTATATAATAAATTTATCAAATACAAAACTTTCATGTGTGATGCCTTACTTGAGAGTTATTGGTCAATCCACACTAGATTTTCAACAAAACTTCCTATACTAGAGGTGAGGAGGGGTCCATTTTTTTTTAACTAAATGTGAACTTAAATAAGTGCATGCAAAGTAACATTATTTAATTGTTCCATTAAGAGGGTTTAGTGCAATTTAAAGGAATTTGTGACATGGTCTAATTATGAGGTGAAGATAACGAATGTGCTTAGATCAAGAGAAGAAAAGTGCATAAAATGATTGATGTATATATACAAAGTTGTGTCTTGTAGTACGGCATCAAAATTCAATATGAACATGTAATTGATGATAAGGTTCATATATACATAGTAACATAAGGATGAGCTTGAGCATGCATGGAAAATCGATAAGCATTAAGTGGCAAATATGATGCCTCATAAGTAGTTAAACATGAGGAATTATATATGGTATCAAAATAGATAGAAATCATAATGAAAATAAGAATAAAATCACAACCTACGCACATAGAAGGCATCATACATATGTAGCATAGATCATGAAAACTCATAAAATATATGTGAATGAATCATAACACATGTATGAATACCCAAATTAGGAACATGAAATTTATGAGCATTAATATTTAAGATCTAGATCAAGAATTCATCAAGGAAAATATGAGAGTGAAATGTATATGATAGATAAAGAGAGCATAAGTGATAAATATAAAAATGATAATATATAATATAGACACCCCTCAAGTATGTACAAATGACTTGAAGAAATCCTAATATAGAAAGAAAGAGTATATAAAACATAACAAACATGACTAATGAAGGTGTTTAAAATGAAAGGACACCAACATATAAATTATAGCTGAAGTAGCAAGGAGGATTACACCAAATATGACATAAATTATAGAAGGCTAAAGTAGAACTTAATACACAATACACCATTGATTTACCCATCTTATAATCAAACCATGCCATATCCTAAAAAAAAAATTTAAGTAGAGTCTCCAATGATAAATCTTTGAAGTGATAGTATTCAAATAAGAATTAGGAATCTCTTGGGAATGAATTCTATGGAGAGAAGCTCTTATTTATCAAGTATCAAACTCTTGGAAGAGGCACCCAAAACTTTATTAAAAAGATCTTGTATTTTATTAGTTAAAGAGGAGGAAGAAATATAAGTTTTATGTTGATGAATGTGTTGGAATCAAGGAACATTGAGAGGGGGGGGGGGTGAATCAGTGTTCTACAATTTTTAATATTATTAATTTTATCTTCAAAGCACTTATAACATTCAACCAAAAGAAAGATGCATGAACATAAAAAAAACAACTGCAACACGATAACACAAGGATTTTCATGTGGAAACCCTGTTAGGGGGAAAACCACGGTGGAGGTGAATCCACAATATGATTTGAGTATACTCAAAAAGATGTTTACAAAAATGGGAATGCACTTGCATTCAGGCACACTGCCTAGAGCTCACTACTCAAAAATAGAAAGGATCACTGCCTTACAATTAATGTCAAAATATAACTAGAGTGGTGAAATATGAAATAACATCTACAAATTCCTGAGAATAGTTCCGGTTAAGCTCATCAATTGAATTCTTGACCTCCTATTTGATTCTTCTCTTTTGCTATGTTCTGCTTCAACTCGCATCACAAAATCCTCTTATGCACAAGTGAAACTGTGTATAATCACTCTATAACCCTTCTAAAATTTTCAACATACATCAACACTCTTCGTACACACATCAAAATGATATTATTGATCACTTATATATATCCTCTACTAAGGATTTAATTGCTACATGTCAGCCCAAGAAAATATGAAAATATTTACAAACTATTGACTCAATCCATAATTAATTCTCAATGTGCACCAACCAAAGTTGGACACAACATAGCAAGGACCCAAATCAACATGCTCAAACATAAAAAAACTTAAACAATTACTCAAATATTCACAATGGCTATATTCACTTAGTCGGCCTTCATGCATTGTTAAATAAAAAATTAATCAACCAGATCTCTTAACTTGCACATGGATTGGTACGAGGCTATAAGATTCAAGAATAACAAAGATCATATACCAAACAACCTTCCTTGAGATCCACAACTCAAAATGATAACAAAAAATTGCATGTGAATCGATGAACACAATTCTGTCGGATGCTTTGTTCTTGCTTGACAGTTAATCACAAAACTTTGATATGACTTCTGGTATGATCAAATGATGATGTGTGGATCAAATCACTGACTAGGGTTGCCATCAATGACAACACCAGATGAATTTTTCAGTGTCTCTTGCCAACAATCCCCCCCTTTGGCATTGATGGCAACACTTAGTGAAAAATGACTAAGTGTCGGATCAGTACCAGCATGAATTACACTGCAAACCTTCAAAACTCCAAAAAAACAACTCCCCTTGAGATGATTATAACATTTTTCACTATCCCATTCTCCCCCTTTGACATCAATGGAAAAGGCAGGAATCCACATACCAAAAATCAAACAAAATTGCTATGAAAAAACTGCATATGTACAAACAGGCTTGTACAACTTACATAAACTTGAATAGATTTGCAAAATTGTTCTTCAACAAGTTCAAACTCATGTCCCAACTCTTCTTGAGACTCTCCAAGATAGTCATGTGACCACAAAATAACATTGCATCTCTGCTAATTCAAGGTTCATCAGATCACTGACCGCCATAGCATCTTGTGCTTCCTTCAATGCACTCAACATTGTTTCCATATTAGGACCAATTAGTCCTCTAAGCTCACAAACCCTTTCAACCATTTTACCTTCTTCATGCTTCAAAATTTTGATCTTGTCAAGCAGGAATATGACTTGACCTTCTTGCTTTCCAACCGAAATGGTGAGGATCAAATGCTTGAGTTATATCTGCTAATTGTTTCTCACATTCTTTCATTTTCTTTTCAATATCCTCAGTGAACTTAGATAAAGATAGACACGACTTATAAATGTTACCACCTTTAGAAAAATCACTTTGAATATTCTTTACAAAAGTAGCTAACAAATATTTATCATTAGCTATTATCCCTTTCAACCTACTGAAACTTTTACCATCAAACTCCTTCTGAACCTTATCCATAGCTAACTTCTCAAGTGACTCAAAATGAGTACTTACAAAATTAACAAGCTTCTTTAGCTGACCGGATGGAGAATTAGATGAATCCTTGACATATGAAGGCATGATCTTCTCTAGAATTTTGGATGCAAGATTAAACAACTCACTATCTTCAATATGAGACTTCATAATTTCTTCCCTTGCCTTGGCTTGTGCAAACAATGCAACTTTCAGTTTCTCAATGGGAGACAAGGTAGCCAAATTGATAGGACCTTTAATCAATTCAGGATCAAACTCTTCTAGTTGCTCTTCTAAAAACTCCTTCACTTCCTTAACAATGTCTCTTGCTTCCACAAGAATCTCTTTCACTTCATCCTTCTTCTCTTCAGTCACTGATTCTTGCATGGCTTCAAGAATCTCTTCTTCAACCGACACAACTTTAGGAGCTTCGGTATCCATAAGAATTTCAGCATCATTTATATCTAGAGGATTTAGAATGTCCTCAAATGTATCTTCTTTTCCCTCTTTTGCTACTAGACTAGATGAAACATCTTCATCATGCACTTCTTTAGAAACAACACTATATTTGTTCTTTAACAAAATTTCCTTGAGGATTTTCTCAGTATCCTTTGCAACTTCTTCAGTCTGACCAATCATCACCTTGTTCACCCTTGTTTTTCTCTTAAAATCCCTTTTTGATTCATTCAATACATTCTTCATTTCTTCTAATGACATCACTAGACACAAATCAACAAGTATTCGTTCTCTCATTTTCTCTTCTTTTGTCCTTGCACTCACTCTTCTCATTTCTAAAACTTCATATAGACTTTTGGGTAATGCAAACATTATTTCAATAAGAGTCATATTGAAATTATTCAAGTACTTTATTGAAGCTTCCTCAAGAACTCTTTGACCAACATTGTCAAAGGTGTCATACCATTCAAAAAGAGGCTTAATATTTCCATCCTTAATCAATGCTTTCTCCACTTCTTCTATAGACATACCTGATTTATTTGTTTTCATCTTTTTCTTTCCTTTCTCTTCACCAGAGGGCTTTTCCTTAGAGACTTCTATTTTGTTGGATGCCCATATGCTTTATTTTCCTCACTTCTTCATCAGATTTAGTCTCTTCATCTTTAAAGATAGCAACATAAACTCTTTTTCTCTTGTCCTTATTCCTTTTTCCTTCTCTCTCGGATGTCTTCACTTGAGCTTTCACAGGACTTGACTTCTTTATAGGACCAGATGAGAGAGTAGAGCTTCTTGTAGATCTAGTTTGGGCAGAGGATGTTGCTAGCAGATTTAGTTCTAGCTGAATCTCTTGCTTCAGCTACTTCTCTCTTTCTTCTAGCTTCTCTCACAACTTCTACAGATATACCTATGCTCTCTACAAAGGCTTCCACTTCCTTCCTTACTCTCCAGACTATCATAGGTTTCTTCAACTGCTCATGTACTTGCATATCTTTTTCTTCATAGGTTCCAAACCTCTCTTTTGTAGGATCCTAAGGTCTACTCAACAAATTTTGTGCATATAGCTCCAAGATGTTCTCCTCAACTTCATATCCCATTGGCATAATCCACACCGTTCTAGGATCTGCAGCTTCCATCAAGCATTGATCAATGCCAACCATAAAACATATTGTGTCTTTATACTTCTCCATAATAGAAGTAGGAATTCTTTCTCTTGCTTGCATTTCATTTTGAAAGCTCTTGAAATAACCCTAGATTCCAGTTTTCCTTGTTTTACTATCACCAACTCTGTGCAAGATATCTCTAATTTGAACAACTACTAGTTTATTTGCTTTCCATTGAACTTTTCCAAATCCTGGAACTAAATTCATAAAGTAGAAGAACGGACACAACAACAGATTACCATACTTAAAGGAATTCTTCTTATCTTTCTTGATCTTACCAAGATTCTCCATAAGCTGGCTCCAAAGTAACTCACATAGATCATACTATGCATTCTCCTTCACCATCTGATATGCTTTATAAATAGTTGTACCAGGTATAGAATTATCCTGGCTGGAATGATATATCTTGTAACCAATGACCATAGATGAAAATTTGACATCCACTTCAATGATATCATCAATTTTCATAGCTCTTTTATCAAACACCGAATCAGTTGCATCAGTAACTATCTGATTCTTCATAGACTTCAAGATTGGAAACCCACCTGAGGAATTTAAACCTGTAACAGTGCTTATGGATTCTTTTGTAATCTTAAAAGGTTGACTCAACCACATAAATTCAACACGAACTCGACTAAAAATATACTCGACCCACTCATTTTCTTCAAACACAGGAAAATTTACAATCTGCATGAATTTCTTATCCTCTAGGGTTTTGAATTCGGGCTTTACCTCAAAATATTCTCCAACTATATGGTTTGAGTACAAATTCAACAACTACGAGCTCCCTAACTCCTCAATATTTTCATGAATGTATGCCCTAATCTCTTCAATATGCAAGATGTCGTACAAAATGGACGAAAATGCACCTAGGGGCTCAGTTTCAACAGAATTGAAAGGATGCCACTTGAATTTCAGACGGGGTCTATCCTTGATATCAACTACCAATGGAGCAGCCATTTCCACAAATTCACAAGTTCACAAGTTTTCCCAATAAATACCTTTTTTCTAGATTAGGGTTTGATCCCTAAATCACCTTTACGCTTGAATCTTCACCAAACTTTGCCAAAGTTCACTTCACAGCTCTCCAAACTTCTTCTTCTCAAAGTGAAAAATGACAAATGAAGAATACAAATGACCTTTTATCATTTGCATACCTAACTTTTTGTTGCAATAAATGCTTTTTCCCTAACTCATCTGGATACCCTGTTTCCATACAGTGTGAAGGATAACTCTTTTGCAGACCTTCAATTCTACATAAATACTCTCTCCAACTATTTCAACATCTATAGATCATCAATGAAATCACTACACTCATCCACATCCCGATACTACCTACCGGTAGGGGGTTTGAAGAATTTTCTTGAAAACTCCCCTAGGCCTGAGGCCTAAAACTAATTCCTGGAGGAATTACCAAAAGAATTTCCAGACCATGATTTTGGTACTGATTCATTTCCTGCAGCAAAGGGACTCTTCTTCACCCATATCTTCTTCATTTTCTTCCTGATTTCATTTGTAGTAACTTTTCCTTTCCCTTTTTCATCCTTTTGCATGTTTCTCCTTTGATTTACTAGACCCTTCCTGCTTCTACAAAATCTAGCAATGTGACTGGATTTGTTGCAGTTGTAGCACACCACATTTCTTTGTCCAGACTAGTTGTTCCATTTATTTTCTCTTGACCTACACTGGTTGGCAATATGGCCAAATCTATTACATGTATAACATCTAATATCTCTATAAAAGTTGTTCATCATATTTCTGCATTCATTTGACTTTTGACCATACCTACTATAATTAAAGCACTGACCTAAGAATGATGGACCAATTGGATTCATTCTGCTTCTACATTGAGTAGCCATATGGCCAAATTTCTTGCAAGAAAAACAATAACCATTGAACCTTTGAGCGTTAGGTTGTCTTACCGGATACCTTCCAGCTTTGTTCATCTGATTTCCTTACCTGAATCTCCTTTGTTCAAATCCAGAGCTTTCTCCTTCCTCATATCCAAGACCTCACTTGTCACCTTCAGTCCTTAGAATTTTAATCAGTTCATCAATCTTGGTTGAGATAATCTTGAACTTCTCCTTGAATTCATTTGCAGTAGCAATTTCATCTCTAAGATCAACAATCTACTTTTCAAGCTCTTCTTCATTATTTCTGGATTGTTCCAATTCAAGTTCCAATAGATTGAATCCATTAGTAATTTGGTTTCATTCTTCAAATTTTTCTTTCAAGGACTAAGCAAGCTTCTCTTCATTCTTGTTCATGTCTTGAATCTCCTTTGTCATCCTCATCACAATAGATTCCATCTCATGCTTCAGGCCAACATTTTCTCTAGCAAACTTTTCACACTCTTTTGTCTTTTCCTTTAAAGCTTGACTCTATTGTTCATCTTCAATGCTCTTACTTTCTTTCTACTTAAGTTGATCACAAAGTTCCTTTCTCTTCTCCCTTGACTCATTGATTTTATCTTTCAATAATTGAATGAACTTCTCAGCATTCTTGAGACTTTCTTATAAATCCCAAACTTTAGATTTGGACTAATTGAGATCATCTAGGGCCACCAAAATTTGTTGTTGAAGACTGCTTGAATCCACTGAAATAATTTCCCAGATCTTCCCCAAGCTTTTAAACTTCTTCCAAGGAACTATGCTTTGATACCAATTGTTGGAATCAAGGAACATTGAGAGGGGGGGTGAATTAGTGTTCTGCAATTTTTAATCTTATTAATCTGATCTTCAAATCACTTATAACATTCAACCAAAAGAAAGATGCATGAACATAAAAAATAAGCCACAACACCATAACACAAGGATTGTTATGTGGAAACCCTGTTAGGGGAAAAACCACAGTGGAGGTCAATCCACAATATGATTTGAGTATACTCAAAAAGATGTTTACAAAAATGGGAATGCACTTGCATTCATGCACACTACCTAGAGCTCACTGCTCAAAAATAGAAAGGCTCACTGCCTTACAATTAATGTAAAAAGACAACTGGAGTGGTGAACTATGAAATAACATCTACAAATGACTGAGAATAGTTCTGGTTAAGCTTATCAATCGAATTCTTGACCTTCTGTTTGATTTTTCTCTTCTGCTCTATTCTGCTTCAATTCACACCACAAAATCCTTTTATGCACAAGTGAAACCATGCATAATCGCTCTACAACCCTTCTAAAATTTGAAACATACACCAACACACTTTGTACACACATCAAAATGATATTATCGATCACTTATATACTGCTACTAAGGATTTAATTGCTACATGTCGGCCCTAAGAAAATATGAAAATATTTACAAACTGTTGGCTCAATCCATAATTAATTCTCAATGCGCACCAATCAAAGTTGGCCACAACATAGTGAGGACCCAAATCAACATGCTCGAACACAAAAACACTTAAAAAATTACTCCTCAAATATTCGCAATGGCTATATTCACTTAGTCGGCCTTCATGCACTTTTAAACAAAAAATTAATCAACCGAATCTCCTAACTTGCACACGGATTGGTACAAGGCACTAAGATTAAAGAATAACAAAAATCATATACCAAACAACCTTCCCTGAGATCCACAACTCAAAATGATAACATAAAATTGCATGCAAATCGATGAACACAATTTTGTCAGATGCTCTGTTCTTGCTTGACAATTAATCACAAAACTTTGATCTGACTTCCAGTATGATCAAATGATGACGTGTGGATCAAATCACTAACTTGGGTTGCCATCAATGACAACACTAGATGACTTGTGCAGTGTCTCTTGCCAATAGAATGGATTTCTCTAATGCATCCATTCTATAAATGCACACCAAAATGTAGGATGACCAAGTGTGTAACAAAAGCTTTTAAAAGATTCACTTTATTTCTTCTTCATCTTGGAACAAAACTTGAACTAGACTTTGAAGGTTAAGGGTTACTAGTTTTGTGATTGAAATTATTATTGTTATTTCTAGGTGCCTTATTCTCTATTGACTAACCCATGGATGTCACTTGGCTGGAAGGTAAAGAAATAGGGATTGACTTGGGAGTATCCAGGGATGGGCTATGTCTCCAATGAAAAATATTATAATATTTGATTAGATCTGTTGTACATATCAGGCCCAATTTCCAATATGTTTGGTGTAGATTTTATTTTGAAACAATATTTTCTTGTGGTATGCACAGGTACTATTTTTGGGTTTACTAGGTAAGAGGAATCACCAAGTTATAAGACAATAAATACTTTCAATGGGGACCTACAAGTGTGTGTATTCCCAAGCAACATGATAAGTTAAAAGAAAAGAGAGATGAATATAGGTCACAAACAAAAAGGGTATAGAAAAAATCCTTTTCTATTTGTATGAAAAGTTAAGGAATATAAACTAATTTGGAAAGAAACTATTTATTTCATCTTATCGTTTCATCCTTGATAAGGTCATGTCTTACTAACCTATGCATGCATTTTGCAACATAGAGGGCATTCCTTGTCTTAGAAAATGTAACTAGCATAGAGGAATTGACTTGACTAAAGCACAAACAACACACTTAACCAACCATATATAAATCTGAAAATGCAACCTAAAGGGTTACCAATGACAAGATCCATGAAATAAAGCTGCCAAATTTGACTAGGTTACTAATGGCAACATCAAATTTGAGCACTAGAGACAAGGATGAGAAGCTTGAAATGCAAGATGACTTAAGAAAATTAGTGCTTGCTTGTTTGGATATGTTGACCTATATTATGCATACCTAGTTAGCCTTGGATTGAGTTTTAGGGTGTGAAAGTCCTTGTAGTCCCATGCATAATGAATGAGGAGCTTAGAATCATTTGTATGATTCTTGAGTTGAATCTTAGTAGATGTCATAGGTACCCTATTTGAAATATAAACCATAGGAATGCTAACTTGACAATATGTGCCCCTCCAATTGTTTGCTACAAAGTATCCAAATATAATTGGAGGTGAGGAAAAATTATGCACATGATGAAAAATACGAAAGAACATTATAATTAGTGGACCATCATGTGTGAGAAGAAATTAATGGATTAATAAAAATATTCTTGAAGAATACAATGCATATATAATAGTATAAGAATATATGCTATATATATCAATGAGTATCAAGAAAAGGTTTTCTCAAAGTGTAAAATAATCATAAAAAGGTGGTCCTAAATGCTATATAAATATCCTATATATATATATTAAACTAGTTATTGTGTCAAGTAACATTATTATTGTGTCATTAAGGAGGTTTGGTGCAATGGAAAGGAATGAAACCTAAATCTATAAAAGGTTGGATATATCCAACATTCTATCCAAGTTTGCACATGTCAAGCTTTGAGGATAAATATTTTTACATGAAGGAAGCAATTGAATATTATGCCTTGTTCTTATTCATTATCATAGGTAAAATTAGAAGTGATAATCGTGAAGAGTGTAATGTCAACTTAAGCATCTTATTTTTGATATACTAATTTTTTTTAATGTGGATCATAAATAGATAAGGAAGAACCTAGTTAATAGCTTTAAAATCAATGCATTGATGTTTAAGGTATAAGTGGTGGATCTTATGCATATGGGGATTGGTTGTTTTAGTATTGAGGTAGATTCCTATAATGATAGCCAAAATGGGACTCATTTGGAATTTCACTAGATTTTTAGGTAATTTATTAAGTGTTCTAAAACTACCAAATATAAAAGAGAACATATTCTTGTTGGGTTGCAACTAGAACTCCTTTTAATCATTGGTTCACTTACACTATTTACTAGGTAAGAGGAATCACCAAGTTATAAGACAATAAATACTTTCAATATGAGTACAAGTGTGTGTATTCCCTTAACATGTGATAAGTTAAGAAAAGAGAGATGAATATAGGTCACAAATAAAAAGAGAATAGAAAAAATCCTTTTCTATTTGTATGAAAAGGTAAGGAACATAAACTAATTCAAGGAAAGAAACTATTGATCTAAATAAGGATATAAATCTATTTTTTTTATAAATTTAACTAAGGTGGAGGAATGATTGATTCATTTGAATGAACCAAAGTATTATTATCTATCAAAATAGATGTGAGATGGTATAGATTTCGTTCCATGTGTTCTTGTGCTATTGAAAATGTTATCAAGAACATTATTTTTTGTTTAATAGGCTCAATTAATTGAACAATAATAAGAATGTATGTATTGAAGCACATAAACTTAAAAAATATATATTTTGATAGAGACCTATACAATAGATTTTTATGTTAGAAATTCTTGTACCTTAGGTGCTTAAATGCACATCCTTATTACTCTTCTCCAGGGTGTTACTAAAAAAATTAGTTCATTTTTTCATGGTCATTATAAAGCAATGTTTATGAATTGATACATAAGGTTATTATGGAGCATTATATGAACTATAAGGATATCACCAATTCAATATGATCTTTTGTATTTCAATGAAAATACACAATAAACCATAATGATTTTTTTTAGGATCAATTCATATGAAACTATGATCAATGGACTAGAAGGAGAAAACAAAGTTTCTCTAAATTGTATCTTACCCACAAAAGTATCTATGTGCATGTACATACGAGAATTGAAACATATAAAAATCATCTATGGCATGAACCAAAGGTCATACTTCCAAGCAGGTACATTCCACTAAATAGTTCCTCTGTCCTATTTGGATTTGCACATTTTGTATACATTTTTACGAGAGCATTTGCAACTAAAACATCTAAAAAATCTCACACTAATTCAGGTGTTAATGGGCATCCACACTCTACCACAAAAATTATTTCATGATCTAAGCTACAAGATTCTGACAAAGGTTTTGGAATTTTTAGTATCACATCTGTAGATTGCATTTGGAAGAATTTTTTTTATAATTTTATCAAAATAATTCTTCTTACGTGTTAGGGTGTTTCAGGAGATCATATTTTTGGTGGCATTTTGTGAAACGTAGGGACCTTGAATCATGGCAACACAAGGATACATTCTACCCTAACAAGGGTTGTAATGCATTCTTCATTGTTTATTTTGTGTGCCTTTATCAAATATGGCACTCCTTTCTTAAGTGTTTATGTTGGAACCGTTCTAAGTTTTGTTTGACATTATTGAAAATATACAGTGAATTCCATGATTGAAAGATATGCACAAAATGGATTTGTTGAAAATGGTTTAGAAACTTTCAATCAAATGCAATTCATTTTGAGACATGTATGCGAAATGTGGAAGCATTAACCAACCTAGAAGTCGCACTAGAGGGTGATGCACTGGAGGAAGTCGCTTAGGGTGGTGAGTTCGTCAAAGCCTAGTGTTCGCCCATGAGGTTCAAAGGTTCACCACTGCAATATAGTTCCCATGAAAATGATAGTTGAAACCGACAATCATTTTCATAATTTTTTATTCTAAAAAGCCCTAATTCGGGGGTTCGAGTGAACCCCCTTTCGTTCAAACCCTATTTTTTTTATTAAAAACAATCTACGCTTATTGGTTCGAGTGGACTAGCGGTTTGCTCAAACTAGGGGGTTCGATAGAATAAATTTTAGAGTTCACTCGAACTTATTAGTTCGAGCGAACCCCTTAAATTTGTTCAAACACCAAAAATGCATTTTTGCTTCCTCAATAAAATTGTAAACCAGTTTTGTGGCTCTACCCTAGTATACATATATGTGTTAATATACATTATACTTTGGGATATATATATGTGTGTGTGTGTGTGTGGTTATGGTTTAATATCATATCATGTGATAGCATACATATATATGTATAAATGTATATATGAATGAAATATTATTGAATTATAGTTATGAGTATATTTATTCAATATTAAATACGAAGTTATGATAAAAGGATATACAATAATATATATGTATATGTCATAATGAGATACATTATAATATATACATATACATTATGTATATATGTTAATACCAATACTCTTTAAAGATAGTTTATATAAAGGGTGCATGAGATATAGCAAAGCCTCAACAAATAGAATAGAGGTCAATCTGTAGTATTATAAGCTAAGTTTACATTTAGTTTGTTTCCACCTTTTACCTGAGTATTGTGAGTTGACTTGCATGGTGAAATGTGTCAACTAGCATGCCTTTACTGTAGGCTACAATGTCTCTTTTTTCTATGAAAATAGAGAGGCTAGATCTCTTATTTGGGACACATTCTTCTGCAAACTTATTTTTCTACAATTATTTTGAGAGTTGTTTATTTTGTGAGCTAAGAGTTATAGTGTGAGAGTTGTGAAATACTTTGTGAGTACAAATTGTTCTTGAGAGAGAAGTCATAGTAAAGTATTGCTTTAGAAGGATTAAGTGAATCTAACAAGCTGGTGTTGGAAGGTTGTGCATCAAGTTAGTCAGTTGGATTAAGTGTATACAGGCATGAGGATCTAGTCTTCTCTTATTTGTCCTTATTTATGAAAGATTGTGATTTGAATGCTTTATTTGATCAGATTGAGATTACTTACATTAGGGAATCATAGTATTTTCTTTGGAAAGGGAAAAGAAGTTGTTTTATGTTTACCTGTGAAAGTGTTTGTATTTACTTCATAATAGGAGGAATTGTTTGTCATTAGTATAAGAATACTAGGAATGATGAAACACGAATAGCTTAGGGGTTATTCTTAATAGGAGATGCATCAATGTCACAAAGTGGCTTGACACTATTGCCTTACGATGTTAGGAAACCTTAGGAATGATGAGGTTTAGTTGTATATCAACAGTTTGAAAGAAATGATAGGATGAGTCATTATTAATCCATACTAGTATGATCACTTGATCATTTCTTAACTACTAGATAAAACCCTAGGTTGGGAGTAACTTATTTGGGTTGAGTAGTTCATTGAACCTAGGTTAAGATCAACCTATTGAGTTAAAGTGGCTACTTGGTTAGTTGCTTTACACTCTTGAAATGAAGTCACATTGTTGACAAGATTCTAGTTTGAATAACTCTTTTTACTAAGGGGATTACATTCTCGAATGGAATCATCTATTTCTACGATTATTCTTCGAATAAGGTCAATCATTGATGTGGCTATTCTCTTGATGAGGACCACTTATTAATGTGATATATTATTGATTGGAGTCAATTATTATGAATATTTAATCTATGAATAGAAGAAGCTTACATAGCTATACTTCAGATTATTAAGATATCCTTAGTATTAGGTTGTCTTTCCAATGAAGGGAATAGCTTGGAAAGATGTTTATATGAAGTTACTGTGTAAACTAGAAAAGCTTGTATGATATACCTAGGAAGTAGAATATCCATTGAAGAGGGGAAATAACTTATGCTTAGGCTTTATTGGTAGAGATACCATTGTGTTTTAGGAAAAGGGGGTATAGGTCATTTGTGAGGTTAGGGATTACCTAAGGAAGGAAAATACCTAAGCATAATATATGAATGGTCACAATAATAACCGAGCTATAGAAGTGTATGTGAATAGCGAGACTGCCACTCGAAGTACTGGGTGAGAATACTTTGGCCAAAGTAGTGTAGGTTGCCACTATTTACACTGCCATTTCACTATGTTCCTTTTATGCGTTCTAGTTCAATATTTTCATACTCATAGGATGATGACTATATGAATAGGTTCTAGTTTTTAGAACACAACACTAAGCTTAGATAGGCTATCATTATGGGTTTACCAACCAATCTCTTCATCAAAGGGTAGGGCCATCTATCGAATGATAGATGTGTGGGGGATCGCATTTGAGTTTGTGTTTGGTGGAAAAGCGCTTGAGCGATGCTTCTCCTCATCAGATGGTGGACAAGGTTTGCAGATGTTTGCGCCAACATTGGGGACAACTAGAGTGTGTGCACTAGGGAGTGAGGACATCTAGAAGGTATGCACCATTTTGGTAGCGTCGAGATCAGTTTGTATATATATTTCCAGATGAAGCTCAAAAGAGCTATGTATGTATCATATACCCATTTATATGGAAGGATGTAATCATGAAAGATAAACTTTAGTTCATTCAATATGATATCTATGTTATGGAAGATTTGTGAAATTGCAATGGAATGCAATGAAAGTTTGGAAATAGTGTTATCTCAATTGTGCATGTAAATTACATTATGGAAAGAAAATTTTTTATTGCTATGTCATGGCATCATAGAATATTCACTTAATGTGAAATATTTAGAATTTTACTGAGTAGAACATCAAGGTTGTTACACCAATATTGGTGACAACTGGAGTGTGTGTATGAAGGAACGAGGACATCTTGAATGTATGCACCAATGTGGGGACATCAGGACCAATTTGTATATCTATTGCCAAATGAAGCTCATAAGAGTTGTGCATGAATCATGTACCCATATATATGGAAGCATGTTTTCTTGAATGATAAACTTGAGGTTATTCAATATGAAATCTATGTTATGGAAATATTTGTGAATTTGCAATGAAATGCATTGGAAGTTTGGATTAGTGTTTATTCGATATGCATGTAATTTACATTATGAAAAAGAAAAAAAAATTATTGCTATGTTGTAGCATCATGAATCATTCACTTGAGGTGAAAACTTTGAAATTGTACTGAGTAGAACACCAGGATTGTTACAAAAAAAGATATAGAAATCATATTATCAAAATTAAAGTTGATCAATTTCTTATTTTTAGTTCATAGGATATTTTTACAAATTTAAATCCTTAGCTCTACCTTGTGTAGATTTTAATCATAACCCATTGATTTTCAATTATAATTAATACTAATAAAAAAGGCCCTTATCCTTTTAGGTATGAAATAATATGGTCTTCTCATCCTAAATTCATAGATTGTATAAGGAATAGTGGAACTTGCCACAAAAATGATCAACTATGTTTAGATTGGTAAAAAGGATTAAAATGGTTGAAGAAATAGTTAAAGATCATTGGAATAAGTATGAACCTTGTGAAACATCTTTAAACAAAAGGAAAACATTTCAATAAATTAAATGGATATTCAAAAAAAGTTGGTTGTTGGTGCTTTTGATGAAGAAACTTGTAGTGATAAAAAATATTAAAGAATAATTGACAAAGTCTAGTGATAAGAGAAGATATTTTTTAGAAATAGAAATCTAAAATTCAATGGCTCATAGAGAGGGGCATAGAAATACATTTTTTTCTCACTTTTGATCTTAACAACTAAAAATGGAATTATAATTCTTCTTAATGAAGAAATGTGAGAAATAGTTTTTTTTAAGACATTCTAAAGGAACAAAAAAATGGATGATCTATAAAATAATATTGATCAAATTTTATATGTCATTCCAAATGTATTGATTTAAGAAGATAATATCTCTATGACTAAAGAAGATACCCAATACGAAGTAAAAAAATATATTTTTTCTTCTTTTCGACCTTTTAAAGCTCCTAGTTCATATGGATTTCCACCATCTCTTTTTAGGAATTATAGTGTTGTTGGAGTGGATATGGTAGTTGTTACTACATATTTTATTAAATCTAGAAAATTTATCAAATAATTGAATAATACTTTTATTGTGTTAGTTCCAAAAAAAGTGACTAAAACAATATAAAGAATTATAGGTCTATAAGTCTCTGCAACACTGTTTATAAAATTTTCTTAAAATTTTTAGTTAATATATAGTATTTTCTTGTTAAACTTATCTCTCAAAATTATAAACTCTTTGTTAAGGGGAGAACTTTTTTATATGTTATCATAAAAACTCATGAAACTCTTCATTCAATAGATAAGAGTAAAATACAAGGGATGGTTTTAAAGCTAGATGTATCAAAAGCTTATGATAGAGTTTCTTGAAAATTATTATTTGTTGTTTGGAGAAAGTTTGGTTTTAAATATAATATTTTATAGTTGATACAACAATCTACATAACTAATCCTAAGTTTCCAACTCTTATCAATAGAATTCATAGATGATTCTTCATAATTGGAAGGAGATTAAGGCAATGACATCATTTATCTCTATATCTCTTTATTATTCTGGATGAAGTTCTTAGAAGAAGCATATCCAAGTTAATTTCATCTAGTATTTCACAAGGTATTAAATATTCTTCAAGCTTACAAGTTTCTTCACATCAACAATTCATTGAAGATACAATTCTATTTGAAAAATATTCCATTGTTGAAGCTCAAATTTGGAAAGATGTTTTGAATAAATATAATCTTGTAATTGGTCAACATATTAATTATGAAAAGAGTAATTTTTTCAACACTAAAATAGATCTTCAAAACAAAATTACTATTGTTTTAGGGTGTTCTGAAGATAATTTACTAGTCATTTGTTTTGGATTGCCAATATTTTTTGATACATAAGAAATATAGTTTGTATTAATTATCATGATGTGAGAATTTTAACCTATCCCGCTCCAAGTGAGATCACAAAAGGGGACCTCATTGCCACAGATTCAAAACAAGATCTCCCATAAACGATCTACATAAAAGACAACTACCAAAATGTTGTCAATAATACTTGCCATCAGACAACTTCTTACCATCCAACATAACATCCTGCAAATTGCACCTTAGAGATTTTCCTTCTTCTTCGATTACCTTAATATCATTTGAAGTTTTTGTTCTAAATATTTCTTCTTCTTCACATCTATCCATTCTTGACTTGAACATGCAGGGGTGTCCTCCATGGTTCGCTCATCCCACCCTGGTGAAGTATCATCACCATCGTCACCACTCTCGAGAGCCATAGCCCCCAAAAGAAACTGAAGGTGACGACCCAGTCGCGTAGTCCCTGCTAGTAGCAACGCCAGTTGACCTAGGAGATTCAGAAAGATGCGATGTAAAAGTTTTGGATTTAATTGGAAGAGACAAAGAGCCCACTGGAATGTCTCCTTTCACATCCACCCCAATAGAATCTCTATGAGAAGTGACCTGTGCAACTGGAGAAGGGGGATAAATCATATTTTTTTTCTCTTTTGTGAAGTAGCCACATTATTATGGATTTCAGGAGCAATGATATAATGATGGGGTTCCACCCGAATCCACCAAGTAGGCTTCTTCCTTGAATCCTGCATACCCCTCACATGAACTGCCTTTTTTCATTGTGCAGTAGTATGATCTATTGAAAAATATTTCCTGCATCTGGAAGAGATTTCTTCGTAGTCCACCTATTGCCTCCAAATTCTATTGCCTATTTTCAGACATAACTCATTTAGTAACCCTTTGGAAAGGTCCATTTCAATGTATAGACCTGCATAGATAGAGCTAGCATAATTGACTATTTCCTCAAATGAACAATAATACTTCCCAAGGCCATTACCAATCACTCGCAAACAATCGAGCTCCCAAAAGAAGGTGCACCCATAGAAATGTAGAAGAAAAGGACTTGGATCTTGGGTCAAATGATAGAAACGAAGGTTTTAGGCCCAAAAGGTCTCCATTGAGGAACCACATACCATTTTACAACACCTATTTATCTTCAATGGACTCAAATTCTAAGATGAAGAAACCCCTGGCACACGGACCTAAATGTTGACTTCATCTTGGAAACCCTCCTTCCAAAATTTGAGATCCATGCATGCAAATCACATAATTTCAGCCATTATTTGGTGAATTTGTCAATGAGGGCATGCTCCATTAGAAATTTCCCCCTACCATATATATCCTTGCCCAGAAAAATCTTTGGGATCACAACAACTCGGCTAAAAGGAAGCACATTTCCCTAGTTGGTCGTCGTCCCCGAAGGAGTAGAGGGAAAGAGGGGATTTTGGAAGAGATCGGATTGTAGATCTAATCGTTCCCTCCATGGGGACACCTTAGCAGAGCAGTCCCATGCAACGTCTTGAGCAAGGGAGGTTCAAGTTAATAGGGGAGGCCTATGAACCCCTTTTCATCCATAGTCGCTCACAACCATGACACCATTTGATCTATGCAAGGCTCCCAATGGTCGTGTAGAGGATAGTAGACCATCACCAGCCACCCTATCCAGTGACAACAGACCATTTCAAGGGAATTGGCCACCAAATTGTGTAGTGCAAAAGCGAAGGGGAAGAGTTTTGCAGCCATAAAATTTTAATGTTCATTTATTACAATTATTTGGGTACAAATATTAGTAAGAAAAAAAAGAGTTACATTGGGTACAAATATTAGTAAGAAAAAAAAGAGTTACATTTTTGGAATAGCATAGTTGAAAAAGGAAATTAGTAAGTTGAAAGGAAAAATATTAAGACAGGCTAGAAATTTTTAATAATTATTATTATTATTATTATTATTTGTAGAGTATTACTATATTTTTGTCTCTTTTCAAGATTCATCTCTCTATAGCTAAGACAATTGAGCTAATTTAGACGAATTTTTATATACTAGTATGGAAGAGGAAAAATATTAGCCCTGGGAATTTTTTTGTCAACCAAAAAGTAATGGGGGACTAGGATTAAGGAAAGTTAAGTTAACTAATAAATCTTTTATGGCTAGGATGGACAACGATTAAAGATAGTAAGGATTAGGCTTCAGTTATGAAATTAAAGTACCTTGAAGGAAGAGATTGTACTTAATCCTCAAATATTCCTAAAGGGTCAATAATATTGAACAATATTCTTTAAAGAAAGGATTTTATTGCAAACAAGTTTAAGATGAAAAATTGGTAAAGGAGACAATTAATTTTTGGGATGATATATAGGATGGACCAAAGTCCTTTTTAATTGATATTTTTGGTAATTATATCAGAGGATATGTGATATAAGATAGAAATAATAGAGGTTGGAAGAACTTTAACACTTTTATAGCTATAGATAATGGCTTGTACAAAATTATTGAAGATCTTCAAGATGCCTTTAAAATTTTCATTTATCTATTGAATTGAGAAATGATGATGTTATTTAGGCTCCTCATCCAATAGGTAATTATTATACTTCACTTGGTTATTCATTTCTTACCATTACTACTCCTAAATTTTTAATTGGAAAAGAATATAGAATTCTAGGTTGATTCCCAAAATTATTTTTCCTAGTGGATTATTGTTCATAATAAGATCCGTACACAAGATAATATGTCCAAAAGAGGATTATATCTTTCAAATAGATGCACTTTATGCTACTCGCATGAATAAAATAATAATTTATTTTTTTTCCTATTGACTTTTAAAAAAAATTAACTTAAATAGATAATGCATGTTGATTTGATAAAATTTACCCAAATTTGGATTTCTCCTTATAATATTCCCAACTTAAATGAATTATGGAATCAAATTCCTCCTCATATGACCTAGGCAATATGGAAAGATAGGAATAACCATATTTTTAGAGAGAAAAAAAAAGGATACCCAAGATTTATTTCATTCCATTTATTGCTATATATATGAAAATTTAAATGGTTATTCAATTAAAAAATCTCAAAATTTTCCCTTCAGATCTGTGATGCGAAAATACCATTATGGGCCGAATTACGCTTGATCCATGAAGAATCAAAGCATAGTGGAGACACCAATACTCGAATCTCAACAAGATCAATCAAATAGAATTGAAATTAAACATTTCATCAAAACCTAACATACTAAATTGTGAAAGCTTTCAAAACATCTATTCTAATCCATCTCAAACTTGTCTTGTTGTGGAATTGGTGTTGTGTTGATGTGGAACGACGACCCTTTCCCAATCCCATGATTAGTGAGCCCGTTTCAGACAATTCTATGGAAGAGAATCGATGAAACCATGATGTTTGGTGTATGAAAACCTAAATTATGCTAAAATGAACATGATGCAAGCTAAGTTACCATGATTTTATGCTACAAATGATCTAATTATGCTATTGCTAAGCTAATCTAAGCTACAATTAGGCTAAAAAATGAAAACCCTAATTTATTTACAAACTAAGTGTTGGAAACAAGTAACACTGAGAGGGGGGGTGAATCAGTGTTGTGCAAAAATTCAACTTAATTATTCTGTCATTTAACTTACTTAATCATTCAACAAAAGAAATAGAAAGAAAGTAATCACAACACCATAACACCATAATTTTTTACATGGAAACCTTGTTAGGGGAAAAATCATGGTGGATGGCCAATCCACAATATAGTTTGAGTATACCCAAAATGAAAAGTACAAAATGGGAATGCACTTGCATTTAGGCTCACTTCCTAGAGCTCACTGCTCAAAAAGGATGGGCTCACTACCCTACAATGATTTAAAATAGATCCAAAAGAATGAACTGATGAAATAGCATCAACAATTCCTGATTATAGTTCCAATTAAGCTCTGTAAATAATCTCTGGTCCTTTTGATTGATTCAACAATTCTGCTCTACTATGCACAAAACACATTGCAAAAATCTTAATGCACAAGTTAAATTGTGCATAATCACCTAATCGCGGTTCTTGATGATCACAACACACCACCACACTTCCCTTTTTCATATCTCAAATGATATATCGAATCTCTTATATATATCCACATCTAGAGATCAAGTCACTATAGGTCAGCCTTAATAAAAGTTGGAAATATTGGTAGACATCCTAAATTTAATCACTTCCATATGATTAAATTTGTTGCCTTTCCGTCTATCATATTAATATTAATTTATTAAATTAATATTACACCTTTCGCCTCACATCGGTAAAGTATTTAATGTAATAATTAATACTTTATCTTTCACCTTATTCCTCTCTAAATTAAATAAATACGCTAATTTATTTAATTTAGTTATTTTTCACCTTTTTGATTTAAAATCAATTTAAAATTCCTCACTTTCTCTCTCCTTGTCACATCCTCCATAACCTTGCCCTAATCTGAATTAATTTAATTAATTCATGATTATGATGTGCATTCTCTTAATCAGAGATTAATGTCACATCCTCCTACATTTGCCACTTGCCTCTAATCCTCTATTAATTAGCCTAATCCAATGTTTGCACAACCTTAACCAAGGTCATTAGCTATTTCTAGCACCACTTTTTGGTCAATTCTTCCATTTTTCCTTTTTAGATATTGACTCTCCTTCCCATAAGAATTTTTAATTCTCATTTATTTATCCCATGTCTCTCTCCTCCCTATGTGAATTTTTAATTCACATTCCATTCTTCCAAGGCTTCTAGAACCTTGGACTTGTCACAATCTCCACATGTGACCAAGTCCCACCTTTTTGGAGCCCACCTTTTACCCTCTAGATCATCCTAGGAATGTGAATTTAATTCACATTTATACCCCCAACCACCTTTCCTTTTCCCATGTAGATTTTTGAGGAATTCCAAAATTCCTCAAATGTCCCTTTCACTCCCACTTAGGAACAAGAAACCCTTTTTGTGGAAATCTCCTCACTCCCCAAGGTGCATGTCCTTTTTCCACCTCATGTACCTTCTTGACACCTCATTTCCATCTCATCCCCCTTTATCCACTTCACCCTCCACATGTCAAGATGTGAGGGCTTGTGGGTTCTCAACCCACCATAGCCCTTCATCTTGGCCTTGTTGGAACAATCTTGACCATTGAATTCTCTAGAGAATTCAAATTCTCCTATAAATACCCCCTCCTCAAGGGCATTTTCAACACTTTAGATTTGAGCAACTACATGCTGTCCATTTGAATCCTCAATCCTTTGCCATCATCTAGCCATCTTTGTTAATCATTTGCACCTTCAACCTTGCATTTAGGCATTCAAGCAATCATCTAAGGAGCACACAACCAATCCAAGCAAGGGCCAATCAAAGAAGTATCAACAACAAGGGAGGTAAAATTGTTTGCATTTCATTTTATTTACATTCCTTTTCGTTGTATCACTCTTTTGGCTAATCTTGAGGTGTCTTTGGTATTTTGTCATTTCCATTTCTTAGTTATTTTACACATTTAGAGTAGGATAGATATCAAGGTATACATTTCTGGCACGCCCGGTGGGACCCACAAACGGGTTCTTATATTTAACCCTTGTTTTAGCTAAGAATTTAATGCGGGGAAAGGTCGCGAAGAGGCATACATTTTAGGACTGAGCATACATTTCTGCTTGCATGAGAAGAGGCGAGCGCCCTGTTTTAACTACTTGAAAGGAAGCGAGCGCCCTGCCTTGTCGAGAAAGGTGGGCGCCCTACGCGCTTCCTTGCTGTAGAAAGGTGGAAGCGCCCTCTGGTCTATTCCAGAAAGGCAGAAGTGCCCCACATCTCAAAGTTTTACTTTCCTCTAACAAGTTAGCTGTGATTAAGGATAAATTTAAAAAGATTTTCCAACATGTTTCTTGCAGTGGGAGGGGCACAACTTTCTTGTTTTCTTGGAAATCTAACAAGTTTGTTGTAGAAAGGCGGCAGCGCCCCGCCTTGTACGCAGCGCCCCGCTTCTTACGCAGCACCCCACCTTGTATGCAGTGCCCCGCTTCTTACGCAGCGCCCCGCCTTGTACGCAGCGCCCCACCTTTTGCGCAACACCCTTTGCCTTACCATAGAAAGGTGGAAGCACCCTCTGCCTTACCGCAGAAAGGCGGAAGCGCCCCGATTTTTGCTGCAGAAGGGCGGAAGCGCCCCAAAACAGCACAGTTTGGAAGGTAAAACAGTCATTTTTGCTTCGTTTTTGCTCCCGTTTTTTGTTGTTTTCAAATAGTAACCCTCTAACATCATTTTGGCAAGGATAGTGGTGTTTTTTGCTAATGTTTTGCAGCATTTTGTGGCAAAATTTGACCAAGGACGAAGAAGAAGATAGCTAACATTTGCTTGCAGGGCCATTTACTTGATCAAATTTTTGAAAAAAATAAAAAATAAAAAAATTAATTATCTTTGTTGTTTTCGAACATAGTCTAATTAGGGGGATTGAACTTTGTTGCTTGTTGTGATTGCTTGTTTTTGTGTTACCCAAGGGGGCATTAACTTGTTTTCGCTTTCCCCTTGCACTTCGTGTGAGCCTGGGGAGTAGTTGGAGACGGTTAGTGTCTTCTTCCTAGTGGGACCTGCTTGGGGATTTCATCACCCTAAGGGACGATTCCAACCACGTGTACCAGTGGGGTATATAAAGGGGGGAGAACGAAAGTTGTACCCCAATCCAGTTGCGTCGTAATTGGCGGAGCGTCGAAGCTAGGGTGATACCTAGATAGACGTGAAGAGTTGGTTTGAGCCTTTCAGTATCTCGCTGGGGTTCCCGACTCATGCTTGTGACGGACTGGTGTTCACTGTTGTGCCTCACGTACCGAGAGTATATCGAGGACTCCCTAGAAGCCTTGTGCATCCTAAATTAAGACTTTTCCTTGCCATACCCTTAATATTAATCATAGGATTGTGCTTTCTTGCAGTGTTTTCTGTGAAAAATCTGTGAAATCTTTGATATTTCAGCCTTACTTTGTCATTTTGCGTCCTTGCCATAGCCTTACCCTCAAAACCAAGCACTGTCCCACTGCAGAAAGGCGGAAGCGCCCCTGATTCTGCTGCAGAAAGGCAGAAGCGCCCCTGATTCTGCTGCAGAAAGGCGGAAGCACCCCTGATTCTACTGCAGAAAGGCGGAAGCACCCCTGTTTCTACTGCAGAAAGGCGGAAGCGCCCCTGATTCTACCACAGAAAGGCGGAAGCTCCCCTGATTCACTGCAGAACGCTATCTACGCCCCTGATTTTGCTGTCAACACCTTGCAAGTACCCCATTTGGATTCATTTAGCCTCTAAATCACCGTTTAATCGTTCCCAACCATTACCCCATCATCCTAAGTCTCTATTTTGTCATTCTAAACCTCCCAAAACCTCCATTTTATCCACTTAAACCTTCATTCTATCACTCCAAATTTTTGTTAACCATTATAAATCCCCATTCATTCTCCACGAGTCATCTTTCATCCACCTTCTTCACTTTAATTTTCCATTCACAAGCCCATACCCTCACATTGCAACTTTACCATTCACATCCTCAAACACTACCCATAGCCAAACCGTCCTAACCTTGTATTACAAAGTGGTTACCTAAATTGACTATAGCCCTTGAAGTTGATTATTAGTCTTTAACTTCAACCCCAATCAATTCACTTCCATCTTGAGGTGAATTCGATGTTGTAAGTTATCATCCATGGCCCAATCAATCCATTCCTAGCTTAAGGTGGATTCGGTGCCGTAATCATCCTATTAATCAATCGAAGCTCTAGGGTCACTAAGGGTAATCCCACGTGATCAAGCTTAAGATCCCTCTCCCACATCTTTCATATCAAATCTAATCAAATCCAATCCAATCCAATCCAAATCCAATCTAATCAAAACCAACCCAATCAAATCAAATCCAATCCAATCCAATCCAATCCAATCCAATCCAATCCAAAATCCAAATCCAAATCCTAATCTAATCGAATCTGATCCAATCGTAATCCAATCCAATCCAACATATCCCAACAAAATCTGATCCAGAACCCAAACCCCATCTAAATCACACCTTACCCAATCATAATCAAATCATTTGACAAGGTCATTAATCCGCTCATCCCACATTTGCATGCCCGTTCAGACCCATTCACAAGCAAAGAAAATGGCCGACCATCAAGCTCAAAATGCTCTATCCAACAATCCTCAAGATCCCAAGAACACCTCATCAGATCCTAACAAGGGTACCAACATCGCTCATGATCCTCACAACGGTACTTCATCACACTCCAACACTGAGAATCAGAATAACTCGCCGCATGGAGAAGAGAGCATGGTTAATCAACCTAAACTCACACTTGAGGAACATTTTAGTAATCCTGCCAATGTGCAAATGACTGACCGTTTGCTTGAGAAACATGGGGAAGAAATCTTGGCCCACTTGATTGAGAAGGGTGTTAAACCTCCCTCCAATGTTGACTTGTCCAAATACAAGGGTTCCCCATCTCACGTACTCCAAGAATCCCAAAATGCACCCGAAGGTTCATACTTCTCCAATGTTCCTCCAGTTGAGGGTTGGCATCAACTTGAGTTTGGCAATGTTGTCCTTTATCAGGTTAATTATCCCCCACACGCTTCGACCTCAGCTATAGGCATACCTCAAGTGCCTGATCCCAATAATCCTTTTGCTTATGGTATGCCACAAAGCATTCCACAACCTCCTCCATTAACATTAACAACACCTCCTCCTTCCAGCCAATCCCCAGTCAACATTGGGGGCACCTCCTTTTCCACACCCCTCCCGCCTCCTGGGACCACCAATATACCACCTCAATAGGTTCCCCCACTTACCATTCTGCCTCAATTACCTTCACAAGGCATGCCCCAGCTGAACATTCCAAGCAGTATCCAACAACCACCTTTACAAACCACCTCTGTGCTACCTCCACAACAACTTATACACAATGCTTTGGCCTCTTCACAACAACCACCCCACCAATCACAAGGCAATCCATCTCAACCACCTACCCAAACCATATCTCCTTTTCTTGCATCCCTTTTGCATCCAAAGGTTCAACCACAACATAATATCCCCCTCAGTCCATACAACACTCGATGCCACAACAACAACCTCCACAACATTACTACTATCACAACCAACAACAACTTCCCCAACAACTACTTTACACGACCTCCCAACCATCACAACAATACCCTCAATACCAACAAACTAACATGCAACGTCCTATCCAAGTTCCTCAACAACCTACCTCACATGTTTACCAAGAAAATTCGTATCACGCCCCACAACAACAACCCTCATATCAGCAAAATCCCCCATCTTACCAGCAAGCCATGTCATTGGCCAATCATCCAAACCCGTATCTCAATAATTTAACACCCTTTCAACAAGATCCCTCATCCTTCTATCATCAACATCCCCCAACCCACCACCAGCTAGCTCGGATTTGTTGGAAATCAAAGCTGCCCTTAAGGACCTTCAAGGAGGGGGCGCAAAGCAATCATTCAAATTTGAAGATATATGCCCATATCCGTTTGATCCATCCATCTCATTGATCCCATTCCCTAAACATTTCAAGATTCCAAAATTTGACAAATACAAGGGAGACAAAGACCCTAAGGCCCACTTGCAAGAGTTTTACGCACAGTGTCAAGAAGTCATGTACAGTGATAACTATCTCTTACGCCTATTCCCAAGAAGTCTAGCAAGCCATACCCTAGATTGGTTCATGACCCTCGAAAAGGGGTCTATAAAAACTTTTGCAGACTTATCAGAACAGTTTGTATCCTACTTCTCCTTCAATTTGTGGATGGATACTGACACCTTAGATCTCTTGAAAGAGAAACAACGGGATGGAGAAACCTTTACCAGCTACCTCCAACGGTGGCGTGCATTAGCTAGTCGAATGAAAAATCCTTTGAAAGAAAAAGACATGGTCACTCTTTTTGTGGAAAATTCTCATCCCGACATGGCCCACAATTTTAGGCTACATTGTGTCAGCACTTTCATTGAGATAGTGGAAAAGGGACCTATCCTTGAATGTGCCCTTATTGCCAACGGACACATTAAAATACACAGTCATGATAAAGAGAGGTCATTTGGAGATAAACCACGATTCTGGAACAAAAACAAGAATGCGGTCAACGATGGAGTGATTGACACCAAACATGTCCAAGTGGCTAATGCATCCCAAGGGCAACAACAGTCTGTACCCAACGCCATATCAGTACCCCAGGGGGCACCTCGTCCCCCTCAACAGTCAAACCAAAGAAATCAAGGGAATACCAAATGTGAATACGCCCAATTGGGTGAACCCTTGAGTGTTGTTTTTAACAAATTGTTACAAATCAATTACCCCATCACATATCCTGTCACCAAACCATTCGATGAGTCCAAACCCAAGCCGACATGGTTTAAAGAAAATGAGTATTGTGACTTTCATAAAATCAAGGGACACTCCTTGAATAAGTGCCAAGGTTTAAAAAATTATGTCCAAGATCTCATTGATCGAGGAGATATCAAGGTGGACCCCAGTCAACCTTCGTCGTCCAATGCCCAACTGCAAATCTATCAGAACGCCTTCCCAAACCATAGTCAAGGTCCTAGCACCTCCAATAGCAATCCCCAAAACAACGGTACAAATAATGTGAATTATCAGAATGTGCCCTTCAATTATGAAGGTGTTATTCATTACATTGAGCAGGTGGAACCCCGAGTGTCCATGATACACGTTAAAGCTAAAGACCCTCAATGTGCTGTGACTACGCGACGAGCCCGCATCACCGTCCCTGCAGCCTCTGCACCCATCCAACCCACTCCTATAAACTCTTAATATAACATCCTTGATCACCTAAGGAAGACCCCCGCTCATATATCTATTCTGGATTTGCTTAAGTCTTCCCCGGTACATTAAGAGATCCTCAATAAGCCTTGCAGGAAATCCATATCCCAAATGACATCGACCCCACACAATTCCAAGCTTTAGTGGGACACTTGGCTTTGTCTCACCACCTCCATTTCAGCCAAAATGATATGCCCAACATTGACGTCCATCACAACCGCCCCCTACATATCGAAGTCATAGTTGCCCGTCATAAAATAAAAAGGGTCTTGGTAGATAATGGCTCTGCCCTCAATTTATGTACTCTGAAATTCATAAAATAGGTAGGGTATACTCAAGCGGACCTAAGCAACCAGATAATTACAATCAAAGCTTATGACAATGCAGAGAGAAATTCAGAAGGAATCATCAATCTCCCTATCCAAGTGGGACCTGTGCTCCAATATACTACCTGCCATGTCCTGGATCTAGACTTACCGTATAATCTCCTCCTTGGCCGCCCATGGCTCCATGCTATGCAAGCCGTCCCATCCACATACCATCAATGCCTCAAATTCCCAGTCAACGGACAGGAGGTCACCATCTATGCCGACCCCCAACCGTTTGAGTATTGTCAAGCTTTGGAAGCATCTTTTCCCCATTTACACTATTGTCCTGGGGTCGAAATGGGGGCATCCCAGTTGTCATCCTCCAATCCATCATCCTCCAATCCATCATCCACCGTAATCACCACTCCATCCTCCGCCACTAATCCTTCGGTCACTAGAGTCCAGATCATTGACAAAGGGTGCGGTGAGTATGAGATGCATACGGCTCTCAATGTAGCCACTATGCCACCGTCACCACATGAGTACGGTCAACCTTCACATGCTATACAAAAGGAAGACAAGATCATCACTTTCAGCGGAAAAAACATTCCTACTACCACCTTCAGATCTCCGAGTGTCAAGGTCGATGCACCAGAGGAAGACATCAGCCAATGGGTCTACCGAGAAGAACCCGAGCCAGAAACTCCTCTAAAGAAATATTTTCAGGAAAAATACCCTTGGCCAGCAAAGTTCGTGGAAAAACATAACTATCAAGGTAGAGGCCTGGGTAAAGAGGAACAAGGGCGCTTGCAACCCATTGATACACCACAGTCACCAAAAAGAGTAGGCATTGGGTATGACAGAAAACAGAAAAGCCCTGCAACATCGTCCAATACTTCCAATAGTATCACCATGGACGATGGCTCATTGGAAGACATACCCGAGGAGGAATCCATCATACAAGCATACGATGACATTGACAACACTGACTTATCGTCCATGTTGAATGCTTATCCGTTTGCACCATCAGCCTATCCCTTCGTCACCCTGAACTCATGATTGGGACCTACACAACACCACACCTGTCAGTATGTCTACGGACACATACGTCAACCTTATGGGATTGGGGGAGGATGAACACTCTAGTCGCAAAAATAAAAATAAGAAAAATAAAAAGAGGTCATCTAGTGAAAACCTCCCTGAGGCACTTCCGACCTGGAAAAAGTAAAAATAAAGGACGCATCTGATGGCGAAAACCTCGAAGAGGCGCCGGAAGATGGAGATGTTCATCTTCCCCTTATGGGAACTCAGTTATCTGCCAGATCATCTATCCTGATTGAAGAGACACAAGAAGTTAATTTGGGAACTGCTGAAAGTCCGAAGAACACATATGTGGCCAAGTCACTCTCCGAACAAGAGTATCTGATCTTTGTGCAGCTACTCCGAGAAGGAATCATCAACTTTGCCTGGTCATACTCAGACATGCCAGGCTTAGACCCTGCTTTAGTAGTCCATCACTTAGACATCCGCCCAGACGCCAAGCCTGTTAAGCAAAAACTCTGAAAGATGCACCCGCAAGTCGCATTGCTAGTAAAGAAGGAATTGGAGAAGTTACTGGACGCAGGTTTTATCAGACCCATTGACTACTCTGAATGGATCTCCAATATAGTTCCAGTTGCCAAGCCCAACGGAGACATTCGGGTCTGCACGGATTTTAGGGATCTCAACAAAGCCTGCCCAAAAGATGATTTTCCTCTTCCTAATATTGACATGTTGGTCGACCTAACAGCAGGACATGAGATGTTGTCCCTCATGGACAGCTTCTCCGGTTATAACCAGATCTGAATCGCACCAGAAGACCAGCATAAAACTGCCTTCACAACTCCTTGGGGCACCTTCTGCTACAATGTTATGCCCTTCGGTCTCAAAAACATGGGGGCAACATATCAGAGAGCCATGATGGTTATCTTCCATGACCTCATCCATATCATCATGGAAGACTATGTTGATGACCTATTAGGAAAGTCCAAAACACGAGCAGAACATCTGACCATCCTAAAGAAGATATTTGAGCAGTTAGAGCATTATAAGTTGCGGTTGAATCCAAAAAAGTGTGTCTTTGGGGTCACGTCAGGGAAATTGCTGGGTTTCATAGTCTCCCACAGAGGTATTGAAGTTGATCC